>OX579656.1:713018-962026 GCA_951230895.1 Carpatolechia fugitivella | reverse complement strand
CGGACTTGAGGGGGGCCTCAAAATAGGGAATTTGATAAAATGCTAAAACACGTATCAAATCATATATTAATCTCAGCTTAAATCCAAATTTTCAAGTTCCTACCTTTAGAAATGACGGACTTTCCACACAAATAATCCCTGTTTCCCCTTTAAAATAAGGATTTCGAAAAAAATACCTTAATACGTGTCAAATGATTTTTTATTTTCAGTCTGCATCAAAATTTTTAAATTCCTATCTTTTAGAAATATGTGTGGAAACACAAACATTTAATCCCTTCTTCATCTTCAAAATAGGGATTTCGAAAAAATGCTTAAACACGTATCAAATCATTTGATAATTTTAGTCTTAATCCAATTTTTTCAAGTTCTTACCTTTAGATATGACAGACTCTCCATAACAATATTTATCCCTTCTTTCCCTTTAAAATAGGGATTTCTAAAAAGTGCTAAAATATATGTCAAATTATTTAAAAATCTCTACCTAAATCCAAATTTTCGAGTTACTACCTTTAGAAATGACAGACATTCCATACAAACAATTAATCCCTAGTCTCCCCCTTAGAATAGGGATTTTGATAAAATTCTAAAACGCGTGTCAAATTATTTATTAATCGCAGTCTAAATCAAAATTTTCATGATCCCAAATGACGGACTTTCCATACAAACATTTAATCTCTGCTTCTACTTTAAAATAGGGTTTTCAAAAAAGTACCTAAATACGTGTCAAATTATTTATTTATCTCAGTCTGCATCCACATTTTTAAGTTCTTATCTTTTAGAAATGACAAACTTTCCACACAAATATTTAATCCCTTCTTCATCTTCAAAATAGGGATTTCGAAAAAATGCTTACACACGTATCAAATCATTTGTTAATTTTATTCTAAATCCAAATTTTCAAGTTCTTACCTTTAGAAATGACAGTCTTTCTATAACAACATTTATCCCTGCTTTCCTTTTAAAATAGGGATTTCGAGAAAATGCTAAAATAGGTGTCAAATTATTTAATAATGTCTGCCTAAATCCAAATTTTCAAGTTCCTACCTTTAGAAATGACCGACTTTACATACGAACCTTTAATTCCCACTCTGCCCCTCAAAATAGGGATTTTGATAAAATGCTAAAACACGTGTCAAATGATTTATTAATCTCAGCCTAAATCCAAATTTTCAAGTTCCTCCATTAGAAATGACAGACTTTCCATACAAACATATAATCCCTACTTTTCCCTTCAGAATAGGGATTTTTATAAAATGCTAAAACACGTGTCAAATGATTTATTAATTGCAGTCTAAATCCAAATTTTCATGATCCCAACTTTTACAATGACGGAATTTCATACAAACTTGAATCCCCCTTTTTCCCCTTAGAGGGGGAATTTTCCAAAATCCCTTCTTATTGCTTGCCTACGCCATAAATGTAACCTACTGTGTAAATTTGGTATTTCTAGCTTCAATAGTATCGGCTATGCGTTGATGAGTCAGTCAGTCAATCAGTACCGACTTCTCGACTTCCGAGTATAGATAAATCACTTCAAATATTTGAGTGATTTATATAAAAATTAAGAATATGTCATATACAAATATGGCATAATTGCCATATTTGTATATGACATATTCTTAATTTTTATAGCACTACGGTAATAAGTGAAGTCATCAAAACGCTGCGACAAGTCGTTACCGAGTTTTAAAATACTAGCAGCGCCATCTGTCGATATTTATTTAAACTTATTTATAACGCCTAAAGATCTAAGCTTGGTGGAATATATAAATAGCTCATTGGCCCCACGTAATTTTATAACAAAAAAAATAGTAATAGTATCATAATCATGAATTATTATTGACCGAGCGAGCGAAGCGAGCGAAGCGTCTCTGTTTCAGCTTGGCCAAATTTGCTTTTGTATGTCCATCTGTTTGTTTGTTTGTTTGTTTCACTCTACAGGTCGCGTTTCTCTTCCGATTCTCGTGAAATTTTGTGAGCAGGTTCGATAAATTAAACGAATTTTTTCGTCGAGTCAGTTTTTGGATATTTTAAAAAATGACGGAGTTATGGGGGTTGCCAGCTTACAAGGTCTACCGCTGAGGCTGTTTTCTTCTACAGGTCACAATTCTTTAATCAATAAATTAAAATAAAATAAATAATATAAAATAAAATTAAGTTTAAAAAAAAATTGAAATCAAGGGGTCGGGGATATTTGTGGAGAAAAAATAACAATAAATATGACAAGATATACAGACTCGCGAGGTCTACAGCTCACAGAGCCACTAGTTAGTCTATTGTTAGTTTATTTGACGTATGTGCGTTTACTTCAGAAATGTCTCTCTCTATCAGTCTAGTTTTGGATAGGCTTGAGCCCCTCCATGGGGATGTATATGTCCTTTTTGGAGACGATGTTTATTTAGATAGGTGTCGTGTCATCAATAACAATATTTGCAAATATCAAGCAAGAGCTGTGGTAGCTCAGTCAGTGATCAAAAAACGTCAAAACAAAATGAATATCTATTGTCTAACCACGAATCTATTGTCGTAATTATAAACTCGAATGATCCTCCTTTTTCAAAATAAAACAGGGTATTTATTACATATTGCTTACGAGTATAAATATTTTTTATTTATTGGGGTATCTTTTTGGGTGTTGGTTTGTATTTATTGTATTTTAAGTGCCAATATCGGTAAATTACAATAATTATCGGTTCTTTGTCATTTTATTTACGGAAAACAGTTGTAAGCACTATTAAAGGCTACAGTCCCTACCCGCAATCAAAAACTACACACATTAAAAACAGCCAAGTGCGAGTCCTACTCGCGCATTGAGAGCTACTTACCATACATTTTTCCTTAGCCAGACGGATATGGCGAAACTATAAGGGTTCCTTGTTGACTACGGAATCCTAAAAATGGTTAGAGATGGCGCCACTTGTCTAATCAAATTAGAAATACCATTAAAAAGAAATGAGTACCAAACTAATTTTGGACGACAACGGAACCCTACACTTTGCGTGGCCCGACACGTGCTTGGCTGGTTATTCATCATCATCATCGTGTGGGTTGTAAGGTCGACAACCGACCTCACAAACCCTGGTGTCTGTGTTATAGAGCCGCCAAAGGCCACTGACTTGGCTCGTGTAACGACTAGATAGTAGCCGGGACCAACAACGGCATAACGTGCCTTCCGAAGCACGGAATCATCTTTCTTTTCGGACAATCAAGTGATTCAGCCTGCAATGTCTAACCAAACTGGGGAAAGTCTCACAAAGAGATTTTTGCTTGACAGTGTCCCCACCGGAAATCGAACCCGGAACCTCCGTAATGGGCGTCGAAATCTCGACTCGGCTACGGAGGCCTGTATTGTACTGTAGGATCGCAAATGTTAAAAATAATTTTTGCGCAACTTTCAGGCTTTTTCTTGTACGTGTGCAGTAAGAATCCATGATAGCTTTGACGTCGAAAAATGGTTTGTAAAAATCTTAATTTGAATAAAAAAAATTGACTTTTGACTTTTTGACTTTTAAGAACCTGCTTCTTGACTTTCATAATTAGAAGTTTGTTATTTTTAGAGCTCGTAGAAACTATCATTCATCATCATCATCAACTCAACTATACACTGAAGTACTTAATTGATATTGATTTCAAATTGATATTTTTGAGCGTTCTTGAGAAAAAGTGATTCTATAATGAAGGGTACATTTTTTCCTTTCGAGGCACGGAATCCTTAAAAAAAACACGCTCTTGACTAAAACTAGGTAAGTATTAAATAGCTTGCACCTATGAAAACGACGACGTTAGTAAATTAAATGGGCCTATTTACTGTAGTAAACTATAATAAACATAGCTTTTGGCTCTAGATCAACGTCGATCATTCACTAAGGATAAGTACTTGCGCTCCAGTGCGCTAATGCGCTGATGGATGCGCGCGCGCAGGTTAACAGCGCACGATTTTACACTATTAGTATATTGGCAAAGCGAATATTTACAGTAAATATAAATTATAACGAGTTAGCATAATAACGCTGAACATCTTCATACAACTGAAAAATAGAATAGAATAGAATATACTTTATAATACTTTTGAAAATACTTTTGTTCTAGATCTTTCGTAAGTACAAACAAAATATATCCTACTAATTTATAAATGCGAAAGTTTGGATGTTCGTTACTCCATCACGCTTCAACCACTGGACAGATCAGGATGAAATTTAGCACACAAATAGGTTAGGTCCTGGAATAGGACAAAGGCTACTTTTTACAACGGTGAAACACTTCATTCCCACGGGAAAACTCATTTAACGCGGGTGAAACCGCGGGCGGAAAGCTAGTTTAGTTTAAAATAATTGGTTTTTAGTTTGTTTTGTTTTAGTTTGTTTTTGTTTACTTGTGAGTTGACAAAGTAAATTTTTTTTCTGGTGACTTTGTCCACTTTCCTGTCTTGTCTATTTCGAATCTCGTCACTTTCGTACCTTCATTTACTTTCTATCAATCAGCTGTCTTTTTGTTATTTTGAAAAGTTTCAAAACATGTTGTATAAAAGCGCTTCATCCAAGTGCAAATTATGAACTGATTATTGCTTTTTAACAATTAAATTAGTATAGGCATATATATAATACTACAGATTTTGAACCGTTGCGTTATCACCATCAACATCAACAGCAGCAGAAGGGATCGAGCATTCATTCATTCGTTCATTCATTCATGCATTCATTCTATCATTCATTCATTCATTCATTCGTTCATTCTTATAATTAATAAGGTTCATTTTCATTGAGGTGCAAATAATACATTTTTTATTTCTAATTTAAAATTAGAAATAAAAAATGTATTATTTGCACCTCAATTTAACACAGTTTTTGGCTTACAGCAAACTAGTGTTTATGTTTACATAGCAGTCAATATCATAGTCATTCATACATCAAAGCTATGTTTATTTATAAAGCGTTAATTGTTTTATAGTAATGTATGATCAGTTCAAGGTTGGCTTTAATTAAATTTAAAGATCCATCATTAAATAAAATAAGCAGTTATTAATTTTGCAGTTCATTTGATAAATGATGATGATAATCTTCAAATGATACGAATAATCTCATATCTGATACGGGATGAAATAAAAATAGCCACTATGCCGTTTTAAAGTCATCCAAGCGAGTATTAATTTATGAATCTACCATTAGAAAAACGTATCATCACCAACAGCTTACAAACATCCCCACCGAGTTACGCTGGCCCAATAATGTGCAGGTTAGAGAGCGTCGGTGGTCTAGGGGCTAGGTTCGATCCCCACTGCGTACCAACCAATTTGTTTTCGAATTTCGAATTCATATGTACGCTTATTCGCTCTACGGTGAAGGAAAACATCGTGATGAAACCTGCATACTCCTGCGAAGAAGTTCAAAGGTTGTGTGTGAAGTCGACCAACCCACACTGGACCAGCGTGGTCGACTAAGGCCTGATCACCCTAATTCAGGGTATATGAGCTGTTGATGAATGTGCAGGTTTCATCACGATATTTTACAAGTTATAGTTTTTTTTTTTTCATATAAATTATGTTATATTTTCTCCTAGTGCTACCTTGCAACCAACCACGCCATTACGGAGGTTCCGGGTTTGATTTCCGGTGGGGACACTGTCAAGCAAAAATCTCTTTGTGAGACTTTCCCCAGTTTGGTTAGGACATTGAATCACCTAATTGTCCAAAAGGAAAGATGATTCCGTGATTGATCCGATGATTCGGAAGGCACGTTAAGCCGTTGGTCCCGACTACTATCTAGTCGTTACACGAGCCAAGTCAGTGGCCTTTGGCGGCTTTATAACACTTGACACCAGGGTTTGTGAGGTCGGTTGTCGACCTTACAACCCACACGACGATGATGATGACCGCGTGGTTAGGTGTCTCAACAATTACGCAATTAAGCATACTTAGTTCACAATCTTTATCACCATTATAGTTCACATTCCATAACTTTTAGTAATATGAAAGAACAAACTGTGAGAAAATCAACAGCTAACTAGATCAAGGATAGATAACAAGGCAAGGTACCTGCTTCAAGATGCGTCCCTTTGGTGACTCAATTAATATAACAAATTCATCAAGATAACGTTTCTCACGAAGGGACTTGATAACAATTGGGAGGTTGTCAGGGTCATCGTCCTTAGAAACCTTTTATCTTAGAGCCGACTAAGATTGCAGTAGAAGTTGCAAAATGGTTGTCGTTAGTAGTTCTTCAGTTCAACTTTGACTCTAAATTGAAACTATTAAATTAGGATTTCCAGCAGTGCAGCTAGAACCCTGTCCAGCCATAGAAACAAAAAGAAAAATAAATATTAAGGAACGTGTTTTATTCCAATACGAAGCGATAGTACGGAAACTTTCCTGTGTGAGTCAAACTCGCACTTGGCCATTTTTTTTTTAACAAACCTTTCGTGATTGAATACGGGCTCGTATCGTACGCTGAAACGGTAGGAAGTATTCGAAATCAATTGAATAGTTAAAAACATAACAGAAAGAGCACATATGAATAATTAAACATAATAAAATTCAATAATTTTCACTCACGCAAAATATTTTGAACATGTAGCTACGTAAAGACATGACATAGATTCAAATCAGGTCCGCACCTAACATATATGCTTAGCAAATATTGAACGTAGACAAGGAATCTAGATGCACTACTGGTGCATATGATGCGTTGCACGCGTTGGAATGCAATGGGCAATTTTATACAGAGTCTTTGGAGATCATGAAAGAAACTTCTGATTAGATCAGGATCAGGGATATATAAAGAAAAGGAAATATAAAGAACTCGAAGAAAGAGAAATCAAAGCTTTTTGTAGGCACATCTACCTGCTAGGGGCGTAAAACTTCCCGCAGGTTTTTCTTCCTATATGAGTCGTAAATGCCGACTAAGGGAAAGGGCCGCGTTGTCTTCTGTTTCAGGCGACGAGCTGGCCATTTTTCTCTATTGTAGGCTCTAACTGCCATCTCTTATAAATTTCCACCAAAAACCTTGCCTACCCTAACAGCCTCCGTGGCCGAGTGGTCGAGATTTCAGAGCCCATTACGGAGGTTCCGGGTTCGATTTCCGGTGGGGACACTGTCGAGCAAATATCTCCTTGTGAGACTTTCCCCAGTTTGGTTAGGATATTGCAGGCTGAATCACCTTATTGTCCGAAAAGAAAGACGATTCCGTGCTTCGGAAGGCATGTTAAGCCGTTGGTCCCGGATATTATCTATTCGTTACATGAGCCAAGTCAGTGGCCTTTGGCGGCTCTATAACACTGACACTAGGGTTTGTGAGGTTGGTTGTCGACCTTAAAACCCACACGATGATGATGATGATGATGACCCAGCGATCAGGCCTTAAACAATGGTCCATGTTGGTCAGTCAGAGGCCTTTTTGGTGGATCTTTGACACTGACACTAGAGTTTTTTGTGGTCGGTCTCCAACCTCTCAACACACATTGAGTGAATACCTATACCTTAATTTAAAGAGGGTCTAAAGAGGGTTTTAGTGGGTTCTCAGTCTTTTCTAAGCTTGAACTTTTAGAACCCTATATCATCGCTGGACCGGAATGCAACCTAAATTGCATCGCTTTTACCAGGAACCTAGTGCATCAGAAGATAGGCCTGTGGGTCATTAGTAAAATGGTCTGTTCGAGCGGTGTTATTGAAGTAGGTGGATTTGCACCAACGCAACGTATGAGATATCACAAGTGGAATAATGAACTCCAACCTAGTCAGATCCCGGTGCTTATTTGAATGCTTGATATTTATTTTGGTTTCATAGATGGCTCGAAAATTTGAAATCGTGAAAATAAAATTTTGGACTTTTGGAATGGACTGGAATCTATAACATTCTGAGAGTACTGGTTTAATTCTGGGCCATGCAAAAAAATGGTGAATTTATTAGTTTTCTTTTTCAGGTTCGGATAATATTATTTTGTATTTATCTTTGTATATAAGTTTAATGTTATTACCATGCAACCTGACAAAAAAACCGCCAACTGTGCAATTATAATTAATTAATTCATTTATTACCCCTGTCTGACACAGGAAATTAAAACGTTGTAACGTTCTTACTTCTAAAAGCTTCACCATTTCTGGAAAACTAAACTTACAATACGACCCATAAAAAATACAATTAAAACCTAATCTTTACTCACCGCTGTAGGCAGCAACCCCGGATCCAAAGCCCGTCTCGTCTCATCTTCCAAAGAACTGATATTTCTGATAAACTGCTTCAGACTCTGGCTGGCTCGAGCCGAGAACTCTGTGTACAGCAGCAAAGCGTCTGCCTTAGTCGACTCCAACTCTTCAGCCAGCTCAGGGGTGTACCGCCTCTCAACGTCTTCTGAATCTTCGAAGTCTTCAGATGGGGACGCGTCTACGTCAACCCATATTGTTGCAGCAGGCTGGAAGTATATGAAAAAAAATTTGGTAAATTTTCAGTATCTTGAAATGCATTTTTGTCTACTTGAGTTCTTGAATGTGTTTAGCTGTGGACATGCTGGGCTCTTAAATAAGTTTTTTTGTTGAATTTTGTTAAAAAATGATGGAAATATCTTATTTTGAAAAATGGCTTTTGATATATAAACTGGTTTAGTTTTTTCTTTTTTCTTTCTTTCTTTGATTTCAACTTCTGTAATGGCGATTATCTTTACCAATATAAATCGATTGGCTATTCCCGCACAAATATACTCGGATGACAAACTTCAAGAGATGGAAGAGAATTCAAATAAACATACCGAGTTTACCACCAAAGTGACCCTGGCTAAATAAGACTAACCTATTTACCTACAGGCCACCTAGAACCGTAAAACTAGCAGATATTACCGGTGATGTCACAAAGGAAACATAAAACTCCATCCTTTATGTATTTACAGTAAAAATGTAGTAAAACTGGTAAACCTGTTACAGATTTTGAAACGTGCAAATTTTTCTACGTTGAGGTCATTGAAATTCCTTTAAACGGCCTTGGGCTTAAATTAGATAAACGAATTCTTTTTTTAATTGATTGTGATGTTGTTATGTCTCTTCTGTATTGTGTGGGTTGTAAGGTGGACAACCAACCTCACAAACCCCGGATCACAAACCGTCAGTTGTGAGAGACTCCAAAGGCCACTGATATGGCTGGTGCAACGACAACTTTTGTTGATAGCAGCTGAGACCAATGGCTTAACGAGCTTTCTGATGCACGGAATCATCTTTTATTCAAAAATGTAGGTAAGGTGTTTCAGCCTGCAATATCTGTTTGCTAGTAGCGCAGGGCCGTTCACGTTGGAAACCTGTGGGGCCTATATTCAGCAGTGGACGTCTTCCATCCGCATGATCTCAGCTTAGGATCCCCGCATCTTTCGAGTTTTCTTCATCGTCATCACAAAGAGACTGTTCTCGGCCAATATCTCTGAAAATAGTCTTAAAATGAACAATGAGCAATTGTTAAATAAAACCAGGGTGCATAGGGTTGGTCATTGACTACATCCCAAACGATAGGATGATGATTTACATTCAAATGTTGATACACGTAAGTAGCTTTTATCACTACATTCGAAGCTTTAATCTTTATTACCTACATCACGCTAAATCAAAACCCGAAATACGTCGGTCATGCAAAATAAACACTAGACCGAAGCTATTCGCGGAATGCATCAGTGACGTCACAATGTATCATGACGTCAGTCAGCGTGACCTTGACGTGTGCGCGAGCGCATGCCGTATGGAAGAGATCTACAGTCATTTTCATAGCCTAGAAACAATAAATATTTATTACTCATAACTGTTGCTGTGACTTCGTAGGTACTTGAGTTTTCGTCATTTTCTTTGAATATGAAAATAGTGACTAGTTCAGAAATTGTTATTCTCAAACGGCGTTTTAAGTAAGGTGAAAAGAGATGTTTACATTTCCAGATTGTGCCTGCAATATTGTGAATGTGTATGTGGGTGATGTGAGTGTATGAGGTGTGATATTATACTTAATTAACTATTTTTTTATTTTTACGTTTTAATTCTTTTTTTTGACCGACTAATAAACTTTACACTTGCTTTTTAATTTAATTTATTTAATGTTGAAGTTATTTGCTTATTTATTATAAACACTGTTTTCAATTATATAATGTAATAGATTAGATTTCAAGCCCTGGGGCTTTAAACATTTTCTGTAATTTTTAAAGAATGGATTGAATTACAGATGACGCAATATTTAGGTACGATGCGTTAACTATATGTCGCTAAACCTTTCACAAAACTTTTCATAATTCTAATTTATTTCCGTTTTCTGATCAGTTAGTATGAAATGTCTTTAGAGGCCTTATTCGTAGTTTAGAGGATACTTTTTACGGGAAAAAATCTTATTTCCACGAAAAAATCTTAGGTACATAATGCAAGCGTAGCCGCGGGACCTTCAAGGTTGCTTGAGTGGAGAGTGTGGAGACCCAGAACAGGAAGTCGGAGAGTCGGAAGACAGCCTTCCCGCTGCTGGGCCGACGTCATCGCCAAAGTGGCAGGAAGATGCTGGATGCGAATGGCACGGAACCACGATACTTGACGTACCCATGAAGAGGCCTATGCCCAACAATTTGAGTAGCAGGCTTTTTCAATATATAATTAGCATTAATTTTGTAACTGACAATATGTTATTTAAAAAAGGAAACGCAAAAGATGCGATGACTGTGGAGTTTCTTCGGTGAGCTCTTCTCCACAGATTCCGCCATTGTGTTAGTGAACTCACCCAAAAAAATGTAATGATCTAAGTGATGTAATATCATCTTATGGAAATAAATAATTTTTGACTTTGACTTTGACTTTGACAATGGGAAGAAGAAGCCGCGGGCGGACCGCTAGTCTTAAATAGTTGTGATAACATTCCGATCTTATCCTTATCTGATATTTGTGTTTGTTTAATTAGACTACATTTTATAGCAGTTTACTAGTTACATTCAAGATCTAAGTTTTTCGCGTTGATCTTATCAATTTCTACATTTTTATTACTTAATAAAAATATCATTCAGTGTATTCATTCATAGTCAGATTTCTTTTGTTTTTTTATGTTAAATAAAAGGTTTTCTTGTAAATGAAAAGAAAACATGAAAATTGTTAACACTACGAGAACAGTTACGAGTAGTTATCATATACGCCCCCACCGAGGGGCCCGAGCCTACCCTGAATTAGGGCGATTAGGTATTTAAATTTATTCGCAGGAACCTGCACATTTCATCACGAAGTTTTTCTTCACCGTAAGAACGTCGATTAAACGTACATATTATGAATTCTAAATTCGAAAACACATTGGTACGTGGTGGGGATCGAACCCGCGTCTCCCGGACAGAAGGCAGCGGCCCTAGCCACTAGACCGCCGACGCTCTCCTAGCGGCGGCGGCACGGCGGATGAGGACGTATTAATTTTGTGGGTATTTATAGGCCGATAGGATAAACAATAGAAAGTGTACAATTAGGCTGCCTTATTGCTACAGATAATTTTTTTCCATCATCTTCGTGTACCATCATCATCATACCTAACTAGAGTCAGGCATTTCAATAGGCACTAGAGAATATTATCATGATAAGCATGATAGAAGAATAATAAATCAAAAGCATACGTAATTGAATATCAAGTATTGATAATATTGTGATAACTTTGTAATATTAATTAGTATAACTGTTTTCAAACAATGATATCACAAGAGTTGCGGAAGTTATTTGAAGTTTAGTAGGCATAGATAAGTAGGTATTACTAATAAATTTAACTACACTTAATAATGATGATAAACAAATTAATCCGGTAAGTGTGAGTCAAACTCGGACTCTGAAAATTTTGAGTCACTGTCAAAATATTTGGGTAACTGCGCTTGCGTTATTTTAATTTCAAACGAGGGAATAAGATATTTTCCCGCAATAAAATAATGCCTTTATAACTCATAAACAATCCTAATACAATACAACACGTCCAACATTTAAGTTTAATGTTATTGATCACAGTTACCTACCGAAGGAGCTTATGAAGACAGTAGTGGTTCCCATTGTAAAAAATAGAACCGGTGACGTCTCCGCCCTTTCTAACTACCGTCCAATATCACTAGCTACAATCCTTTCAAAAATTTTAGAAAGAATTTTAAATATTCATTTGAATGAAAAAAACATTCCGTTAAATAACCGACAATTTGGTTTTCGAGGTGGATTATCGACGGATCTACCCATATTTGCTTTGAAAAATACTGTCAAATAATAAGTGACAAAAAACACGTCAGCATATGCGTGTTTTTTAGACCTGAGCCGTGCCTTACGCTATAGACTATAATTTATTATGGGAAAAGTTGAGGAATACCAAAGTGCCTTCGAAGGTAACTGATATTCTTGAATTTTGATATGCTAACCAAAACAATCAAGTAAGATGGGGGCAAGCATATTCCAATACCTATAAATTGGACTGTGGTGTCAGACAGGGAGGTTTGACGTCACCAACTCTGTTCAACCTATATGTAAACGGGCTGATCGAGGAGCTCAGCGGTACACGTGTCGGCTGCCATGTTGGAGGTGAGTGCCTGAATAACTTTAGTTACGCAGACGACATGGTGCTGTTGATCCCCTCGGTAGGGGGCCTCCGCAAACTGTTGACGATTTGTGAGAAGTATGCGCTGGAGCATGGCCTGACATATAACGTCAAGAAAACCGAAATTATGATCTTTAACTCGGGAGGAAGTCAGAGTCACGTTCCATCTATATCACTATGTGGTGCTTCTCTAGCAATCGTGCAGAGATTCAAATACCTTGGCCACATTCTCACAAGCACTTTGCAGGATGTAGAAGACCTTGATAGGCAGCGAAGGGCCCTCGCAGCAAGAAGTAACATGTTAGCACGGCGCTTTGCGCATTGCTCTGTGCAGGTTAAAGTGACTTTGTTTACGGCGTACTGCCAGGCGTTCTACACCAGCCAGCTATGGAGTAACTACACGATGGGTGCTATGAATACTCTTCGTGTGCAATACAATAACTCTTTTGGAGTAATGATTGGTTTACCCTGGCGGTGTAGCGCGTCGTGCTGAAAGCGAAGTGGATGATTTTTATACACTTCTTAAAAGGTTGAAAACATCATTTCTGAAAAGGCTTCACATCTCCACAAATAGTGTAGTAAGGTCAGTGTACCTGACTGTGTACCCCAAAATGTTGTTGTAATAATAATGTACCAAACCTAAATATCGGAATTTCTGAATGTACCCATAAAATATGACATCTTTACTATTTATTTATTTTAATTTAATTTATGACGAATTACATTGTAATAATATTGTATGGGATCCTGTGCCTGAGAATAAACAAATGTTTTTTTTATTTATTTTCTTTTTTTAAGCATTTAAAAAAGGTAGGGTATTTTTTTTTTATTAATGCTAATATATATTCCGACTAATAAAAGCGACAGATATTCGTGGGATGAATGGGAATAGATTGATTGAGTACCTGACCTGTCAATGACCATCATCATTAACAGCTCATCAACGTCCCCACCGAGGGGCAATGACAAACTTACACACAATTACTTTTATTTTAAAAAATGTAAAAGTCGCGTCGACTGTGGAGTTCTTAAAAAGAGATCTCTCTGAAATGTCCAGAAAATTGTAGGAAGTAATAACGTCATCACAGTCCTAAGTATTTTTTAGATTTTCAAGTTTTTTTTTCGCTTAGGTAAAGGACAACACCAAACGACATATTTACATAATAATAGTTTCATATAATTTTTTTTTAATTATGACTACGATTCTACTTCCTAGCTTTCTATTTTCAAGGGTTTCGTAGTAACGTTTCCAGGTTTTCACTACAGGATCCAAGAAGATTCACTATAAAAAACTATTACCATAACAACGAAATACACGACAGACAGGCAGATGATGTCGCTGCTGTACATTGAAGCTTACTTTAGAAGTTCATACAAACCGAGTCATATAAAACATCATTGTGCCGCGTATTCGAATGTTGTATGGTATAGTTTTGCTTCTTTGGTATTCATTTGGTGGGGTCAAGTTTAAAACGTAGTTACTCTTCTAAGTTCTAGACCATTGATAATTCGTTATTTATCAATAAATAATACGGTATTATATTTAATCATTATGGTATTAAAGACAATGCCTATACCTAAATATAGGGCTTATCGAACTAATAATCGAGGAGTGGCGTATGTCAACTCAAGCGTAGTAACCTTGCCTCTTGAATGTAGCCCATAGGTCATGTCGTCATGTACCTCAGAGGAATAAAAGACGATCGCTTCGCAGGCGACGCGCGTCAGAAATATTTGGTAAGTACCCAAAGTGACTAAAGGTCCAGCCACACTGTAAATTAAAGAATAAAGGGCTTCACACACGGCATCTACAGCAAAAAATTTTATTATCACGAAAAAAAAAATCCTGTGACAATAAAATTTTTGGTCTCTCCATACAAAATGGGTCAGTCGGGAGTCTCACTTTGTATGGAGAGACCAAAAATTATTTTGTCGCAGTAATTATTTTTTTCGTGAAAAGTGGTTCAGTTTGACGGGTACTACACGGCGGGAACAAAACGATGTAAATTTCACGGTGTATAATGTAAAGATGTACATTATAGCACGATACCTCTCATTACATCTTTACATAGAAATCTTCAGGAGACCACACTTGACAGCCGTATGTGAAGGAAGCCCTTTAGTGTAATAAGATCACAGTGCAAAAAGTTCCCATTTTTTTTTTAATATCATAATTATGCGCGCTGTATTTTTTTAACCATGGTAAGTAAGTCAAAATACTTTGGAAGAGATGGCGAGACGATTTCGACGCTTTCGATAATGGTTGGGAATCAATGGCACGAGATTGAGACAGTGGACGCAAAAGAGGGAGCCTTTGCCCAGCAGTGGGATGGTTCAGGTTAACAAACGAAAGAAAGTAAGTAGAAATTGCACCCGCTCATAAAACGTACTCATGTGGTAGATTTTCCAATGACAAAAAATAGTTTAAATTTTTTTTAATACTTAATACATTACTGCCGCGGCCGCAAAATTTGCTATTGGTGGACGAGCGAGGACTTTTATTGCGTACGAGTCCAGCAAGAGTTATTGCGGCCGAGGCTTGTATGTATAGTGCTTTTCTCTGAACTGTGCGAGGAAATTATATAATACTAAAAATATTGTGGTAGGTACCTTTAGATGTCTTCTTGTATCGTACTAAACTTATAAGTTCTAATCGTTATCACTTTAACCTTTACTTTAACTTCTTGAACCATTCATTGTTATAATATTTCCCTAATTCAATGATTAGTTAACTTCATCATGATAAATAAGTAAGAAAATAAAAGAGACAAAAATTACAAACCGCCATATTGCATGCTTTTCTTTTTTTTTGACAGCCAACTCCAATCCCTACAATTCGTGTACGATTCATATAAAATTTTCATTACTCATACTCTGAAAGTAGTTTGGAAGTTGCCTGAGGAGCGGATTGAAGGTAACACTTTTCAGCCCGGAGGGAGAATCACTTTCAACTGACAGTTGTCATTCATTCATTCATTTATTTTCATTCATTCTGTCAAATTATAAAAAAATAAACTGGTTCTAATTTCACATTTCTATTGAACTATGCTCCATCTTTCTATACAGCCACTCAATTACAGCGCAATGTTAAATTGAAATAACATAAAGTTAAGTATTAATTAAAGAATATATTTTTTTTAAATGACTTTATTATAATTAACTTTCAACTATTTCTTTAAAATAAAATAGATTTGGGCAAAATATTTAACATTTTTCAATTATGGAAATGGCTCAAAAGCTGGCCGGCACGGCCACAGCAAAAATAAAAAATAGGCGGGAAAGCAACAATCCGATTATCATTTGTTTCTCGAGTTTACAATGAGTTCATCTGATTCAGAGACGGAAGTCACTCATTTTTTCTTTAGCTAATTCGTGTTTTTATTTTTACTTTCCTTGTATTCGTAATGAAAAGCACAGACAGTGTTTACCACGGGTTAAAGACTTATTTAGTGCCTCGAACTATTAGGGTCTCAGCGCTTAATAAGTTACTTTCACCCCTCGTATAACAATGTACTATTGAATTTAGAACATAAGAGTATACTGTAAAAAAGCTCAAATACATTAGTTACTTTGCTGGCCTAGGTCATTTGAGGGCACATTGCTGGCCGCTGTTTTGTATGGGGCAATGTTTCGTCCAAAAATGAGTCGATTCGCGTACTGTTTTTTGGCAGTAATGATCACATTTTCGAGCGTGTCGGAGAAAAAATAATTGACGTTTCGTTCAAATTGAATCGTTTAGATCAGCTAAACAGATTGTATGAAAATCAGTTGCTTTTTTATTTTTAGATTTTGGGATAGTGTTAGAACTGAAGTTGTTTATTTTCATGAATTGAACAATTACTGAAAAAAAATTGCATTATTGACTAGTAATATTACGTATTATAATAATATTTAAGTAGAGCTGTAAAACATATAACAGGGCTACATATTTCTTTCATAAAAAATAGACTGGGTTGATCTTAAACTTGCCACTGTACAAACAAGTGTCGTGATTACTGAGGAGAAGAATGGCCGAAAGAAACTAAGCAGGACTCGCAATTACTGTTTTTTTTACTCTTTCTTTTTTTTTATTCACCCAATTGTAGTTTAGTGTAGTCTATCCTTTATAATCTGACCATGGGCCCCGTTTCACGAAGCAACAATTTAGTAGTAACAAGTTACAATTTGATTTCATTGCGTAGCCGATTCGTCAAAACTGGAAGCCCTTATGATTTTACCTCATTGTCTACGCAATGTACTTCAAATTGTACTTGTAACTTGTAGCTGAAACGGCCCCGTGACAATAGAAACTCCTGTAGGGTACCGTAAGATGTATGGATAGGTGTCTGTATGAACTTGTAATTCGTTGTAACTAATACGATAATTTCGTATATACTGTGAAGTGTATCTATTATATGTCATAACTCCGTAAACGTTAATTAAGGTGGAAATAATTTTTAAAAACCATTTAAAAAAAGTTTTGTCTAGTACGATTCTCTTTTTGCATGTAATAATTTAAAATCAGTGCCAATTTTCAGGTTAATCAAATTGTGTTGTGATACTAATTCTTTTAAAATACATACCTCGAATGTCATAATAAATTATCATACCAATTTTGCTATTATAAAAAAAAACAGTTGTGTTTGAAGAGCTTATTATTTTCCTAAACACATAAGAAAATAAAAGGCTTTCCTTTTACAGCTAAAACACTTCCAAGAACGTTTATTAACCACCAACATCTAACTTCCTCATCAAAGCAAATTTAAATCGACCGCGACTTTTCAAATTTTCAAACAAAAAACTTGGTAAACAAACCTGCGCACCGGCGCGCGCGACTGTCAGCGCGAGAAGCGCGAGAGCTGCGCGGGAGTTCATACTGCACTGAGGAACTGACAGCGGACTGTGCAAGCGCAGTGAATCGCGTCACTAAACTAAACTACACTTGGCAACGTTTGTTTGAGTTTGATTGACAGATGTACTTATAATTATGTAGGTATTCAGTTGGGTATCTATCTTTAGCTATTCGTCATCACTGAAGGGCTCGAGCCTTCCTATAATTAGGGTGGTGGATGTGATCTACGCGCATGAAGTAAAATATCTGATGATCAGGCTGGTGGTCAGTCTACTGATAGGTTACTTTTTTTACTTCCAGACGATCACTTTTATCATCCTGCCTCGATTTGGTGTACTGTGTACATGTCGTGGCCATATCGTAGAATTGATCACATCATGAAATTTTCGATCATTTCATGAAATGGTCACATTTAATGAAATTTTCACTGTCCATTGGCCACATCATGATGTGCCTTGACCAGATCAATGATAAGAAATCGTTTGACGATATGTTCAACTAAAACGCAGCTACTTCATGAAATGGTCAAGATTATTTGATCATATCGTAAAATTATTACAGTTATTGCCGATAGAGACGCTGGAAGCACTTTGTTTATGTACCAACATGGCGGCTGCGTTATTTATCGCAGTGAAAAAGTGAATTATTCGTTATTAAAATGATGAAGAAAAAAAGAGTTATGAAGAAAAAGTACTCTGAAAATGTCTCTCAAACATAATTTAGATTTTATTTAAATATTTCATGGATGCCCTATTTTCATGATATGGTCAATCGTGGACGACAAATTCGTGAAATGCACACGATTTAATGATCTGGTCAAATTTAGTTGGCCACATCATGAAATGCGACCATTTCATGAAATGATCGAAAATTTCATGATGTGGTCAATTCTACGATATGGCCATGACATATCTACTGATTTAATAGCTGAAGCTATGGATACAGATGTAATACTTAGGAGTTTTTTTTAAGATGAATGAATGTATTTTTAACATGTTTGTGTTAGCCAACCTGGTGATCGTTTTTTGCAACATATAGCCAGTATCTATATGCCCTCTAAAGCACGGAAGACGCTTCATATGAATAAAAATTAATAGTTATCAGTTTAAACTTCTGTAAATGCGCAGACTAGAATATAGTCACTGCTCGTGCTACAAGAAGCGCCTCATTGTGCTACGAAAACGCTACGAAATTGGCAGTGTTGCTACGCGTGTCGTAGAAAATAGTTTTTTCTGCTTCAAAAAAATATATTTACAGCTGATGAAAGTTTGATGTTTTTGCAGATGACTGATTTATATAGGTAGATATCTAGGTTATTTCCTCTTTATATCACACTAATATAATATTATAAATGTGAAAATATATTTGGATGTTTAGATGTTTGGATGTTTGTTCCGCCTTCACTCTGAAAATACTCAATAGATTTGGATGAAATTTGGAATGGCGATAGTTTGTAACCTGGATTATTACATAGAATAATAAATAAATTAAGGCTTAGTCGTTACAGGAGCCTTTTAGTGGCCTTTAGCGGCTCACTGACACTAGGCAGGGTATGTGAGGTTAGTTGATTATAATTATACCTATAGTAAATAAAAAATAAACAAAAATAAACATGTGTCAACATCTCATCCATCTCCCTAGTGCGGTTGCAAAGCTACTGATCAGTCAAAGGCTTCCAACAAGGCTTTATGTAACGTAACAACTATTACCATCATATCCGTTTCAGCTTGGCCATAAATAAAATTAAAATACATGTGGGAACATCTCACACACGGCCATCTGATCCCAAACTAAGCAAAGCTTGTACTATGGGTATCAGACATTACAAACAAACAGATAAATCGATGGGTGCATGGAACAAAGCCGCAACCGGAGAAATCAAAATGTTCAGGAGAAAATAAAACGTGAAAACTGTCAATATAACTCAATATACGATGCGCATCGTAAAGGTTTCTACATCAACAGAAAGCTAATTTTTTACTCGAAGTGGCAATAAGACGTTCATATTTCTATCTTTTACGGTTACGAAAATAAATAAGAATTTGTAAATTGCCACATTTTGTGCCAATATGTTGTGACCGCAAGCGTACATTACGGCTTTGTTCCAGAGAAATTTAGTAAAAGTATTGAACGTTAATTATTGTTTACAGCATTAAGTACGTCTGGGTCAATTACGTTAACAGAGTGTTGCTGTCTTATTCGGTAAATTAATTTGAGAGACTTTTTAGTGAATACGGTTTACGGTACTTGTAGAAAGCTATATCATAAAATTCTGTTTGATTTCTGTTGTATTCTTTTATCTGAACAAAAGAAACATTAAAGACTAAGATAATGCCAGCAAACTTACTGAGAAGTTGAGTTTGCTAGAAAAGTATGGATAGAAAGATCTATGAGAAGGATGAAACAAAACCCTGGTTGAACACCGGTCAACTTCTCCAACAATGATCTCTATCACAAACTCTCACACTAAGATTATATTTAAGACAAATCTTTGTTAAAGCAAACAAATATTTATTTAAGTTTATTGAATCCACTTGGATTAAGTTCCACACTAATAATGGAAATATTTAAGATATTCAACATTTTATGAATCAGTAAGTTAATATTATGGTACCGGTATTAACTCACATCTTAAGTAAAATATGTTGTACACATCTCACAACAACATTAAGTTAAGTAGTGTTAAGTTAAGTAGACAGAACGGCTCCTTAAAGATAAGACAGATCCACTTAAGAGAACAACCGACAACCTATCACTCCCTCCTTAAAATACTGAATGATGAACAAACAGTAACTAAAAATATTCAGATTTCTTCATTATTACTAATCAAAATACCATGACCATGCTACTATACTTCCTTTACATACTTCATTTATTAATTATAATATTTGCGCGCATATTAATTTAGAAAATAAAATTCATTCATACTTAGACCCTTTCATACAATCTCCTTTACCTTTCAGTCATCATATTTTAAAATGTCTTTAATGTGGAAATCCCCTAATGGTTTACCATTTACGTCTGCTAAAGTGTATACTAAAGATGATTTCTTAGCAATTACTATGCATTTTTGAAATTTTGGAGCTAACTTTGAAGTAAACTTCTTTGAAGCATTTGATAAATAAAAAGTACGTTTGTAAACAATCTGTCCTACTTTAAGTTCCACGTGCCTTTTTCTTAAGTTATAGTGTTTTAAGTTATGCTGGTGAGCAACTATTAAGTGTTTCTTCACCTTGTTATAAATTGTATTAAGTTGGGCCAAACGTTTCTTATACGTTTGCACATCATCAGTCTGTAGTTGCGAGTGTGATACAGGCACATCACTACCACGATACAATGATCCATCCAAAATAAATTCCCTACCGTGTACCAAAAAATAAGGTGAACATTTTGTGGATTCATTAACAGCTGTGTTTGATGCACACTGAATCTCCACAAGATGCTCATCCCACTTTTTATGCTCAGATTTCACATAGCAAGCGATTGCTGTGACTACATTCCTAATCGCCCTTTCAGCTTGGTTTACCTGAGGGTGATACCGAGGATTATAATAAATGTTTGGGACATTATATCGTAATAATAGTTGCCTAAACTTCGCACTGATAAACTGAGGTCCATTATCCATATAGATATATTTGCACACACCGTGAACTAGAAACACACACTTTTCGATAAACTTCGCTACAGCAGCACCTGTTGCGCTCCTTATAGGATGCAACAGAACATATTTGCTGAAGTAGTCAGAGCACACAATCAAATAAGTGTATCTGTTTCCTGACGATGGAAATGGTCCAAGCAAATCCACATAAATTGCCTCAAAAGGTCTTGTTACTGATTTTGGACTACCCATTATACACATCTCACAACAACATTAAGTTAAGTAGTGTTAAGTTAAGTAGACAGAACGGCTCCTTAAAGATAAGACAGATCCACTTAAGAGAACAACCGACAACCTATCACTCCCTCCTTAAAAATACTGAATGATGAACAAACAGTAACTAAAAATATTCAGATTTATTCATTATTACGAATCAAAATACCATGACCATGCTACTATACTTCCTTTACATACTTCATTTATTAATTATAATATTTGCGCGCATATTAATTTAGAAAATAAAATTCATTCATACTTAGACCCTTTCATACAATCTCCTTTACCTTTCAGTCATCATATTTTAAAATGTCTTTAATGTGGAAATCCCCTAATGGTTTACCATTTACGTCTGCTAAAGTGTATACTAAAGATGATTTCTTAGCAATTACTATGCATTTTTGAAATTTTGGAGCTAACTTTGAAGTAAACTTCTTTGAAGCATTTGATAAATAAAAAGTACGTTTGTAAACAATCTGTCCTACTTTAAGTTCCACGTGCCTTTTTCTTAAGTTATAGTGTTTTAAGTTATGCTGGTGAGCAACTATTAATTAGTGTTTCTTCACCTTGTTATAAATTGTATTAAGTTGGGCCAAACGTTTCTTATACGTTTGTGCATCATCAGTCTGTAGTTGCGAGTGTGATACAGGCACATCACTACCACGATACAATGATCCATCCAAAATAAATTCCCTACCGTGTAACAAAAAATACGGTGAACATTTTGTGGATTCATTAACAGCTGTATTTAATGCACACTGAATCTCCACAAGATGCTCATCCCACTTTTTATGCTCAGATTTCACATAGCAAGCGATTGCTGTGACTACATTCCTAATCGCCCTTTCAGCTTGGTGTACCTGAGGATGATACCGAGGATTATAATAAATGTTTGGGACATTATATCGTAATAATAGTTGCCTAAACTGCGCACTGATAAACTGAGGTCCATTATCCATATAGATATATTTGCATACACCGTGAACTAGAAACACACACTTTTCGATAAACTTCGCTACAGCAGCACCTGTTGCGCTCCGTATAGGATGCAACAGAACATATTTGCTGAAGTAGTCAGAGCACACAATCAAATAAGTGTATCTATTTCCTGATGATGGAAATGGTCCAAGCAAATCCACAGAAATTGCCTCAAAATGTCTCGTTACTGATTTAGGTCTAATTCAAGTTCAGTTTATGTAAAATTAACAAGTGTATTTTAATTTCTATAGCCAACACATTTAGAACCTATAGCATATATCATCAGTCTCATGTCACTTCGATTGTCTAGTCGGTGAGTAACATTTTTATGTTATAAGTTCAGGTACTTCTTATATTAGCAAAAATTAATATTAATTATTTATTAATAAAAATAAAATAAATAAAAATTAGCTTCATAATATTATGACTAACGTTCCGTTTGAAAGGTTGTATATTTTCAATTTTGAAGTTTTCAAGTACCTATACGTCATACGGTTTTATGCTGATATTGTATTTATTAAGTAGGTAGGTATACTTAAAAACTATTTAACGTATGAACAAATGCACATGTCTGTGAGAAAAAAATCCTTACTTTGAAAAAGGTAAGTACCTATTGTGTTTCATATTATAATTAAATGGACTGGTAACAACTTATTACGTGGTCGATTTAAAAGATTCATATTGGTATTCGATATAACTGTCTTGTCAACTAAAAACTCTTACCTGGAAAAAAGCCGCATTCGCTGTTACCTGAACAAAATTATGGTAAATATTTTCGCATTCAATATAGTGTTAGTATTCCGGGGGTAAAAGTCACCGTAGCTTGTTTCGAATAAAGTAGTATTTTTTTGTAACTTCATAAATAATCATAGGAATGTCACAAAAAAAATTCACTAGGTGCATTAGGGGTCGTAGATGCCGAATATGGCATTACACGAAAACTGCCGCAATAGCTATTGCGACAATGTTCCATGGACCCATCGAAATATAAACATATATATAAATACAACATACTACTTACTAACTATGTTTTATCTATCTATCTATCTATCTATCTAAGTTACAGGGCCGGGGTAGTAATCTACACAAATTAGTTCTATTTTATCCCTTGACTAATCCATCCAAACAAAACGTGCAATTGTTTGGTTTATTTCAGTAGCATGCATATCTATTGGAAAATGCATGAAAAGTCACGAACTGACTTTATCGGGAATGTAAATATTATAAATATTAATACCAAGTAGAAGATTTCTGGACGATGACTGATGAGGTAAATGGAGAGATTATTCGCAACAAAATTGGCGATGCTTGTAACGTGGTGCTTTGTGATGTATTGATAGAAAATGATATTGTATGGTATGGTAAGGGGATCAGACTGCTTTTTTTATTTTATAAATTCAAACTTCTTAGTTTCTGCTATCGAACACTAAAATAATTTTTGCTCTATCTTTAAAATTGACCGAGTTATAAAGGTTTGAAATTTAAGATTAGACAGAGAGGCACATACCCACTTGTGACGCCATTTGTTAGTAACGCCATTATAATCTCCATACATAAAATCGTTTTTGAAAGAGACAGACATATTGAAATTTCTAAAAATCACTGTAAATTCGTTTTTCAACCGATTCTGTTTTTTTTTACGAATCATCTGCTAATAATCTATATTTTAAAAATATTTCCTAAAATAAGGTACATTTAGGAACAGTCCGATCCCTTATTATCGAGAGTTCAAGCGTTCACCTCTCATAAGATGGTTCACGGTTCGAACCCCGATGGGGACACTCTCAGAACAAAAATCTCTCTGGAAGACTTTTCTCAGTTTGGTTAGGACATTGCAGGCTAAACCACCTGGGCCCTATTCAATAAAACTTACAATTTACAAATTACAATTCGAAGTACATTGCGTAGTCGATGTACCAAGAAGACGTTGTTTTAAAATTTTGGCTGATTGCGTACAATGTACTTCGAATTGTAATTGTAAGTTTTATTAAAGTGTCCGAAAACAAAGAAGCCAAATACAGAAATTATAAAATACTCCGTACGACGACGCGCCATTGGCCTCGACTCGGGGTGTCATGCTCTAATTCTAGTTTTAAAATCCAGCTATCCTTTTTGTTTTTATTACCAATGAGAGAGAGGTGATGAACGAATGATATTAATTTGAACGAATGATAACTTAAAATAAGGGCACAGCTGTCAGTTTAAGATATTTTTAATTCGCATGTTTTAAGTGCTCTCTAAAATTGGGACGGACTCTTAAATTAAGGATTAGAGCGTGACATCCCGAATCCAGGCCATTATAGTGTTTTCGCACTGCTTAAGTTTTTCTAAATTCTGTATGTTTCTGTATGTCAATTAATTATGTCAAGGTTTTTCTCCCTTTTATAGCCAGGTTGCTATTGATGCAAAGCACCTGGGGCTAAATTAATCGATTTTCCATGTTCTAAGTAATTAATGATGGCAGATAAGTAAACAATAAGTAATTTACTATGGCGCCGCGGGATACTAACGTATTAATAAGTTACGATCGATAAATCTAGTATATAATGACTAAATAGCCTTGGAGATATCCTAAGAAATAAAATCATTTATTAAAATAAATAAGTCTCTGGTAAACTTTGGTTCTAAAACTTTTCAATTATCTCAAAAATAAAAAACTTTTCTTACAAAGTCTGGTTCGTGAAGCAATTTTTCGAGACGAAGAAAAAACAGTATCGTGTAAGCTATTTAGATATATTTTTAAAATTTCGTGTTTATTATTTGCGTTGTGTAGGTTTTTTTGTGAGAATAAGACTTTGCCGCGTAAAAAGTATCCTATATGTTAATTCAGGTTAAAACTATCTCTATTCCAAATTTCATCTCAATCCGTTAAGTAGTTTTTGCGTGACAAAGTAACAAACATCCATCCATCCATACAGTGGAGGAGGCTCATAGTCCAGCAGTGGACTATAACAGGCCGTTGATGTTGATGATTCATACATCCATACTTACTTTTGCGTTTATGATATTAGTAAAAAGCTCAATACCAAAAAATAGGTTTTTAAACTAACATTAGACTTGAGTAAATGTAGAGTCTAATTCGGTAATACAATGCCGTGTTCGGATCACACTCGGACGTTAAATTATTGTTCCTACTGCAACTGCATTGTACTGTGACTCTTTATATTATAATGCTCAAAACATAGCCTTCATTTTTTCGTAGCAGTCAGCTAAAAATGACTAACATAAAACTATTTTCAGAACAATGCAGTTTTCCCATGAACCGCCTGATGTAATACTAAGTATGAATACTCGTAATGTAGGAATGTATTGTGTAAACAGTGCTGTAATGATGTCATTTTCATTACTCATACCACGTGTTCAGAATGCAATATAAAAAAAATAACTTTTCTGAAATCACAAAAAAAATAACTTTTTATGCAAAACTGATCATCTAACCGTATGAAAATTCACAAAACATTCAACAAATGTTTTTATTTTTGTAAGTAAAATTCGATGTACATTGTGTAAACAGTGAGAGTAAAACGAGAGGCCTTACAGTTTAGGCGAATTAACTACGCAATGAATATCAAATTGTAACTTGTTACTAGTAAATTGTTGCTTCGTGAATCGAGGCCCGGGTTTTCGTCGATCACGCAGGCCCAGTTCGGTATTGTCGACTTCACACACGACCCTTCCTTATGGTGTTTACCTTTGCAGTAATAGCGTGTCGATTAAAGGTACATAATGAATTCAAAATTCGAAGACACATCGGCACGTAATAATTATAAAGCAGTAAATGAAAAATTTTGTCGATCTTGGGCAAAACTCGAACGTACATCTCCTTGGCTATCCGGGCCAGAAACAGGCGCATTACCAATTATGCCACCGAGCTCTGTGAAACGTCGACGAAATTTTTCACTGTTTTTTACTATAATGCTCAGAGTATGCTTAGATATTTCGTTAACAGACGTTATCTGTAACAAAGTAATAATCTACATCGGTACGTGTTTCAAATCCGGGCCTCCTGGACGGTAGGCAGGGGCACTAACCACTATGCCACCGACGACGACGCTCCGACACCGAGTTACTGCACTGAACAGTTAGTATCGAAAGTGAAAAACACAAGGGTTTAAGTAGTACCTAATGCAAGTTTCTCTTTTAAACAATCGCTTACTTTCTAAGCTAAAATTACTTAATCAGCAGGTGCAAGACTCGGCCAGACCAATACTTAGGGTAAAACGTCTAGTTCTAGTAGAGCTATAGTATAGTGTGAAAGAAAGGTCATTGCACAGAATCAGTATGACGTAATAAGGGATCGGACTACTTATTTTTTATTTTATTAATCCAAATTTCTTAGTTTCTGTTATCGAACACTAAAATAATTATTGCTCTATCTTTAAAATAGACCGAGTTATAAAGGTTTGAAATTCAAGATTAGACAGAGAGTAGTCATTTGTTAGTAACGCTAATCTCCATACAAAAAATCGTTTTTGAAAGAGACAGACATATTGAAACTTTAAAAAATCACTGTAAATTAGTTTTTCAACCGATCCTGTTTTTTCTTCGCGAATCGTTTGCTACCAATCTATATTTTAAAAATAATTCTATATATAAAATATGGTGAACAGTCCGATCCCCTATTGAGGACCTATATTTTTAAATTTTATCTTATTAATGTTGTCGTAATGGGTTTATGCTTGTGTGCAATAACGTTTTCTATGTATTTTATTCTTCATTTAATATTTTTTGTATTAAATGTTAGAAACCTCCGTTTTGTAGTTGCGATTTACTAAGACGTGTATTTTTCGGAAAAACAATCTCTTATTCTTCCTCGTGTGGATGGAATGGACGGTCAACAACCGGCCTTACAAACCCTAGTTTCAGTGGTATAAAGTTGCCAAAGGCCACTGACACGACTTGTGTAACGACTGCTTCCGAAACTGCTGCTTTGTTATTGTAGAAATTGTTTTGATGCAGTATTTACTGCATAGAGCGTCGGTGGTCTAGTGACTAGGGCCGCTGCCTCCCGTCTGGAAGACGTGGCGTTCGATCCCCGCCACGTACCAATGTGTTTTCGAATATGGAACTCATAATATGTACCGTTTATTCGACGCTCTTACGATGAAGGAAAACATCGTGATGAAACTACACACTCCTGCGAAGAAATTCAAAGATTGTGTGTGAAATCGACCAACTCGCACTGGGCCAGCGTGCCCCTCGGTGGGGACGTATATGAGCTGTGATGATGATGATTTACTGCACTGCTCGAGTTAATTGTGCATTGTCATACTGATGCTATCACATGCGCACGAGAGTCTACGTGTATGGAAATCCTTACTAATATCATTCTTCTTACAACAACCTCTATTACTGGCAAGAAACACAAAACTACTGCTAATTACTATCCGTCAAACATGTCTGCTGTCAAACACACAAGCGCTATAGTTTGAAACAACCATGAAAAAATCTTAAACATGTTCTTTTAAGTGCTAAATCCTTGGACCGAAGCCAAGGTCGCAATGGCTACTGCTCAAACCAGGAGAATAGCTGACCACATCTTCGAAGCGAAAGAACCAAAAATCTGCACTTCTTCAAACACATTTACTAAGGAAGTTGAAGAGGATAAGGTTAGGAAGTTCATTACTCATTTCAAACCTAAGAAGGGTGCATTAGTACCTATAGATAGGCAAAGCATATTGCAGGGATCACCTGGTACGCAGCGTAGATAGCAGTAGGCAAGTGTCGTGAATTTATTGCAATATTTTACTGCACATTTCACTATTTTTCCAAGAACATAAATATTTGTTGAATTAATTGAATACGACCTTGAATAATTTGCTCAAGCGGCCGCTGCTGGTACTCAATAATAATTAATAGGAGCTAACTGATGGAACGTTGCCGTGTGGTGACGGCAGAGTAGAATACATTTGTCACCAACCACTTCCCGTGGGTGTCGTAAAAGGCGACTTAGGGACTACACATTGAACAGGGAACGGGCAGCAGCGCTCTCCGATACAGTAACCTTTCTATCTGCGATCTCCAACCCACCTGCCAAGCGTGGAGATTATGGCAAAACCCTCCACTTAAGTGGAGGAGGCTCATAGCCCAGCAGTGGACTGTAACAGGCCGTTGATGAACTGAGGGAATGATTCGATGTTCTTAACCGTGCCTACTGTTCTCACTCTGAAGCGCTCGTTCTATACCTTCATCAACAACTACGTTCCCACCGAGAGGCTCGAGCCTACCCTGATTTAGAGTGATTAGGCCTTAGTCGACCACGCTGGCTCAGTGCGTGTTGGTCTGGATAACTTTTGTAGTCATTATTACATGTCAGAGCAGACATTTTTGGCGGCTCGTGTCACCTGCTCCCGCTGCATTACGATCGTAGATAAAATAAACCACGCTACATAAAACGTAACCGCCAATAGTTATTATCTTCGCGCGGCATAAACTTGGATACTATTGGCGGTCACTTTAAAATGTCGCGCGGTTTATTTTATCGACAGTGGTCATGCAGCGGGGGCTGGAATAAATAGTAAAGTTGATCATTGATCTAACAACCCCCACAATATGATTGTTATCATCATCATCGTGTGGGTTGTAAATTCGACAACCGACCTCACAAACCCTGGTGTCAGTGTTATAGAGCCGCCAAAAGGCTCGTGTAACTACTAGATAGTAGCCGGGACCACGGCTTAACGTGCCTTCCGAAGCACAGAATCATCTTTCTTTTCGGACAATCAGGTGATTCAGCCTGCAATGTCCTAACCAAACTGGGGAAAGTCTCATAAAGATATTTTTGCTTGACACGTGTCCCCACTGGGAATCGAACCCGGAACCTCCGTAATGGGCGTCGAAATCTCGACCACTTAGCCACGGAGGCTGTTATGCTGTGTATGATTGTGTTAATATGATATAAACGTTTCATTTTCCGTTTAAAAGAAGAATGGCCAAAGCTCTTCGTCTTCGTACCTGCTAGCTGATGACCACAGCCAGTTCAGCCGAGACATCGAGCACTGGATGAATGGCAGCCAGCTCCCGTCTCCATCATCCCCTCGGTCTTCCACACCCACGGAAACCACTGGAGTTCAAGGCAGCAGGTAACTTCTTCCGGAACTTTCTTAAACTTTTTTCAGGGCAGCACATTTGACACTGTCTCTGTCCCCATACTTGTACACAAACTAGAAAAGATCGGTATTAGAGGGACTCCGCTTGCACTGTTTGAGGACTATCTGACTGATCGGAAGCAAAAAGTGAAACTGGACCAATGTATCAGTGACAGCGAGGACGTGACGTACGGCGTGCCTCAAGGTAGCGTATTAGGCCCAACTCTATTTCTCGTTTATTTAAACGACCTCAGTAGCATGCAAATAGATAACGCTAAAATCTTGGCGTACGCCGACGACACGGCTGTCGTTTTCGCTGGTTCTTCTTGGGATGATGTAAAGACTAGCTCGGAACATGGTCTGGCTCAGGTTGCTTTCTGGTTGCAATGTAACCTACTCACTCTTAACACTTCTAAAACAAACTATATTTGTTTTAGTATTTATAACAACTTCCAACCTGGTGCTGATTTCCAAGTTAAAATACACAAAGGTACCACCTGTAATATAAACTGTGATTGTCCCCTGATTGACAAGGTATCTCAGACTAAATATCTGGGAGTCATTGTTGATCAGAGGCTTTCATGGTACCCTCACCTGGAACATGTCATGAGCAGAGTAAGGAAACTTATCTGGATTTTCAAAACTCTCAGGTATGTTGCACCTAGCCCCTGTATAACAAAAGCCAGCCAAGATCCTACGAAGAACCTACTTTCAAGAATATATATATCTCTGGTACAGTCGGTATTGTTGTACTGCATTCCTATTTGGGGAGGTGCTGCAAAGACACAATTTCTCCAACTTGAACGAGCTCAACGAGCATTAATTAAGGTCATGTACTTTAAGAAGATGCGTTTTTCTACTGAAAGCTTGTACCGTCTTTCCAACCTCCTGTCTGTAAGGAAACTATACATCCTTAACACCGTATTAAAAGTCCATAGTTCAATACCCTTCAACCCTGATATTATGAAAAAGAGAAGAAAAGATTTAATAGTTAAAACCACATCCTCCAAAACAGTATTTGCGGCAAATCAATATCCTACACGTTCCCCTTTCTTATATAATTGTATAAATAAAAACATATTTTTGTATAATAAAAAATATAGCAAATGTAAGAAATTATTGACTGAGTGGCTCCAACCTAAATCTTATGAAGAGACTGAGTTGTTATTACAACGACGGATTAAATAACATGTACATACACACACGAATACCCAACCAAACACACACACACACACGCACACACACACACACGCACGCACACACACACACACACACACACACACACACACACACCACTGCCCCACACACACACCCGCATCATAGTGCTATTACGTTTTTGTTTTAAATTTAAATCTTTAGTTTAGTTTTAATTTTCATTTCATTTCTATCATAGGAAGAGTGGAATCTCCTGATACAGGCCGCAAAAGCTTAAAAGGAGGTTCCAATCGACTATTTTTAAGGAAACTGTTTCAAAGAAATAAAGATTTATTTATTTATTTATTATTTATTTACATAGTCCTCTTCCATTATTCAAATTACGACCGACAGTGTACCAGGGCTCCAGCCTACCCTAAATTAGAAGCGATCAGGCCTTAGTCGACCACGCTGGCCCAGTGCGTGTTGGTCGACTTTACACTCAGCCTTTGAATTTCTTCGCACGAGTGTGCAGGTTTCCTTACAATGTTTTCCTTCCCCGTCCGAGCGAATTCGAAAACACATTGTAACGAGGTAGGGACCGAACCCGCGTCTCCCGAACGGAAGACAGCGGTCCTAACCACTATACCACCGACGACGCTCCTAAAATGACTACCACCACTGAACAAAGGCATACGGCAATACGGTCCAACGTTGCCTTCATCCAGTGATCTCGTGACCTTCACAAGATCATCGGTTTACTTTGTACTTCGAAATAAATTTAAATATAGAAAACTTCGTATTAATTTCTAGAATTTTGAAATTTCTTATTGCATGTTATTTTTTTCGACAGAGTACCAATGGTCCAGCGTTCGGTGTTGGCCAGGAGTTTCAACATGGAGAACACGGGAATATGGTATCTCTTGGCCATGGTGCTTCCGCTCTTCAGCATAAACAGTTGCCCTCATTGGAGATGCACTCCCAGGTAACAAATAAAGCGATCTCAGATAATTTTTCAAATAAGCGCCATCTATTTGAAAAGAGGCGAAGCACTTGCTGCGCTTGAAGTTTTAATGTTTGCGTTCGTTCTTGAGGAAGCGTAAACGAGGTAACCGAATCACGTTTTAGTACATTACGTATAAATAGGTGGCGCTAGTAGGTGTGAGCAAAAATATAGAGACAATATTAATTTAAAATTATTCATAGAAATAAATTGGTATTGTTGTTGTTGTAATCCTGAGATACCCTGCTGGTATAAAAATAAGTTAGTTCCATTTTATTCAAAATTATTATTTTTCCTTTACTTACTTTAGGTATCTGATCACTTGTAAAACTAGAGTTTTATTATTATCACCACGTAAAGGTAGACTTTATTTTTTTTATCGAAATAAGCAAATTATACTTCAGTAAAGTTTGCACTAAGAAATACTTGCATGCAGTGGTAAATAAATAAAACTTTAACTAAAGTTATTAAAAGAAAATTTTACTAAGAAAGTTTTACTCTGTTTTCACCAACTTACCTAGAACATAGACATTATTTTTACCACCATGGTCACCCATGGTCATCCAGCTTTTCCTAACTTGTTTTTTCCGGTTCCAGTCTCGTCCTCAACTCTGCTGAACTGTTGATGACGACCTGCTCACGCGTTTGTGGCCGCGTCAGGGCTCATCTTAGACAACTGTCTCAAGACCAGGTAAGGATGAAAAAGTGAGCGTTTTTCGTGCTTCGAAAGGCATGTTAAGCCATCGGTTTCGGTAGCGATATGCAGAATATTTGTCAGAATGAAACTTGCATACGCCTTTGATGCTGTGTGTGAAGTGGATTAACCTGTTCTATACGTAGTAAACTAAATGAACTTATCATCAACAGCTCATATACGTTCCCACAGAGGGGCTCGAGCCTACCTTGAATTAGGGCGATTAAGCCTTAGTCAGCCACGCTGGCCTAGTGCGGGTTGGTTGACCAGAGAAAAATCAAACCCTTTTTTGCTGTGGGGGACAGCGGATTTTTTATATAAACTATTATGCTAGTTGTACCCATGTAGTCAAAGGGTTTTGGATTCAAAGACACTTGTTGTCAACAACTAAATTATGGAAAAATGAAATTCAAATCAGTAATGCCTGTGGAGTTACTTCGAAAACATCTTCAACAGAGAACATTATGTTAAGAACCTGCCTGCCTTGGTGAAATAGATTTTTTTTAACAGCCTTTACAGAGATTCCGGGTTCGATTCCCGGTGGGGACACTGTCAAGCAAAAATCTCTTTGTGAGACTTTCCCCAGTTTGGTTAGGACATTGCAGGCTGAATCACCTGATCATCCGAAAAGAAAGATGATTGCGTGCTTCGGATGGTCCCGGCTACTATCTAGTCGTTACACGAGCCAAATCGGTGGCCTTTGGCGGCTCTATAACACTGACACCAGGGTTTGTGAGGTCGGTTGTCGACCTTACAACTCACACGATGATGATGTTGATAGATTGTTTTTTCTTGCAGGTGGCAAGGGAGATCTTCGCTACAGCCATGGACGTTGTTCTTGTAATCTACGCAATCGGTTTTCTCATCCTCAGCATGTATCAAGCCTCTATCTTCGTCTAAGTGATCCTAATTGGTTACATAAAGCATTACCCGAAAAAAGTGCAAAATTTTGTGCACATAATAGTCTAAATTATCTTCTGTCAGAAAATGAAAATATTTACTAATTTTGTTTAAAAATCATGATATTTTCTAATAACTGTTGTAAACCCACGAGCCTAAGCTGTACGGATATGTTTTTATGCACTAGATTTTGTTTTTAATTATTATATTTGAAATTATAGTATTTTTTATAAACTTGTGGCCGTAACTTTTAGGGTTAAAAACTTGTGCCTCCGTCAGTAATGGTCGAAATATATTTTGGGTGCAACAAATTTGTTTGTTTTTTTCCTTTCATTACTTACGGACTCTTTTTTCTAGTTAGCGACAATCCAGAATAAAAAAATTGTGTGCTTAAATGTTCGATAAAAGAAAGGAACGCATAACGGGACGAATGACAAAGCCCACTTTCAAACTGTTGTCTGTTGTATTATATACTAGCTTTTCTACCTGAAATTAATGAGATTTTAAATTATTTTTTCTCTATTTCACAAATATAGAACCCTATAACCTGTTCAGTAATCTCTTCTATCGATTGGTACAAACCCCATCGAAATCGGTACAGCCGTTCTCTAGTTATAAAAGGACAAACATTCAGTTTTATATAGGAGAATGTGATGATGATGATGAGCTCCTGAACAGTCCACGGGGACTGTGCTCGAATGTGACTCATGAAGCCTATTTTGTGAGTAAAGGTCCTCGCACTGTAGACAAGTTATTTGTACTGTAGCTTGTACTCGTGCCATGAAATTGCTCACGTAACGACTTTTCCCCATAAATAGCTGGAAGTAAAACGTATCATTCATTATGGAAAGATCTATGATTGGATCTATTTCGCTACGGGATAAAATCCGAAACGAAATCATCCGGCAGAGGACCAAGGTAGTTGATATCGTCCAGAAGTGTAGCAAGCTGAAGTGCCAGTGGGCTGGCCACGTCTGTCGCAGAACCGACGAGCGTTGGAGCAGACGGGTTCTCGAATGGAGACTACGTCTCGGGAAACGAAGGGTGGGACGCCCCTCTGCCAGGTGGACTGAGGACCTGAGGAAGGTCGCTGGTGGTGGCTGGATGAGGAAAGCGGGTGATGGTGCGCTTTGGCGTGCCCCTGGAACAGTCTCACAAAATAATCTTCTTATGTAGCTATTTTCTCTTATCCAAAATTCATAAGTTTAAGTTAGGTGACCAAATTGTAATTTATAACTAGGCTTTAAAAACTTTCAAAAATCCTACAGAACCTCCACCAACAAGGAAGAAGCACTTTATGATTCCACAGTAATCAATTTAATGTTGTTGTCCAAACAAACTGGCTATAATTTTGAACACTACCGTTCCCACGTGCTTTTAAGTACTTACTGAGGTACCTGCAACACCATAATGTGTGATTCATCCAGGATATGCAGATTATGACATTACCTTTATATAAAGGTGGATTTAAATGGTCATAAGCGCACAGTTTTGTATTCGTTAAATTGTCTGTTGTAAACATAATTCAATACTCGTAAAAAGTATATTTTTAGACATTTACCTGACATATCGTCGTCAACAGCTCATATACATCGAGGGGCTTGAGCCTATCCTGATTTAGAGTGATCAGGCCTTAGTCGACCACGCTGGCCCAGAGCGGGTTGGTCGACTTCACACACAACCTTTAAATTTCTTCGCAGGAGTGTGCAGGTTTTATCACGATGTTTTCCTTCACAGTAAGAGCGTCGAATAAACGTATATATGAATTCGAAATTCGAAAACACATTGGTACGTAGTGGGGATCGAACCCGCGTCTCCCGGACGCAAAACGTCGAGAATGAAGTAATAACTTGACACCGATTTAAAAAAAAACTTATCAAAACATTCCCTTGGGCGAAGTTGGTCAGTTTCTGTAACTGTTTGCTTGGATTAAAAGTTATTTAAAAGAAAAAAAATAACATGAAAGGAATATTTTTTAAATATGTATGTTTGAATATTTAAAATATATATATAATATGTATATATATTCCAGACGTATAGAGACTTTTTTCACAACGAAATTTAGTAAACATTGTTGTGTTAACCAATATACCGGTAGTACGTGAAGAAACCTAATAGGCCTACAAGTAAATTTTGAAGGACCATCCTGCACTGGGCTATAAGTATGGTCAACGTCAACTATTATATAAGGCCATATTAATTCAGTAGGCATCTAGCCCATTTATGCAGCGAGTTAAGGTGGGGACTTTATACTCGGACCAAAACCTCTCAATGTAACACAACCCTTAAATCTGCATACGCATTATTACAATCTTATCCCAACATTGTTGTTCAAATGATACCGATCATGCAAACGATAATCATATCGGTGAGCAGCCTCTCTGTAAAGTAAACATTACGGAGGTAGTCTGTAATTTGTTCATTACACACGCATTTTGTGATGTTACTTACACCTGCGGCGTCGTGAGACTAACGCGCTACGGGAATGGGGTAATGGGTATTTTTTAATCCAGTGCTGGGTGCAATAATGTGTTGTTTTCCGCACAAGTTCGTAAAGAGAAAATTTTAAGAGCCGTGTGGTGACGGCAGAGTAGAATACATTTGTCACCAACCCTTACTCTTCCCGTGGGTGTCGTAAGAGGCGACTTAGGGACTACACATTGAACAGGGAACGGGCAGCAGCGCCCTCTGATACAGTAACCTTTTAATCTGCGATCTCCAACCCGCCTGCCAAGCGTGGAGATTATGGCGAACCCCTCCACTTAAGTGGAGGAGGCTCATAGTCCAGCAGTGGACTGTAACGGGCCGTTGATGTTCATGTTCATGTCAAATAACATTTCTATGTAAGATATCGTGTAAATAATCAAAGCATATGCAATATTACAACATTGGTATATACATTAGAAAAAGTAGGTTTTTTTTTAGAAAAATCACTAGTGTTATAAAAAAATTGTGCCTGTGATTGACCCTGCCTGCAGTGCAGTTTAGTTTCATAAATTAATTTCATTTAGTCTCGTAGAAATAAAAAAAAAATATTCACACTGGCAACTAAGAAGAATAAAACCGCAGGATATCTGCGTTCGAAATTCGAATCGAATTCGAACAATGACTCCCCACAGTTCGCGCCTTTTTGCCGCGCGCCACACAAAGAGTGACATCTGAACAATTAAAGAAATTGAGGCGTGAAATAAAAAATTACATCAACATGAGCGTTGTTTAATTTGAAGGTTCTGTAGTGAAGGTTTGATATTTTTAATGCAGTAAGCAGAAACAAATAAAAATATCCTGACTGAATAAAATAATTCAGTACTGTACTAGACTTAGTTTTTCTTCACCGTGACAACAAAAAATAGAAAGAAAGAAACATTTATTATTAAATAATGACCTACTTTTCAAATACACATCAAAGGTAAGTTGTAAGATAAGTTATCTAATCTGTAACTGTAAATAAAGGTTTGGAAGAAATTGCTATCAAGCAATAAGGTACCTTTTCTACCTTTTTTATTCTTGTGTACAATAAGGTTAATTTTATTATTCAAAATGCCAAAATGGTTGTGCTAAATAAATCTTTCAATGCACCTACTACTAATAATGTGCCGTTCCCGGTAAATTACTTTTGTGTGGGAATATTCCGGGGAATATTCCCTTGAGAACTTAAACAATGGGAAAGTTGTAGAAATCTTCTATTTTTTTTATATATTTATATGTCACAATATTAAGTTTTAGGAGACAAATCACAAGTAATATTTGAATACTTACTAACCTAAGAGATTTCGTATATTCCCAATGTTACCGGGAACAATCACCGGAAATTTCCCACATGCCTGGGAATATTCCCAAAACTCCCAAAAAAATGGGAATATTCCGAGGAATATTCCCAGTGTTTTTAGGAATATTCCCAATGTTTCCGGGAATATTTCCGGGCAGATTCTGAAAGTTTTAACTGTATTTTAATAAGAGAAAAAGAAACACAGACGTTAAATTTTGATAGTTTTTATTCATGTGTGTACAAATATGCGTTATCAATATAATCAACAATTAAACTTCAATAAAATTTTAGTATTAACAATTTTAAGTATACTAAAATAATTAACAAAGCACAGAACGATCAACATGTTTTTCATAAGTTATAGGTATAAAACAAAGCAACTTTTTTTAAATCCGACCACAAAGATCCAGATTTGTTTCTAAATATCAATGAAATTTCAGTATTAACAATTTAAATTATACTAAAATAATTAACAAATCACAGAACGATCAACATGTTTTTCATAAGTTATAGGTATAAAGCAAAGCAACTTTTAAAATCCGACCACAAAGATTCAGATTTATTTTTAACAACGAGGTTTGTATGTTTAAATACGTGCACCAAGTTACAAATTAAATAACAGGTAACTAAAAAACGACGCTTTCATTGTTTAATGACCTTGTTGCCACTCAAATAAAGAGATTCGCAAATAAAGTGTTTTTTAAAGAGAAAGCGAGACAGTTATCCACATCTTACAGTCAGCAATGAACAGGCAAACATCTACTTGGCTGTATGTAACTAACAAAACGACTAATACCTATAGAACCTATCTGTAATAAAATAACAGTTTTCTATAGTACCAAGCTAAGGCGCGAAAAGAAAAAAAGGCAGACATCAAGGGTCATTTCTGTGTCTGGGTATTGAATATTTGTCTATCTTTGACACCCATACTCGTAGTACAGGCCTTGCCTAGTTTTGGATCAGATGACCATGAGTGAAATCTCTCACTTAAATAAAATAAAATTGTCTATATCAAAAATAATCAATTTTGCAAGTTAAATCATACTAACCAAACCAGCCAACCAACCAACCAAACTAAATTAAAACACTAGGTAAAGAAAGAATTCAATATATTAAATGTTTCATGTGTAGGGGAATATTCCCGGGAACATTGGAAACTTTTGGTAACTTACCGGGAATATTCCCATAGGGAAAATACTGGGAATGGGAACATTCCCCACGGCACATCTCTACCTACTACCTACCTATTTACAGTTTTTCTATTTAAATGAGGATCTCTGCGTGTTCTGACACGGACTACCGAATCTACAGGTTAATTTACATTGATAGTGTGACCTTATTTAATTAAAATCGTCGGTCATGTGTGAAGAGCTTTTTACTTATTAGTTTTCTATCCATTTATTTTATTGGATTTCACAATTAGAACAAATTATTTCGAAACTATGTGAACAGAAATAAAAGAATGAAGAATAAAAAAATCTGTACAATAAATAAAGCTTCATCGAGCTGATAATCATAACGTTGCTATCATCATCAACAGGTCATATACGACCCCTCCGAGGGTCTTGAGCTTACCCTGAATTAGACCGACAGAAACGGTCGTCGTCGTCGTCGTCGTCGTTTGAACGTTGCTATAAAAACCTTTCAATATTACAACATTGGTATAGACGCCGTGTAGTGATGGCAGAGTAGAATACATTTGTCACCAACCCCTCTTCCCGTGGGTGTCGTAAGAGGCGACTTAGGGACTACACATTGAACAGGGAACGGGCAGCAGCGCTCTCTGATACAGTAACCTTTTAATCTGCGATCCCCGCCTGCCAAGCGTGGAGATTATGGCAAAACCCTCCAATTCTGTGGAGGAGGCTCATAGTCCAGCGGTGGACTGTAACAGGCCGTTGATTTAATAAAAACCTTATGCCGTAGCAATCAATGTAGCGTACGCAATATTTTGTTCAATATATAGTAAATAGAAGCGCATCACAAAAAAATTCGCTGTTTTTCTTTGAAGTTCCCAATCATTACAAAAAATCATATCAATATCCCACGTCATTTTGAGGCCAGTGAGTGGGCGTGCAACATTCACCGAAAGCTCGCCGAATGTGAGCGTCCGCCATTTTTTTACTATTTATTATTTTCAGAGTTACTTGAGCAAATAGTTTTGTTGTGTCATTTGCGGTAATATTACGTTCTTACAGAATAGGTGCCTTATAATTTATTATTATTATCAATTCGTATGCTAACTAGTTTTTAGTTAAAAAGTCATGTTGTTAATTTAACATAACTGATGTCATTTATTTTTTTGTAAAGATAAAACTGTTACATTGGAAAAAATATATTTTAAATTTATTTTATTAATAGGGACTATCGAGAACTTGGCGGAAAAATGCAAAAATATTTTTCAAAGCAAACCTTAAACGATTAAGCTCAAAATTATTCTTTTTTTTCTCATAAATAATCTTTGATGATTGATCATTGTGCGATTGCGTTTGAGATTGAGACACATAAAGAAAACTTTACTAACACACAATACAATGTTAGATAAATAGTACCTACAAATAAAAGACGGAACCAATACCATTTTTTTTTCAATATTCAGCCAGTAGCGACCACTGGCCGCTAGTTTCCATGCTGAGTCGCCGCGGGGCGCTGCTACCGCGTGCGCATGCTCACGCGCGAACTTGATCGATTTCGCAAGTTTTTTCAGTTACTGCACTTTGATCGGGGCCACTGTCGTTTTGATTGGCACAAAATTAAGACAAAAAAAAAATTTTTGATGAAAATAAAAATAATGCGCCAATACTCATATTTATAGGTACGTTAGTATTTTTCATAAAATTTTTAGAAATTATTATTTACTTTTTGAATATTATTTTAATCATAAATATTAAGATAATGCTCATTGTGTGCTGACTGATTACCTTTTTATATTGTCATTCGAAATTAAAACAACATAGGATTTAAACGCCAAAATTTCAAAATCAAGACTTATGAAAGAAACCCCAAATTTTTTACCCGCAGTCAATAGCATCATCATGAGCAAATATTTTCCCAAAACGAAAGAAAATAACGTCCATATGTGAGGCTAATGGAATCGGACCAACCCTTTATTGTCCATCGTTTAAAGCCCTTTAGACCCTTATTATAATATTAAATGCTAAACAAACAAGGATTTTTGCCTCCAAATGACTTCATCAAATAAACCTCGACAATCTTTTTAACGATTTCGGTCGTTTAAAAAAGGGTTGGATTTAAAAATTGGATGAAATTTTTGTAAACTAAATGGAAATTATCTTACGAAATTTTGTAATTATGATGTTTGTTTTGGCAGGTAAATAGACTATGTTATTAGCCTAATTTTACAGGCGAAAGTGTACGTGTTGTTCTAAATATCATAATCATACAATATTTTTGAAAAAAGAACACAGTCTCCTCCCAAAGCGAAAAAACAACATATTTTATAGAACAAAATATCAATCTATTTTAAGTTCATGCCATTATCTTCATGTGGCTTAAATACGATAAATATTTGGTGATATTGAAGAAACAGTATCAAAAACCTTCAAAGTTAACGATCGTTTAGTTCCCTATAGTTAGTTCGCGCTTAGATTTATGTAAATTGACCGCTTTGTCGGTTCGGCCCTTTTGATTGAACCCTTTGCTCATTGACCTTTTTGTCTTAATTTGGTGTTTGTTTTCCCTAAAAAAAGTTTTTTTGTTAGTTGATAGTTTGAATAAAATGATCTTGACGTGATCTTGGTGATGATATAAATAAAGTGTCCATTTTTATTGACAGTGTTTTTGGATTTCATTACCATCGGGTTATCATGCCGGCTGCCTCCCGTCCGGGACACGTGGGTTCGATACCCACCATGTACCAATGTGTTTTCGAATTCATATGTGCGTTTATTCGACGCTCTTACGGTGAAGGAAAACATCGTGATGAAACCTGCATACTCCTGCTGCGTTGTGTGTGAAGTCGACCAACCCACACTGGACCAGCATGGTCGACTAAGGCCTAATCGCCCTAATTCAGTGCTGAGCTGTTGTTGAGCTGTTGATGAAGGCTGTAACTTTAAGGTTATTTTAGTATTTATTAATCTTCTACGGATAACATTACATAAATCTCTAACACTGCTTTTAATACTAATTAATTAGTAGTCAGGTGATATAAGATCTTGTTAGCTAATATTATTCATTCTGTGGTCTTGTTACGCATAATTTTGGAGAAGTTTTATTATTTTTATTTTGTTCACCATATTTTATGAATTTATCATATTTTATGAATTATTTTTAAAATATAGATTAGTAGCAGACGATTCGCGAAGAAAAAAACAGAATCGGTTGAAAAACTAATTTAAAGTGTTTTTTTAAAGTTTCTATATGTCTGTCCCTTTCAAAAAAGATTTTTTGTATGGAGATTATATGGCGTCACTAACAAATGACGTCACAAGTTGGTATGTGCCTCTCTGTCTAATCTTGAAATTCAAACCTTTATAACTCGGTCAATTTTAAAGATCAAAACTTCTTTTAGTGTTCGATAGCAGAAACTATGAAGTTTGGATATATAAAATTGTATGAGAGCTACAGAGTGTCTGCTATTTTTCATAAAATTAACACTTTGAGGCAACGTCGCGATCTCTGTGATGCCACCTTCTTATTTAAAATCATTAATAACTATGTCGATACCCCCTCACTACTACAAAAAATCAATTTCCGTGTGCCTCGCAAAAATGAAAGAAGCTGTCGTAAAAATAATTTGTTCTTTATCTCTCCAGCCAAGACATGTTATGCCAAGAACAGTTTTGTTAGACGTGCGTGTAGTCTGTACAATGAATTGCTGAATGAATCCAATGCTGATATTTTTTCCTCGTCTATACATACTTTTAAGAAACAGACTCTTGACTGCCTCACTCATTCGGCTTCCTAAATCTTTTAAAAAGTAGGTTTTTGTTTTCTATAAAATTTTACATAGTGTTTTGTTTGCTCTTTCTAAAGTATGGTTTTATTCTGTAAAAAAACTTTGAAACCTATTATTATGTATAAATATAGCGGACTGTAGGTTTACATTTATTAACTTGTGTAATTATTTAAGCAATGTTTGACAGTTTGAAAAAAAAAAATTCAGGTCACACTGTATTCAGATAACTCAGATAACACTGTATTATAATAACTAGAACAAAAAGGTTTAACATATAATTTTTGCTTGATTACGTGCAGTTTGAACTTCAGTAGAATAGCTAGAACATTTGATCTATTTGACTAATAAAAAAAATATCTCTTTATTTAACTTGTAACTTTAGTCGTTTTCTGTTTATGCAAAATATAGGGAGATAACTAGAAAATATGATACATACAAGTAAAAATAGTGCTCCGCGTCATCAACAATTTTTTTTATGCGCTTCCGTGAAATAAAAATAAACAAAAACAGCCAGCTACCTCAGGTGCGCAGACGCGGCAAAGGGATGCGCACGGGCCGAGCGCACGGCCATATGGCGCCGCGTCGCGGGGTAGGCACGGCAGTGAAAGTCGTTGAGGTAGGGTGGAATAGGTGCTAGAAATTTTCTAGATTATAACACTAGATAGATTTAAAATATAAACAATTTAAAACAATGTGTTTATTGGCACCAAAAACAAAAAACATAAAGAACAAGACAGTTGAAACTATGAAGGTCAACAGGCAGCCTTATTGCTAGGTTAGAAATCTCTTTTAGGCCTTTTTATGATACAGGAATACAATAAGTGTTTTAAAGTATAGCGAAGCGGGAGCTCTTTTGTCGTGGAAAATATAAATCTACACTTAGTTTTGTTGAAGTGAGGAAAAAATAGTAATACGTCGACTGACTACGATATTATACTTGTTTTTATTATGTGCTTTTTGCTGGTTATATATAAGTTACATTAAAACGAGCTAGATTTTATCAAAAATGCGGTCATAACGTTTTATTTTATTTGTGAAACAAGGCTATTTTTAAGATGAGTCTTCATCAAAAGCCGAATAAGGGATCGTACTTATTTTTTTTATTTTATAAGTTCAAACTTCTTAGTTTTTGCTATCGAACACTAAAACAAGTATTGCTCTATCTTTAAAATTAAATGAGTTATATAGGTTTAAAATTCAAGATTAGACAGAGAAGCACATACCCACTTGTGACGTCATTTGTTAGTAACGCCATATAATCTCCATACAAAAAATCGTTTTTGAAAGAGACAGACATATTGAAACTTAAAAAAATCACTATAAATTAGTTTTTTAACCGATTCTGTTTTTTTCTTCGCGAATTGTCTGCTACTAATCTATATTTTAAAAATAATTCATAAAATATGATAAATTCATAAAATATGGTGAACAAAATAAAAATAATAAAACTTCTCCAAAATTATGCGTAACAAGACCACAGAATGAATAATATTAGCTAACAAGATCTTATATCACCTGACTACTAATTAATTAGTATTAAAAGCAGTGTTAGAGATTTATGTAATGTTATCCGTAGAAGATAAAGATAAAGATAGAAGATAAAGGTTTTTCAACCGATTCTGTTTTTTTCTTCGCGAATCGTCTGCTACTAATCTAAATATATTTAAAATAATTCATAAAATATGGTAAATTCATAAAAAATGGTGAACAGTCCGATCCCCTATTGTAGCACTGAAAAAAAAAAGCAGAACGCATTAAGTTCATTATTTTTAATAATTATCACCAAAATGTATTTTAGAACCTAATTATTTCTAATGTTAGTATAGTTAGTTCCATCAACAGCTCATATACGTCCCCACCGAGGGGCTCGAGCCTACCCTTATTAGGGCGATAAGGCCTTAGTCGACCACGCTGGTGCGGGTTGGTCGACTTCACACACAACCTTTGAATTTCTTCGCAGGAGTGTGCAGGTTTCATCACGATATTTTCCTTCACCGTAAGAGCGTTGAATAAACGTACGCATATGAATTCGAAATTCAAAAACACATTGGTACGCGGTAGGGATCGAACCCGCGTCTCCCGGATGGAAGACAGCGGCCCTAGCCACTTGACTAGCGACGAAACTGTTGATGATAAGATAAGTTAGTTATGTTTCATCGTTTTGGAGATTCTCTGGAAAGACCAGTTTATCCAACAGTGGATGCCCGAATAATTATTATACTCTTAAAAAAACCGTCTCAAATCAGCCAGTGTCTCCTACAATTACATGCAAAGGACTTGTCAAAACCTCGAGTACTGTCAATTTTCGTCCCATCTGTCATACATAACGTATTAAATGATGAATAGACGATGTAAATCGCCATTTTGAACAACCGACGCGTAATTTTTGAAACCTCAACGGCATATGGCAGTGGCAGACGCCATACGATACCAACTGTTACATTTACCCTCCTTTTTTGTCTTTAGATGTTTCCGAAAAAGTAGAAAGGGATGGAAACACATCGGTTTTTCAGTTGGTAGAATTTACTATCATTTGAATGTGGAATCGCGAATAGTTTTGTTAAAAAAATAACCAACGTTATAATATATTTTTGTCAAAAACAATCGATAAAAGTGCGTAAGAGCAGGGTAAATAATATTATAATACAGAGTATCGCGATGATTATTATTATTATTATATTATGTTATTGTATTTGTGAATATGAGTTAAAAAGATGTTAGTTGAATTTTAAACACGGTTTATAAAGCTACTTTTAAGGTCAAAGTCAATCAATTAATCAGCCTATTGCAGTCCACTGCTGGACGTAGGCCTCCCTAAGGGCACGCCAAAGCACTCGATCACCCGCTTTCCACTACCAGCGACCTTCCTCAGGTCATCAGTCCACCTGGCAGGGGGGCGCCCCACACTACGTTTCCCAAGACATGGTCTCCATTCGAGAACCGCCTGCTCCAACGCTCATCGGTTCTGGGACAGACGTGGCCAGCCCACTGCCACTTCAGCTTGCTACACTTCTGGACGATATCAACTACCTTGGTCGTCTGATGATTTCGTTTTGAGGTCAAAGTATTTTGTATGTTGAATTTATTCAAAACATTATGAAATGCTTACCAAGGATTTTATGAATAATAAGCTCAGATCTACAACGAAATGCAGTCCTGCTATTTTTTTATTTTACATGAAATTTAATTAATAAAATCAATCAGGAAGCCCTCATCCTCTTTCGGTCATACACTTCAAATCATTAACAATTTTTTCACAGTCGGTTAACTCAAAAACCTACAGTCGACGCATGCGCGGACACGTGCTAAAGTGAGCCCGCGCAGGAAGTAGGGTAGGCTTCGGCGCGAATTTGAACATGATTCCAAATTTGAATGCATCGAACAGGATATTGGAACGATAATCGGAGTTTTTCAAAGGAAACAACATGTGGATAGCTTTTACGTTAACGGATTAGGGAGCAAGTTTGTAAACAAAAAGCAAATTACTGTTATTTTATATTTATGCTTTACGTAAGACTACACAGTAAAAAAATGCAATAGAAAGACTCGTTAAATCGGCGAATATTGTTTTGAAAGTTTTCCAGGCAACATGCAGGCAACCAAAAAAGATGGAAGCACAAAAAATATACAAATTAGAAATTATTTGTTTGTAATAGGGGATCGGATTGTTCTCCGTATTTTATGAATTTACCACATTTTATGAATTATTTTTTATACAGATTAATAGCAGACGATTCGCGAAGAAAAAAACAGAATCGGTTGAAAAACTAATTTACAGTGATTATTGAAAGTTTCAATATATCTGTCTCTTTCAAAAGCGATTTTACTAATAAATAACGTCACAAGTGGGTATGTGCCTCTCTGTCTAATCTTGAATTTCAAACCTTTATAACTCGGTCAATTTTATAGATAGAGCAAAAATTCTTTTAGTGTTCGATAGCAGAAACTAAGAAATTTGGATTTATGAAATAAAAAAAAAGTAGTCCGATCCCCTATTTAAGTAAATAAGTAATATTCTACGCATTCATAAATTACCTATTTTTCCAATTTACTAAAATTTTCAAGTCAATTATTTTCACCCATGAATGGTTAACGGCAATAATCAAAAACTAAATTAAGGTAGTCAAGCACGTGTCAATATTATAACAAAAAAACAAACAATCGAACGAAGAAGGATTATAATTGATGAGTTTTGTTTGTTTTTGTGACGTTAACAATCGAATACCTTTCTGTATTTTGAAAATGACCGAATAAGTGACGTGAGCTTTCGTACGCAAGAGTTGTTTAATCTATATTATTTCATTTTCAAAATTAATTTGTCGCATTTATTATATTTTCATTACTGACATAACAGCCTCCGTGGCCAAGCGGTCGAGATTTCAACGCCCATTTCGGAGGTTCCGGGTTCGATTTCCGGTGGGGAAACTGTCAAGCAAAAATCTCTTTGTGAGACTTTCTCCAGTTTGCTTAGGACATTGCAGGCTGAATCACCTGATTGTCCGAAAAGAAAGATGATTCCGTGTTTCGGAAGGCACGTTAAGCCGTTGGTCCCGGCTACTATCTAGTCGTTACACAAGTCAAGTCAGTATGGCCTTTGGCGGCTCTATAACACTGACACCAGGGTTTGTGAGGTCGCTTGTCGATGTTATTTATAATACCGACCAATTTTTTGTTGAAATAGCATCATATTTGCACAATGATTTTTGACCCATCCATCAGAACCGGCTATCCAAATTTCACTTATTGACAAAAAACTGCCACTGCGTATATCATGTTCGTCTGCGCGTACGACGCTTAGGGGCAGAGCCCTAGCGCTCCGCCCTCTGGTCCAAATATTTTATGACTTCACTTGTGTGGGCTCAAATATGGTATTAATTTCATGTCTGGGGTGAAAAAGGTCAAAGGTCATTTATTAAAACACAGTTAGTTATTTTTTAGTTCAAAAATAGTTTGTTATTAATAATGTTTTTTTTTTTAGATTCATAGAAAACAACTAAAAACGTTCACCTTCCGGCGGGACTTGAACCCACGACCTTCGGCCTATACGCAGCCAAAGTGCTTACCAACTACTATAAATAATGATTAAAAAATAACTTTCAAAAATAACTTTATGATCCAAATTTCGCAAAACTACTTTCGTCCAAGGATTATCTTAACGACACATCACGCCGCTCTATTATATTTTTTATCTACCTTCATTTAGATACACAGATACCGCTAATTTTATTGTTTAGGAAACTAATAAATTTCTCCGTTTTTTGGCGGTAAAACGCTGGCTCTAATTTGTTTTAATAACCCGTAAAATTTTGCCAAAAAACTGTTTTTGGTTCCGCTTCCTATGGTTTACGAGATTACAGCTCTAGGGCAGTAACGGTGTTTTAATGATCGTGTTATTTTTACATAGAAGCGCCGGTGGTATAACTGTAAGGGATCGCTGTCTTCTGGAGGGAAGATGCGGGTTCGACGTATGTATTTTGATACAAATCTATTTTGAGAGTGCTAAATTTTTCATGTATTTCAACCTGAACTAGGGCCTACGCCATGTTGATAAAATATGAAAACAATAAAATTAAAATGTTCTAGAATACTTTGCCCAAATTCGAAAACACATTGGTACGTGATGGGGATCGAACCCGTATCTACCGGACGGGAGGCAGCGGCCCTAGCCACTAGACCACCGGCTAATAAAAGAATTAAGACAAAACTAAATTTAGATGTCAAATTGTCAATCTCTTTTTTAGATGTCTTCGGCTTAGTAAAGCGAATTCAAGTTGCAACCAATAACTTTAGCTGGACACATCTCTATTTAACACTTTACTCATGATTTACTTACGAAATGTCATTTGATACTGTCTCATTTCAAGCTAAAACCTCTCTTATTTTCATTTAACTTGAAGCTCCAAATACCCTCTCGATTAGCTTTTTACATTTATAATAACCCTCCTTCTAAAGCAGTCGGGTAAAAAGACTGTCAAAATAAAATATGCTTTGAGAGTTATGATATAAGATTGAAGTCACTATAAACTGGTTTAAAAAAAAACTTGCTCATTTCGTGTCGTACTTAACGACAGATTTAGCGTTTTGTCAACGCATTATCGATCGACCATTCGGCCAAAGCAGTCGATAAATAAGGTTTTATTGCCCAAATCTATTGTATGGTCAAATGGTCAATGGCCGTGGCCGATGGCCGACCCATTTAGTACTTTTTTTTAATTGTGTCATTGAGTTTTTTAAGTTTAGGTGATAAGTTAACTTGTCGTCCAGACAGTGGCTAAAAAATAAATTTATTATGAGTAGCGTTGAAATAAAATAAAAAAACTGTGAAATCTACGTTGTGGATGGAAAATAATTGCTTAGAGAGTATTAATAAGTCTTTTCTAATTTTGAGTAGAAAGTAAAAGAATTATTTTTATTTTACGACCCCATCCATCACGACTCGTGTCATGTTTTAGGAAAATATTACTCTAAATAAAATGAATAATAAAAATCTACCATTATGTACTATCTAGCATTATATACTTTAAAAACTACCTTACCCTTATTGAAAATAAAAAGGTAAATATGATAAAATTGTAACTTGTTACTTCCACTAAATCAAAAACACTTTTTTTCCCTTATGAACATTTTATCAAATTAAACCAACGAACTAGAATAGTCTTGAAGAGTAACCGCCTAGCAAAGCCCGCTAAAACATAGCACGTTACTCGCACAAAGAAAAAAAGAAAAAGAAAGATTATTTCTATTTCTATTTCTATTTCTATTTCACATTTAATGTTGACAGACGACGACGACGACGACGGACAGGCAGATGATGTCGCTGCTGTACATTGAAGCTTACTTTCGCAATCTTACAAACTGAGTCATAAAACATCATTCTACCGAGTATTCGAATGTTGTATGAAATAGTTTTTTTTCCAGGGCTTCTTTGGTATTCATTTTGTGGGGTCGAGTTTGAAGTGTAGTTACGTTTCTTGACTATAGATAATTCGTTGAATTGGACACAATGTTTCCGTCCGGACATTGATTGACCTTGCCAAAACCACAAATTTACCAAACCATTTGCCACACGCATTCACGAGGGAAACTCACAATAGAACGTTTACTGATCGATTAGCCAGGTTAAGCTTCTACACTAAATACTTTTTTAATTATAGAGAGAACCACAACCTGCAATTAAGCGGTTGCAAAATATCAAAATACCTCTTGTTTAGGGTTCCGCAGGAAAAATTACTGAAGTAGTCTGCCGTGGCTTCATCATCTCAGCCGGAAGACGTCCACTGCTGAACATAGGCCTCCCCATAGGTTTCCACCGTGAACGGTCCTGCGCTACTTGCATCCACCGGCGCCCAGCAACCTTCACCAAGTTATCTGTCCACCTTGTGGGAGGCTGTCCAACAACTACACTACACTACGTCCAACACTACGCCGTGGCTTACTGAGACATTTTTCTAAATAGTGCAAAGTCAAGTTAAGATTGCAAAACAAGAAAAAAAACAGTCTAATGAATGGAAAATAACTTCTTTAATTTCCTGAAAAACTGTCCCACTAGTTTAAGAATAAGAATAACAATACATTTATTAAAACACAGTTAGTTAGTTTAAAAATAGTTTGTTATTAATAGACAAAGTATTCGGAAATAAAAACACTAGTCTTTATTATAATTTATTTTTGAACTTACATCTGTTTTTAAAATATTTATTGACTTAACTTCGAAATTAGAATATTAATGGTAAAATCGAATAAAATATCAAAACCTATTTCTACCTTTTCTGCACGAGCTCGACTCGCACTTGCCAGGGTTCTTTTCAGGGGCGGGTTCAGGGGTTGGCCTGAGCGGTATGGATTTATATCAATTTCTTATTTGATCCTAATAGCATTTCTTATTTAATTATAGGTATTAGATCCTTTTCTATTAAGATGCTAAATTATTCTGCGGTTATTTGGTATGCGAAAACAAGCTTTTTTTTGAAGAAAAAAAAGTTTTGGGAAGCATTTATTTAATTTAAAAACAGAACTTTTTTTTCTTTGTTTAATTTTGTCAGCTACTGTTTTAGTCTAGGCCTATTTTCACAACTCTCAATACTTCTTTCTCTAAAACTTTTTTTTACTAACCCGAAGCGCCTAGCACAAAACGACATTCCGAAATCATCATAGATCACTAAAAAACCGTCAACCCTTAAGGTCCACGTACAAAGGGTCCGTGGCGCGGGTCCGTTCGAGCCAATCGATTATAGCCAGTTTTTGCCACGCGCGGCAAAATGAAATCATAAATTTCAAAATGGCGGGCGGTGGCAACTCACACCCTATATCATACGAGGCCCCAGGCGTGGTTTTATGACTATATCTTACGGTCATTTTTGGCCACTTATAACCATAAGCAACATTGTTAATAATTTATAGTGTTTGAAGTAACAAGGAAAATATTTCAAGCAGTTGAGATTTCATAAAGAGATGTTTCTGGGTTTTCATAATATTGTCAGTCAGTGGCCTTTGGCGGCTCTATAACACTGACACCAGGGTTTGTGAGGTCGATTGTCGACCTTACAACTCATACGATGATGATGATGATGATAATATTCATAAAAGCTTCGATGATTTAAGTCCGATGACAGATTAATTTTTGATTCATGCAAATAAGAACACTACCAATAATAATGACAAAACCTATTTTTAACTTTTGCTTAAACTCAATGAAAATAATTGGATTATCTAAACATAATCCATTTAAAAATATTTCTATCCAGTAATGCTTGGCTGGACAGTAACAAAGTAAACTTGTTGCTGCATTCGCAAAATTAATCGAAAATCTTTCGTGTCCTGCGGAAAAGTAAAATGTCTATTAGACCTGGGGGCCGTTTCACGAAGCTACAAGTTACTAGTAACAAGTTACAATTCGACGTACATTGCGTAGACGATGAGATAAAACGATAACGGCTTACAGTTCAGGCGAATTGGCTACGCAATGTATATCAAATTGTAACTTGTTACTAGTAACTTGTTGCTTCGTGAAACGGGGCCCTGCAATAAAAAAAGAATGTCCAAGGGCTATTAAGTTGTCATAAGAAGCGGTCGTGGCATAATAAATGTAACACCAGTGTTAGTGAGGTTGGTCGACGACCACACTCTAAGAAGAAGAGGCCAAATTTGGCATCTGCAAAGCTCTGAAACGGCTCAATAAAATTATAAGTGGCCAGTGCCTTAAGAGTAGTTCAGCAGTAGGTTATATGTTCGTTATTAAAACTAGATGACCTACCTACTGATCAACTATAGGTAAGTTGAACAAAAATAGTTGAGCTATAGAGCATAAAATATTCGGTAATACAAACTATGTCCTACTGCTCAACTAGTTGAACAATTTAATTGAACAGTGGGGAAGAAGAGCTGACAACAGCTATCGCTAGAAAAAAAATCCTTTTCATCTATGGTCCAGCTTGAAGTCCAGCTAGTCTAGTGGTCCCTGAACTGACTAGACTGGCAACGCCAACTCAAATATCTAGGATATTTATATATACGTGAAAAACGAATCTTCTATGTCACTCCGACGACGGCAAAAAGCGAAAAGGATAGTCAGTTTTTTGCTGTGTTTCCGCGAACTCTGCCGGTCCAGCGGCGCGTGCGTCACTCGTCCTGTCATATTGTGCTCATGTGCATCCTCTCTACTGCAATTCCTTCCGAAGCGTTTTGATACTTTCGCATCTGTTTCGTCGTCGTAGTCTAATAAGAACTTTGGGAGTAATTACACCATGGCAGATATTTTTAAATATTTTTTTCGGTGGTGGCTGGATGAGGAAAGCGGGTGATCGTGCGCTTTGGCGTGCCCTTGGGGAGGCCTACGTCCAGCAGTGGACTGCAATATGCTGATTGATTGATTGATTGTCATATCAGGAGGTCAAGAAGAAAGCGGAGAGCATAGAAAAATGGATTTACTCATTAATTTCAGGTTAGTGTGCATGGGAACTTCGCTATATACAGATGTAATTTTTCACCAACACAAATCCACATAATGAGTAATCCGTCACAAAAGGAATTTGACACGTTGGTTTTTGTGAAAAATCACTTGAACCACAAATATTTAACTTGAATAGGACTGCAGCAGAAAATTTATCAGCAAGTATCAAAACTATTCAACCTACGTAAACATTAAAATTTACAATAATATGAGTCCCGGAAGCGTGATATCTTACAAAATCGACTTCCCATGAAGCCTTCCTTCCCATGAAGCCTTCCTTCCTAATTTCCAAATTGCCCGCGATTCTAGTAGCAAAGATTCAATCTAGTCGTTACATATTGTCTGTTCATCAACAGCTCATAATATACGTCCCCACCGAGGGGCTCGAGCCTACCCTGAATTAGACCACGCAGGCCCAGTGCAGGTATGTCAATTTCACACACAACCTTTGAATTTCTTCGCAGGAATGTGCAGGTTTCGTCACGACGTTTTCCTTTACCGTAAGAGCGTCGAAAAAACGTACATGAATTCGAAATTCGAAAACAGGTTGGTACGTGGTGGGGATCGAACCCGCGTCTCCCGGACGGCAGGCAGCGGCTCTAACCACTAGACCACCGACGCTCATACAACATGTTACAAAAAATATATAAAAAAATAAAAAAAAATTTCATCAAAGGCTAATAATCAAATATTCCCATCTCTAGTGCCATTCCTGAGCCTAAAATATAGACTATAAATTCTCAGAATGGTATTGTACACCATTTGTGCCTACATTTTTAAAAGAGATCTACTTAAATAAATTTTTATGTTAGAAAATATTTTTTTATTGCCTTAATTATTTTGTTTACGTATTTACAAACATGAATATTGTTTTGAAATATTTAGTTAATTATTTAATTAATTTATTATTTCAAACAAATGTAACACTGACAAGATTACGACAACATTGGCGCTGTTAGTTTTGCAAACTAGGTAACAGAGTGTTTTCTACAACTCGCTGTCTGGTCGGGAGATTACTTATTTCTAAGCTTGGAACGGCTTCGCACTGTATTCGTTCAGTTAGGAAGTTATATGGTGTATGTAGACGGTTTCCCGGATCACCCATAACTTCTACAAAAAAAAAACTGCAGCACAGCTTCCGAATTAAACTGCTACTGCAGTCAGTTGTGGTATGGTTAATTACTGTAATGTACATTATATAAACTTTAATATAAGGCATGTTTTAATGTGAAATAAGAACCTGTCGGTGTTTTCCCGTCTCAAAAAAGTAAAAAAAAAAAACTTTAATAGATTTAATGTCATTAATGTCATGTAAAACGTCTACGTTACTTACTTACGATAAAGCAACTGTAACTTTAGCTTTAGATCGTTGTTACAGAATCGGGCCCACTCCTGCGCAGGAAGTAGGAAGGAAGTAGCGATTCGGCACACTCTATTGGAGTTTCAAGTTCAGTAATCCCTCTGTCCTTCGTTTGGGGTAATAGGGATTAGGGTGCGTGTGTGCAAACATGAAGAGCCCGTGGACAAACAATGTTTATAATCAAATCAAATTATAAAAAAAGCCTCCGTGGTCGAGTGGTCGAGATTTCGCCGCTCATCACAGAGGTTCCGGGTTCAATTCCCGGTAGGGACATTGTCAAGCAAAAATATCTTTGTGATATTTTCCTCAGTTTGGTTAGGACATTGCAGGCTGAATCACCTGATTGTCCGAAAAGAAAGATGATTCCGTGCTTCGGAAGGCACGGAAGGAACGGCTTAACCGTTAAGACTACTATCTAGTCTTTATACGAGCCATGTCAGTGGCCTCTGGCAGCTCTATAACACTGACACTAGGGTTTGTGAGGTCGGTTGTCGAACTTACAACACACACGATGAATCTTGCTACGATATACAAAGAAAGACTCAATGACAAGGTCTTCCGTGCTGGTTAGTAATGTCTGAATCCACAATACCTTGATGACAACATGTGTGAAGGTGATTGTACAAGACGCATACTAAAACCCCCTTTGGTTTGGACTACTTTTTTTTTATAAATCCAAATTTCTTAGTTTCTGCTATCGAACACTAAAAGAATTTTTGCTCCATCTTTAAAATTGACTGAGTTATAAAGGTTTGAAATTCAAGATTAGACAGAGAGACACATACCCACCTGACTTTTTAAAAAATTTAACAATCACTCATAGTAAGCTTAGTTCGGTTTAAAATTTTCTCGTATTTTCCTTACCAACTGCCACCTACATATGAAAGCAGACGGTACACGAATCATGGCCTTTGGCGACTCTCGACGCTCGGTTGACGACTTTACAACTCGCAAGGTGAAGAAGAACTACCTATAAAAATTAAAAAAATGGTCAAAAACTTTATTCTTTCATGAAGAAGGTTGAATTGAATTAAGATTAGAAAAAAATCTAGGGTCACAAACTAAGACTAAACAATTCCAGCCCAAAATATAACCAGGCTCGCCTTTCCACTGACTTGGACTCGAAACACCATTACCGTAGCAAATCGTTCTAAAAAGACCCAAGCGACATGTTTTTTGTCGACACTTTGTCAAATTAGTCTCTCATTATACTTGGCCGGCAACAGGGTATAATTTTCGACTTGGCGGCTTGCTCTAATGCCTGCGAATCTCTAATTCAATTAGCGTCCGTATAATATCTCTAAGCTATGGTCTTGTACCCATTTGGGGAAAAAGACGATGCCAATTTTCGAAAAAAAAAATATGCGTAATATTTGAAGTTGTCATTGGTTTCGAATGAATGAATGGAATATACTTGATTGCTCACAGACGCAAATAAATAAATAAATATTTTTAAATAAACATAATAAACATTTTAATAAACATCTTCACACACGGCCATCTGATCCCAAACTAAGCAGAGCTTGCACTATGGGTACCAGACAGCTGATATACAATACATAAATAGATAAATACATACTTACATAGATAAACAACAACCAGACACAAGGCAAACACAAGTGCTCATCACACAAATGTTTGCCCTGGGCGGGATTCGAACCCGCGACCCTGTGCGTCGGAGGCAGATACACTACCACCTGGGCTACGGAGCCGTCAAATGACCATTATATTATGCAAATGGTACTACGTAATGGTAGCATGACAAATGGCAAATTTGCAAAGGTTGAACTTATGCTTTTAGTTCAGGAAGTCATACAAAGTGTTTTCGAATTTCGAATTCGATGCTGAAAACACCGTGAGAAAATTTACACTGAAAGTTATGTATGAAGTAAAATTATTCCGGGGCTCTGCGAGGTTAAAGCCATATCACCCTTCTATAAGCTTGCCCCCTTGTTATCAAGGACCTAAAAATAACAGAGTGTAAGTGGGTGGGGAGAGTTTGCCCAAATCCACCGACTCCTGATTGCAATTTGATGACAACTCGTGCGCAGGTTTTTGCACAAGATCCTCGTTTCACTAATAGAATTTAATTCCTATAATTTCATGGAATTGTTCGCCATTTTCGACAGTCGTTTTATTCATTAGAACTTCCTGTTTGACATCAATTTTGAAACTTTGGGAAACGAAAGTACAACTCGGCCAAAAAAAAACTGTGGAAGTGAAATAATTTACTTGGAAGGTGTTCTTAAAATCCCTCTTCTGTTTTATTACCCACGCCACACAATCTATACGAGTACATAGTATTTTTCAATCTACATCTGTCAAAAAATTCACACTTTTTTCTCAAACCCCATAAATACCAGTTCAAAAATTACTAACATAATTACGCAATTAAAAAATTAATCAACCGATCAGCTGAGATTTACCAAGCCTGGCTGTAAAAAACGGGACATCTGCCTCTGAAATTAAAAAAGTAAAATTAAAAAGAAAGAAGAAAAAGGCGGGAGAAGTGACAGTTGCGCTGAATCGACCGCAATGGCCGCGAGTGGGGCTTCACGCATGCGCCGCAGATGGTCTGCAATTGGCTGGAAAAATTGTCTGGTATTTGCGGTAGGTTCAATATTAACGTGTCTTCCAACTTATTTATTATAATTTTATGCAAGAAAGATTTTCTTTGTCACTTAATAAGAGTCAATGCTCGTGTGTAAACAACTATAATTTATTAACGCAGGTCTTGGAGTATATTCCGTCCTTGCTTTAAAATGCATGAAGGCACTCTTACTAACTCAGACAAACAATTTTTGGCTGCTTTTAATTTTACTTAGAAAATTACAAAAACAATTAAATAAGTCGAGCTAGTTAAAAAAAACCATCCATTAAAGGCGGAAGAACTAGTAATAAAAGGTTTGGACAGACAGCCTTATTGCTTCATAGCCATCTTTTCTAGGCACAGCAAACCCTTTTAGTAATCTGGGATGCACGAGTGCACCACAATAAACTACATTTTATTTATTTTTTTTGACAAAAAAATTGTAAGGTTAGGTTTACACTGGCGCCTGCGCTGGTGGGCAGAAGCCCCACATCGTCGCACAGTGGTCCACTGGTCACCCAGTGGCCTAGTGCCCAGTGCTCATTGCCAGGTGCATCTTCAATAGGCCATAAGGTGGCATTTTTTCTTAGGTAGAAAGCTTTTGAATTGAGGTCCTTGAAAGAACAATTTGATTTTATATGAGTATTCTGAGAAAATTGTTGCATATATTTTCTGTAGCAAAAGTAAAAAAAAAAAGTAATTATCGATTATAAAAAAAAAATAGGTTTACAAACAAGTTATGTTTTTTATTACATATTTTTGTTTCATACCGCTTACATTAAATTCCTGTAAAAACTATCTCCCCTCATCATCATCATCATCTCAGCCGGAAGACGTCCACTGCTGAACATAGGCCTCCCCCATAGGTTTCCACCGTGAACGGCCCTGCGCTACTTGCATCCACCGACGCCCAGCAACCCTCACCAAGTCATCTGTCCACCTTGTGGGCGTCCAACACTACGCCTTCCGGCCCGTGCAAGCCAGGCAATTCGTCGAGCTATATGGCCTGCCCATTGCCCATTGTGTCTCCTCTATTGCTATGCAATAGTTATTTAATCTTTATATAAAAATAATTTATTCATAAAAACACTACTCTCTCCCACGCCACGGGACGGTGAGAACGCTTTTTTAACATCCAAGGTTTTTTTTTTTAAATAAATCTTAGAATTACTATAAACCGTGCCCGATGAGACGGGAACTCTTCCTGCCAGCATCCGGTTAGCTAGGCTGGAGACACAGTGGGTTCCAAATATAATTATATAGGTCCCAGCGGTAAATGATGCACTTGATGCACGTCGAGCCTCAAAAAGAGGTTAAAGCGGGTCTCTTTTTAGAGATAAGCTCGCCTTTGCTACAGCTATTAATAATATAATTTCTGTATAGTCTACTGTTGCAATAAAGAATATAATATATATAAACTGTTTGAGCTACATGCGAGAGAAACGATGATTTTCAAAGCCGAAACTTCCTATATTTTTTCAACTTTTTACGACCTTACAATCCACACGATGAAGAAGAAGTCTGCGAAAGGCACCAACTTATTCTGAAAGATTTACTTACTTAGTTCTTTTATCATTATTTAATACGGAATGAATATTATAACATTGCAAATGTATATTATGACAGTAGAACAGTAGAACGAGCTCAGTGTGTATCAGACTTTATCTTCAAGTGCTACCTGCCCTAATGACATCCTGCCTCCAAAATTATTTCCATCCCTTTCATAATAATAATTATTGTAACATATCGACCATTACATTATTCTTAGAAACCATTACATATTTCATTGTGCTCTCTAAAAACTGATTGTTCATAGAAATACTCTATGATATCACTGTGCATACGCACGCACTATCGATAAATATTTTTCTTTTTCTAACAATACCCCACACATTCACATTTAGAAGTTATGGTGGTACAAAGAAACTCACATACTCATAGATACATACATACATACATACATACTTACATACATGAACCCTGAACACATTACCCTCCTTTTTTGGGCAGTCGTGTATATAAAAAAAAAACATCCGTTTGTGTCAACATTAAGCACATTACAAAAGTCTAAAAATCTTTGTTCAAATTCCATTAAATAAATTGCCCATGTTAAATATATTTAGTTATGGATAGCGCGTAATCTAAATTTTACAAAGATTTCTACAGATAATGGTGTCGATTCGGCATACGCCCAACTAAACTAAACTAAAAATTAGTCCTGTCACATTCTATCATTTTTAATTGAACAGGGACCGAAGATCATCGGTTTTGGTTTTGTCTTTGACTTCACGACTAACTGTCAATTTTAGTGGCTTTTTAGTCGTCATGGTGTTAGGTAGGCACTAAAACAAGACTAAATTTGACAGTTAGTCGTGAAGTCATAGACAAAAACAAAACCGATGATTTTCGGTCCCTTTTCAATTAAAAATGATAGAAAGTGACAGGACTAATTTAAGTTTAGTTTAGTTGGGCGTATGCCGAATCGACACCAATAAAGACTGTCGCTGGAATTCTGGTCTGCGCGTCCAAAATAAAACTTGTGCGTATCTTGGCTATTTCTGACCACATAAGGGTGAAATGATTTTTTAACAAGCGTGCAGTTTTAACTAACTCAATCCCCAAATGACCACCCCAGGGTACTTAAAAAGTCCCATTTTATTAACCTAAATCAAAATAAAATGTTATGAGCTGCCAAAAAAGATAAAAAACTTAATTTGGCGCCAAAAATTGCCACCCTTTCGATACGGACACTTAAGATTTTCGAAAATGGTCATACTAAAAGTGGTTCGGAAATAATTAAGAAATATTATGAACTTATAAAATGAGGAACGTCATATTTCCAAAATGAACAAAGGGGTTCTGTTCAAGATTTGGTATCAAACGTTAGAAGGTGTAAGAAGTAGGTAAAGATATCTTGTATGAATTGGCACCTATTCGTTGAAAAGTTGAAAAGAAACCCCAAAGACGGTACCGTAAAACTAAAGCATGAAAATCTTTGTATTTACTTTGAAATTGATAACCTTTTTTAGAAATATACTTTTCAAATCTTCCACAGACCCCAAAAACCTTAAAAAACTCTTCAATAGGAAGGAAGCTTCTTTCTAATACACCGACGACGATGACTTGCGAATTTCGGCGTGTGGTAAAAAGCGACGATCGTCTAAAAACCAGGAATTGGTAAAAACTGGCGATGACTGGTAAGAAAATGGTAAAAAAGTGAGCTTTAACAAGGCTACCTGACGAATTAATTCGAATGTGATAAGTTTATTAAGGACTTTAGAATTGAGTTTGAAATGTACTGTCACTGACGCAAAATATATATTTTTTTTAAATTATAGGTAATGTCAAAGAATTCTGACGCACGTCGCCTCGCCGCGCAACGATCGTCTATTTGTTCTCGAATGGAGACCGCGTCTCGGGAAACGTAGTGTGGGACGCCCCCCTGGCAGGGGGACTGATGACCTGAGGAAGGTCGCTGGTGGTGGCTGGATGACGAAAGCGGGTGATCGTGCGCTTTGGCGTGCCCAAGGGGAGGCAGCAGTCCAGCAGTGGACCGCAATAGGCTGGCTGTTTTATTTGCTTATTTTTTATAATGAAATGTGATTGAGAAAATCTAGTTAAATTCAGATTCCCGGAGTAGGATACTTATTTCACCTAGGGTAAGGTTAACCCAGGTGAACAAAGCCTCTGGTCCCTGTATGTACAGGTATTTTATCCCATTTTTAAAGTTTATTTTATTAATATAAATTAAAAAGCGGCCAAGTGCGAGTCGGACTCGCCCATGAAGGGTTCCGTAGCAGCAAGTATACGCGGTTTACGATTTACGATTTATGACGTATTAAAAAAAAACTACTTACTGGATCTCGTTCAAACTAATTTTCGTTGGAATTTTCCATGGTAATGTACATCATATATTTTTTTTTATTTATTATTCTCGTATTTTAGTTGTTACAGGGGGGGGGACACACATTTTCAGTTTAAAGAACTTTATTCTCATAAAGACTACACATAAGTCACTTAACATGAGAACTAAAATAATAAAAAAGTATACATTGGCAAATGTCCGTTTACGAAAAACATGCAGTGGGTACTTAATAAAAGAATTCCAATCTTACTCTAAGTTTGTAGGCGCACCGGCCGCTGCCGCCGATACGTACTTTGTGGTTCTGACGTAGTAAGCAAAAACCACCTACGGGGTGTTCATTTAAGTGGAGAATTTACAAAGAATGTGTTTTTGTAATTGAGATTTAAAGATGTTAAAGGAGTCAATATTTTTTATGTGCGATGGCAATTTATTGTACAGCTCTGCCCCCTCGAAGCATATTGTTTTTTTGCCGCCGCCGGTTCGTATTTTAGGTAGTATAAGGTGACTTTTTCTTCTATGAGCATATTTAAGTATTTGTTCTTTTTTTGTTCATTTTACCACTTTGGAAGTGTCTCTCGCGCAAACTATTCAGTTTAGAAAAAAATGGTTATAGAAACCTCAATATTATTTTTGAAGACCTATCCATAAACACCCCACACGTATGGGTTTGATGAAAAAAAAAAATTTGAGTTTCAGTTCTATGTATGGGGAACCCCCAAAATTTGTTTTTTTTTCTATTTTTGTATGAAAATCTTAATGCGGTTCACAGAATACATCTACTTGCCAAGTTTCAACAGTATAGTTTTTATAGTTTCCGAAAAAAGTGGCTGTGACATACGGACGGACAGACGGACAGACAGACAGACATGACGAATCCATAAGGGTTCCGTTTTTTGCCATTTGGCTACGGAACCTTAAAAAGGGAGTATTTTGAAATAAGACGGTAGGTGGCAAAACACAGTAGCTTAACTAAACATTTGCTCAACTTGAGACCGTCAAGTGTTTCGTTAACAAAACCCTCGTAATATTTGAAGAGGTTGATTGACACATTCTTAAGATAGTTTCCGAACTTATCATGGGTTTTTTTATGTTCAATTTGACGATTTAAGGGAACTCCCTCCCCTCCGCTGGTTTGTTTCTAAAAAAATATTTATTTTATCATAATAAAAAAAAACTTTTCATTTAAGGGAACTATATATATTTTGTAAACTTATTTCAAATATTATTCTAATAGCTAAACTTTTGATCAAACCGGAAGAACGCAGCCTTCTTTTGATTTCAATAAACTGGCATTAAGTCATAAATCTAATTTTTGGGATATAAAGACCACCCCATCAGCAACTTGGAAACAATGTGTAGTTTTTTGAGTTACTCCTTTTTGACACAGCAGGGTTTAAACAAAATGCAAAGTTCAACCTTTGCCGAAACTGTAGTGCTTAAATCTTCGAAATAAGGTTGAAATTTAAACAATAATTTACTTAAAAATTTTCGAGTAAGAAAACTTTTTAATTGATCTAATTCTTTACAATACCTTATAGCGGTAAATTCTTCCATTGTTAATGCTTTGTAGTTTCAATAGTAATGTCTTTGTTTTTTTGACCCCTTTAAATAAGCGAATTGATTTCATTGTGGTTTGATATATTATTTTCTTTTTGTATATTTTACACGGTTTTTAAGGGAAGTGATGTTTTTGCAAGGTTCACGCAGCGAGATGACTTTTTTTTTCTTTTAGACCGTTAGGTAGGTATTAGCATAAAACATTCCAATGTATGTGTAGGTAAAGTAGGTAGATATATTAATCTCATTTAATTTTTTTCAGGGTATTTAGATGACATCAGTCTGGTAACTTATTCATTGAATAATTAACAGCTCATATACGTCCCCACCGAGGGGCTCTAGCGTACCCTGTATTAGGGCGATTAGGCCTTAGTCGACCACGCTGACCCAGTGCGGATTGGTCGACTTCACACACAACCTTTGAATTTCACCGTAAGAGCGTCGTCGAATAAACGACATAATATGAAATTGAAATTCGATTGGTACGTGGTGGGGATCGAACCCGCGTCTCCCAGACGGGAGGCAACGGCCCTAACCACTAGGTCACTAGGTGTTGGTCTAGACCACCTACGCTCTATATATGAGTATATTCATAGAATATGAAATTTGAATTTTTTTACGCATACATACAGCAGACAAAGACAATAAAAATAAATAAAAAAATAAAATATCTTTTATTTCAGGCACAGTACCTAACCAGTTACATACAGTCCCATAGCCTTAATCTAGTATTAAATCCACCAATAAAGTTTCGTCTAAAATTAAAATATCAAAATGCACCCATCCAAAATGCAACCACAGTCAAACAAATACAGGCACAGCGCTTACACCTAGACACTTGTTACAGTAGGTCTTAATAAAAGTAGATTAATTAATCAAGGACAAACGCACTTCACTTAGTATATGTCCTCACAAAATAAAAAACCAAGTTTTAAAACAATAGTAACACTATCAAAATCAACCGAACCAAAATACTATAGTAAAATGAGCACAAAATAATGTTAACTATTTTAAACCGTATTATTCTACCAAAAATAATGTGCTAAAAACTGTAAAATATTAGGGTTACTCCCCATGGCGCAGAAGTTATTCTATGACGATAAAAAAATACTGTTTTAACACTATTACTGCCGGCGGAATCTTAAATGCCACAGATTGCATAAATTTCGAATTTGTATGATATACCAAATGGTTACGTCATGGGAAACTGCATGTGCGGTCCAAATTTTGATTTTTAATAAGTTAATTTTAACGTTTTTTAGGTTTCTTATAACGTTGTCGATCATTTTTATTGGTATCATTAGTAGTTTTATAGCGACCCATAGTTTTGTTGAAGTTCTAATAGATTTTAGGATTGTTTTAAAAAATATACGGGACGTGTTTGATTTCGTTAAAATTTTGAACGATATTATTAGCTGTCTATTTTTAATATAATTATTTTAATTCCAAATATTTTTTGCCAGACGATAACAAATCTTAAATATTATTTTCGTGACTAGTGCATTTTAAAATAAATGACCGATACTTTAATAAAAATGAATGAATGAATGAATGAATGAATGAATATACTTTATTGCACACAGTGAAAATGCAGATAATAACATAAGAAGTGTACAGTTAGGCGGCCATATTGCCACACAGCAACAGTAGCAATAACCACTATTATAAAAAAAAACAAAAAACACGACTGCATGGAAAATTTAAAACTTTTGGCGCCAAAAATAGGCCATCTTGGTTTTTTTATAAATTTGATGTACCCAGTGTCACTCTCACAAGTAAGACGAATTTAACGATACCTCTTTAGCTAAAATCCATCAAGCCGTTTAGGCTGTAGAGCGTGCCAAAGAAATATACATACATACATACACTCGAAAAACATAACCCTCCTTCTAAAGCAGTCGGGTAAAAATAGGTAAAAGAGGTATAGGTAAAATAGGTAAAGATACTATTTCTGTTGACATTTTCGGCGTCATTATCAACTTTTTGTCCGACATCCACTCCAGAACACATTATTTATTTTTATCACACTTTTATATTAATTAATCTGCAAAAAATGCTGCACAGTCTCAACGCTGCCTCACTGTCAGTCGGTCTCCGGATGAACTTGGACAAAACTAAGGTCATGTTCAACGAACTAATCACTTCGGAAACGATCTCGATCAATGGCGAAGTGCTCGAAGTTGTCCAAGAATATGTCTACCTCGGGCAGACATTGCAGTTGGGTAGAGACAACTTTGAGCGTGAAATCGCAAGAAGAGTACAGTTGGGCTGGGCAGCATTCGGAAAACTGCGTCATATCTTCTCGTCGCCGCTACCGCAATGCCTGAAAAGCAGGGTTTATAACCAGTGTGTCCTACCCGTTTTGACATACGGAGCCGAGACGTGGAACATGACGGTGAAGCTGGCCCACCGACTACATGTCACTCAGCGAGCTATGGAAAGATCTATGCTTGGTATTTCGCTACGGGATAAAATCCGAAACGAAATCATCCGGCAGAGGACCAAGGTGGTGGATATTGTCCAGAAATGTAGCAAGCTGAAGTGGCAGTGGGCTGGCCACGTCTGTCGCAGAACCGATGAGCGTTGGAGCAGACGGGTTCTCGAATGGAGATTGCGTCTCGGGAAACGTAGTGTGGGACGCCCCCCTGCCAGGTGGACTGATGACCTGAAGAAGGTCGCTGGTGGTGGCTGGATGAGGAAAGCGGGTGATCGTGCGCTTTGGCATGCCCTTGGTTGGGGAGGCCTACGTCCAGCAGTGGACTGCAATAGGCTGATTGATTGATTGATTGATTTATATACCACGGCCATTTTAATCTACGTAATCTATCCGAATGTTTATCTCTAACTCATAACAAGTTACAAGTGAAGTAAATAACCATTAAAATAATCACAATGTTTAACCTAAACCGGAAGTCTTAAAACCGGAAATAACAAAGGAGAAGCGAATCAAAACAAATTCGAAATTAACCGACTACAATAAGGGTTAATTTTAACTCGGCTTTTTAACCCGAGCATATGTTAAAGGGTTGTTCTTGATTTAATACGTCCGCTCCTCAATGTATAAAGTTTATGTTATTTTTATAAGCATAAGATAATTTCCTCTATCAATTTTATTAGGGAAGAGGAAGGCTGTAGAGGAAAAAGCTTAGGTACGATCCCTTGATCGGTATTTTTCTAAACCGAAGAAACAAGATTAATTAATTTAACAATATTTGGGTACTTTAGATTATTGTGGTTACAGATTACGTCCATTAACGATATTTCTAATAATTATAAAACGAAAAATGAAAAGTTTTTTCGTTCTTGGACAGGAGTCGAACCTGAATCTCCATCTTCTTGTAATGCACTCTGAGCAAAAAAGCAGTGTCAAATTTCGTCGATCTCTCACAGAGCTTGGTGGCGTAATTGGTAATGCGCCGGTTTCTGGCCCGGATAGCCAAGGAGATGCAGGTTCGAGTCCTGTCCAAGATCGACAAAATAAAAAATTACATTTTCGCTTTAATGTAAAGATGACGACTGACTTCAAAACTCTGTGGCGGAACTTTCGTAAGTAATCATATTTTTTTAAATAGAAAACCCTCATGTTTCTAGTGTATTGCTTCCTTATTAGTTTTCTTTAGTCTAAATCTAAAATTAAAACAATCAGCAAATTTTGTCTCCAAACATTATTTTCCTAACCTGTTAAATTTTTTTCCTCCCCTTTAGTGTTTCTCCCCGCCATCTGACGCTGTTTTTTTAAAGTCGCCCCATATGTCAGGAGCACGTGTTATGTTCGACTGATCGTCTGGTTGTTAGCAACCTCTCATTACAGGCGCACGCGCAGCGTGTCATGGCCTTTTGGAAATATAATAAGGAAATACATGTAAAGTCGTGCTCTTGAGCTTAAAGAGATGAGCAGGAATGAATATATATAGGTGTTAAGGCTATTACGCACCTAAACAAAGTTATGCATATCAATAATGTTTCTTAGTGCATCTAAAAACGTGCCATCTTTAATAGCATTGAAAACAATACGTCGTCATATCCACAGACTTTTGGCCAAAGCGGGGATAAATTATAAATAAAGTATTGTTAACGTTGTATAATGACGTTTATCAAACGCATCCTATGTCTTAAACCTTATTCAGTAAAAATTCTCAAATATAACGTATTTTTAGGTGTAGTTATATCGCTGAGTGCCTTTCAAATGACACAGTTATTATTTAGCCAAGTACCCAGAACAGAAAACGCGTGTTGAAATATTTTAAATGACCTCCTCATAACTGATTACAGTTTTGAAAAACTTGACGTAATGGCAGGAATCCTGTCGGAATATTAAAAGCCACATTCTGGAAGGTGTCAAAATTGTCCCATTTCATTATTTTAAACGTGGTTTTAGGCAACGGCCCCGATTCTGACAGCGGCACTCTAATCATCACAAGGTAAAGGCCAGTTTTTTTTTTTTTTTTTTTTTTTAAATGCCTTTATACTTTGACAAGTACAGTTGCGAGTTGCAAGTACAGATGTCAAAACAAAAGTGTCATATTTATATCTTCCTGTTGTCAAAAAGCATATCATTTCCTGTTGCCAAGGAAACACACGCACTTGCAATCTGTCGATTTAACTCACAACTCGCACTTGCTATTTGTCGAAGTGTAAATCGGCGGATGTCGTGTATATTTTTTTTTATAAAGAAAATTGGAGTTTTGGTTTCGTCCGTTGGTTTTTGTGATAACTTAAATTAATAATAATAGCATATTTATTATTATTTTTATTTTAAAGCTTGAAGAAAAACTGCGCAAAACGAATATCTTGAAGATTAAATGTAACTTCAAAGAAAATTATTATTGTTTAATTTAAAAGTTTTTAACAACTCTAAAAACTAGATGATCATCTCTAGCCCTTTGTTTTTTTTTTTTATATCAGAGTCTGTCGTCTTGTCAAACTGTCTCAGGATCATGTTTAGACGAAGAAGGTGCTGCAAGAATCAGAACAACGTAACCCAAAAATAACTTACTCTTTATTCGTCACTTAGCAAGAACAAAAACCTTCAGGCGCTCATGATTTTTGAACTAACTTGTCAAAAACATATTTTTGTTAAATGCCTGTTGCAGTAAGTATTCAAGCGTACTGTTATAAGTTATATTTTTTGCGCCTTATCGCTCCTATCTTTATCTTTATATAACTTCCCCATCGAGGGGCTTTCTCATACATATACTTTGAATTATTACGGCAATTAAGCAAAAAAAAATATTTTAAAAAATAGCGCGACTTTACGCGATTGAATTGAGCCAGACGTTCTCAGTGCAAATTTATTCACAATGTTTTCATTATCCTTCTACATTTTTGAAACAATAATCTGTGTGGTGGGCTTTGTACTAAAACATCATGTAAAAACGAGCCTATCGAAAAATTATACTTCATCCTAAATAGAATGTGAGCATCATTATGTTGTTTTGCGAGCGAGGACAAGGATTTTTGATTGGAAATAGAGTTAGAGGCCCGGTGGACTGATGACCTGAGGAAGGTGCAGGCTGGATAACGAAAGTGGGTGATCGTGCGTTTTGGCGTGCCCTTGGGTTGGGGAGGCCTACGTCCAACAGTGGACTGCAATAGTGCGCTTTGGCGTGCCCTTGGGTTGGGGAGGCCTACGTCCAACAGCGGACTGCAATATTGCGCTTTGGCGTGCCCTTGGGTTGGGGAGGCCTATGTCCAGCAGTGGACTGCAATATTGCGCTTTGGCGTGCCCTTGGGTTGGGGAGGCCTACGTCCAGCAGTGGACTGCAATAGGCTGATTGATTGATTGATTGAGAGTAAGAGGATGAACTTATGATTCATAGAGTGCAATAGACAACTTTTGCCTTGCGTCGGGAACGCGTACGGAATTAAATAATTATGTAGGTAAGTATTTAGATTTCAAAATGGAACTATAAATTTTAAGATTTTTGCACCTTAATAATTATAATTTTAAGGTGCTAACAGTAAAACACTTGTCAATTATGTAACAGTCTTCGAAGGAGGTCATCAAATAATTACTTAAACCGAAAAATAACTGAATAATAACAGTGTATTTGGTGATTTTCTGGCACAGTACTCGAATCCGCACGCTTCGCAAGACATCCGCGCAGTTTAACAATTATTTACATTACTCTTAAGTGTGAAAAGTTGTGTTCTCAAAGATGTATCTAATTAGTGATACAGGCTGATGTAAAAAAATCAAATTGTACAAAAAGTTATTTTAAAGACGTACTTTTTTTTATTTCACATTTCTTTTTCACAAGTAGTCGGCAGTTTGTTGTGTGCAAATAAACTCAATAAATATGCCATACTTTTTTTGCTTTTAAACGAGTTATTTATAACTTCTTATCTATCTATTCACTTATTTTTTAGTTAGTATCTAAAAACCAGACAGATTATTAATGGAATATCGCCTTTCACTGTAACGTCATCACCATATACGTCCTCACCGAAGGGTACGAGCCAACCTTGAATTAGGGTAATCAGACCTTAGTCGACCACGCTGGCCCAGTGCGGGTTGGTTGACTTTGACGCATAACTTTAGAATTTCTTCGCGAGAATATGCAGGTTTCATCACGATGTTATCTCTCACAGTAAGAGCGCCAAATAAACGTACATTATGAATTCGAAATTCGAAAACACATTGGTACGTGGTGGGGTTCGAACCCGCGTCTCCCGGATGGGAGGCAGCGGCCCTAGCCACTACACCACCGACGCTCTACTGTTACATTCTTTTTTAAAAATATTTTGGTATTGAAAAAAAAACATCCTGTAGATCACTTTTAAATTGGCTGTAAGTGATCGTTGGGTCCCGGGTTCGATGCCGGAACAGGTCGACATGAGCTGAGATCTTAAACGCTTATGATTATTGATTGGTAAAGTTTGAAGTTAATTTTTACAGTGCTTATTAATTGTATGACTAGTTGCCTGCTCGGGACTTTGTCACTGCTTTTATTGACCGAGCGAGTGCGAAGTGTCTCCGTTTCAGCTTGGACAAAAATGCTTTTGCACGTCCGGACGGTGACGTCTATCTGGACGGTGGCGTCTAGTCTGTCCGGCTGTTCTCCTCTAGAGGTCTACAGCTCACAGAGCCACTAGTGCCTCACTAGTACTAACAGTCTCCTTAGCGGAGTGGTTGAGATTTCGACGCCCATAAACGCAAAAATCTCTTTATGAGACTTACCCCAGTTTGGTTAGGACATTGCAGGCTGAATCACCTGATTGTCCGAAAAGAAAGATGATTCCGTGCTTCGGAAAGCACCGGCTACTATCTTGTCATTACACGAGCCAAGTCAGTAGCCTTTGGCGGCTCTATAACACTGACACCAAGGTTTGTGAGGTTGGACCTTACAACCCGTGTGGGATGATGATGAGAGCCACTAGATTAATATTTTCTGCTTAGATGTGTATTGCTTCTACCCAAAGTGTAGAGATTGTAGATTATGGATAATTTCCCTTAAATGTCCTTGAAACAGTTACCTCTCAATTACAATCTCTACACATTTTTTAATCCAATTTGTTGAACATCTTTTCTTACACAAAAAAGTTATTTGCGATATAAATAACAATTCAGTGAGATTTCGATGATCTCTTTATGCAATAACAGTTAGTAATACTAGCTTACGCCGTGACGGCAGAGTAGAATACATTTGTCACCAACCCCTACTCTTCCCGTGGGTGTCGTAGGAGGCGACTTAGGGACTACACATTGAACAGGGAACGGGCAGCAGCGCTCTCTGATACAGTAACCTTTTAATCTGCGATCTCCAACCCGCCTGCCAAGCGTGGAGATTATGGCAAAACCAAACACTTAAGTGGAGGATGCTCATAGTCCAGCAGTGGACTGTAACGGGCCGTTGATTTGATTTGAATACTAGCTTCCTTAAATCAATCCATTAGTTTTTCAGCTTTTTATATGATCACACTTTAACCCAGCACGAATTCACATCCAAAACGAACAAAATTCAGTTTAAAAATTCAAAACCTAACCCGACCAGCAAATCGTGCTGCGATTCAACACAATAGCCGTGTTGGTTTAGCCGACGACGACGGCGCGATGTCGGAGTTGGCGAGAATGTCCGACAACATGGTGGACAAACGAATGCTGGGGAGCTCTATTTGCTCAACTCTTGCGCTGGTTAAGGGGATGGTGGAATTATCTTAAAATGAAAGACGTCGACCAAATTCATTTGACCCTATGTAGAGTTAAGTATATGAAGAATGGAGAAAAAGTATCAATGAAAATCGGCCGATAACGGCACAGTTAAAAAATTCGTTTGTTCCAGCTATACATGTTAACTGTGATTCAACAGAACAGCTAAATCATGCGTTCAAAATAAACTGACAATTAAGTGATTATCCGTCGATTACAAACTGTCTAAAATTTAATGCATTAGCATTACCTATAACGTAAACTTCACAATCTATTCACAATTTTCCAATAGTTTACCATCTCATGGCTTTTATTAGGTATACGATTTTCCGATGACAAACAGTGTCAATTAAAAGTCGAGTTTTCAACTTTCAAACAGCTAAAATTGCATTATCTTGGTTAGCATACATAAAATCAACCAACTCGCACTGAACCAACGCGGTCGATTAAGGCCTACTTAGTCACCCTAAGCACCCCTAGGCTCGAAATTCTTGGTGGGGACGTATATAATATTCTGTCGATGATACAATAAAAATATTTTCCAGTCATGAAGCGAGATCTTGGCCTTAACAAAACTGTTTATATTTTCAGTGAGTCCCGCCGAGTGTTTGCTGACTGATGTTTGCCCGCGGATTCGCGCGCGGGACGCTTTTGATGCCTAATTTCATTGACAAACAAACAAACTGCCGGGGATTCGGATTTGGATTCATATTGGCAAACATGACTTAATTGGTGCAGATGAAATTAGATTGAAGAGTCTCGTGAACATATTGTGTTTTAAAATGAGTTGTCTGAATGAAGCAAATAAATTTTAATTTTTTAAAAAAAAAAACGTAAATTTGAAACCGCTTACGTTGATGTCTTTTATATGAACACTTTTTCACACACACACACACATGCATCCACGCACTTACGTACATGCACCTAAAACCTGGCATACATATTTAAGCTGAAACATTGTTACTTACACTACGTACCTATATTAGCTAAATGTTTAACTTCTGTGTATTGTAATTAAGATTTATTTATTCTCGTTACATTGTTTGTCATAATTCAGTAAGACCCGGTAGGGGTCATTCTTCTCCGACGCGCTTCTCGCCCTGGCAACGTTCTGGGCCGCGGTCCGAGCCCGTCTGAGGGCGCCCCCAGATACGTTGTCATAAAATTCCTAAGGGGTACGAGCCTTCTGCTCCCCCGCAAGTGCGCGCCCACTATATTACCACTCTGGTATAAATAGTGATTAGGTCCGTCAAAAAAAAAAAAAAAAAAACAAAAAAAAAAAAAAAAAAAAAAATTGTTTGTCATATAGGATGGAAGAGCGGTGTCTCCTAACACAGGCACACAAGCTTACAAGGAGGCACCGGTCACTGTGAATTGTAAATGATACACTTTATAGAGAATAAAACATATTTTATTTATATTATTTATTATTTATTTATTTTTACTCTAGAGATTGTGTTTTATTTCTGTGGTAGTACTAGTGGGCACACTTTGCCTAAGATTTGAGTTTTTTTGACGATTTTTATGTGTGATTAATTAATTAATTTTTCGTCAAATTTTATTTTTGTTTTGAAAATACAAAAGTTTTTTTTTTTGTAACGTTCATGCCCCCTTTATGTCCTACTAAAAGGTACTTAATTTCAATGATCCCTATACAATATAGATCATTATTACCAGTCAATTCAATAGGGTGGCATACAACATGGTCCGATGTACATCACATCATTGAAGGGATGCACCCTAAGGCTAAGTACACACGAACCAATGAGCCGTCACTAATGTGGACACACCCTAGAGTGGTCAATGATGACGTGGTGAAATATTGATTATTTACATTTGTTTTTATTATAGTAAAGTTATGTTGGTAAGTAAGTAACTGTCAACAGTTTTAGTAATAGTTCAAATAAGAATTTGTTTGTAATTTTTAGCACGTTTTATGCTTTGGTGTCAATGAAGTATTTTTATATTTTTTAGTGAGCAAAACTGCAACATTTAAAGTGGATTTTAATGTCAAATACCTGTATAATTATTATGTTTTTACTCACTCAAAAATAATGTTGTCTCATACTCAATAATGTTGTCAAGAATAATCTAAAATCTTTATATTCATTAAAATGTTTTTGAAAACATTATAGTAAAAGTCTGAAACAAAAGAATCACCTGTTTTATTTTTGTTTTAATCAGATGTAATAGAGCTTCACCAATATACGCAACAATCAAACTGCCCTTAAAATAATGGAACATGCACTTCTACCCTTCGTTAGTTAGAGCATGATGCTCCTAATTATAGCAGCCAATAAAATACTGCATTTTAATCACGAGAGAGGCACGCGCTCAATAAGCCAGTAGCCAAGCCAATAACGACGTCACGCGATGTGACGTCATCAGCAGGCCTAAGATGCGCACTATAGACAAAACTCTCAGAAGAGAAGACAAAATTTGTCTTTTCTTCCAAATTTGTCTATTGGTCTAACATGGCAGCCCATTGCGACTCGGAAGTCTTCGAAGAATAAATTATCTCTTCAAGAGAAAAGCAGAGTTGCCAAAACATAAAATTATTCTTTTTTCTTATAAGCAACACTATGCAATGTCATTAAAAATGTCATGACATTCATTTCCATTCGTTCAATGTGAATCAAAAAACACCCAATTCTCTTTAAATTGTCTATGGAAGTCCCGCGCCCGCGTACCGCCAAAAAATTTAATTGTTTGTTTTATTGTGGACGAGTGCATTTTAGAAATCAAAACAGTTTTCTGTCTACAGTAAAAAATAATTGACACAATCTAAGAATACTGTGCATTTTTAGCTTTAATAATGGCTTCTTCTTCTGCTAAAAGGTCAAAGTAAGTACACTTGTCAATATTAAAACAATATCACAACAAACTTAAAATTATATTTTTGTTAAAAAGTTCCATAATTGTTGTTTTTGTATTTACATATACTATGAATTAATACAAAATTAAGCCCCTCGTTGGGGACGTATATGAGCTGTTGATGATGAATACAATATCAACTATTACTATTGTTAAAATTTTACAGGGTTAGTAGGAGCAATGCTGCCCAAATAAGATATTTGGTGCAGTATATGGCACAACACACCGCTTTCGTGGCGGGAGAATTTCGGGGGCCGCTTGGGTCTGCCGGCCATGAAGCCGAGTGTCAGAGGCTCAAGACGGCCCTCGAGGATCTCGGTCCCGTGAGGAGCATCCAGCAATGGAAACTTGTGAGTGGAATACGCTTTTAAATCGACTCAAAATAACATTACAACAGTTGTTATGAAACATGGTCAGCTACCCAAAATGGTCTGGTAAACTTCTAATGAAAGTCCTCAATCAACAATTTGGTCTGTATAAAGCAAGCGGTCTGTATAAGCACTTACTGGGTGTTTAATAACACTCATAAAGTACATTCATAAAGTAAACTGTGTGTTCTCTCGCATGCCATGAATGACTATTCCTACTCTTTCAATCGAGTAACCCTACTATCAACAATGTATTATGATGTTCTTATCTGTTTCAGGAACTCATTAAGAAAACAGTTGGTAGTTAGTAATAATTTAAGAGCCGAACAGATCCAAGTCAAGCGAAAACGAAACACGCTTCAGAAGAAGGAATAAGATCTTTTACACAACAAATATGATGCATTTATAATTCTATTAAGCCTGTAATAGTGGCGTGCCTACTCTCAAATAGCAGTAAAAATATAATCTCTAAAATGGAGATGGGCAGGCTATAAGGTCCGGATCCAAAGCAAGAGAAGAAAAATAGAGCAAGATTATGCTATCTTGGTGCCCCAGAGAAGGAGAGGGAGCAAGAGGAAGGCAAAGAAAAAGATAGGAGGATAACTAAAATGGTCAGCAGGACATGGACAAGAACAGCACAAGATGAGAAGAATGGATAAAGTTAGGGGAGGTCTTTGTTGCAGTGCAAACAGATGTAAAAGAAGAAACAAAGTTTATTTTACCCTATTTGTTTTAAGTAAATTATAAATATCATCAACCTTCCATCCATTGATAAATATACGAGCCTTCCATGAATAAATATACCTAATTGTAATTTTGAATAAAGGCCAATTGAATAAAATAATACTCTCAAGTTTGACTTTATGATTTGTTTATTTATACAGATTTAACAAGTAGAAATAATTAAACAAATGCAATTATGTAATAAACATATTAATAGATAAAGTTAAAAATTTGATTCCTGCCAACCACAATAAATTTACAGGCTGGTCCTCATCGGCCAATGGATCCACACCACCATCATTCACATCCCCTTCTTCCAATTCCACTCTGTAAAAAACATGTAGTTAAACAAAAGTAAAATTAGAAAAAAAAAACAATAGAAATGTATACCTACTAACGCGAAATGCTTCATAATTTTATCTCGGAAGATGCATATTATCTCTGACGCCTTCTCTGGATATAACCATTAGTGCGTTCAATGATGATGTGGAATCTGCAGTGCCAGTCGGTGTACCACTTCTCAGCTCAGCAGACCCGGGTTCAGCATTGTCGATAGGCGTCATCAGTCATGGTTCCAATGGGTAGCCGGAATCACCTACAAAATCAGCAAAATGTTGAACATCTTATTCTTATCTTATTTAGCAATGACTGGCCCACTGCTGGGCACCGGCCTCTCTCTTCTCCCTACTTCCTCCTCGCTATGAGGCCATCCACATGTTGATGCCAATCTGTATATCAGATCCAGATTAGTTGTATATTGCCCATAGGTCTAGCTAGAGGCATGCATGTGGCAGAAGTGGACCAATGGCTCTCATGTTTTGTTTGTCAACGAGCCATGGAATGCAGTATGCTAAGTAATAAAACCTGTGGTAAAACTGACTGATCAAGTCAGAAAACATGCTGCATTTCAAAACACAAATAGTAAGTAATAACAATAATATTTAGCACCTAACCTTTATAGGTAAGTATAAAATTTAATTTCCATTTTTTACATGCTTTTTTTGTTCTACTTTCATTGTTTTCTTATTTTGTATAATAATTGTATTTGCTAGACTTCTCTTTTGTTTAATTTTAAATGCTAAAAATAAATAGGACATTAGAAGAAAATAGTTTTGCCATGCAATATGATGATGGTCAGATACGCAGGATATATTATTATAATGTATGGACTTGATGGAATTAGACTCCAAATTCAATTTGTATTAAGTAATTACTTACCAACAGCATAAATCTATTGATTTTATAATACTTTAGGTACTTAATTTCATAGTTATGAGTAGGTAATTTCCTTCGATAGATCAATTTCAAAAAATACAAAATTTATGAACATTAGTAGGTAAAACATGATCCAGCCCCAGTTTCGACTGCGCTCAAAATCAAAAACAATAGGTATCATGTATTTTATTGGGTATTTTATAGGATTTATTTATAAAAACCACGTCTACGAGTAAGTTAGGTTAGAATTTGTCATTCACATAAAATACCTTTAAATGAGTAGGAATTCCGTCTTCCGTGTGTGGCTCCACATCCTCACTTAGCCGCTGCTTGGTCCATTGGCTAATTTATTCGGTAAAAGGCAGGAAAGTAGTCACAAATCAATTCCGCCAATGCCACATATTAGCGCTGCCGCTCCTTGTAGATGTTGATTTTTATTATCTTTCATTTTATGCTGCATACTACTACTTCACTTATTTTGTTGGTTTATATTTTATTCCACGTTACGGACTTAATCAAAATAACTTTGCTGCCTTGTCTTCGACCCACTATGTGGAAGAAACATTGTCTTGATCCAAACGTCAAAAATAGACAAAAATTGAGTGCGCATGTTAGGGATTAGAAGATAAAACAAAAAAAAAAAAAATAGAAAAGTTTGTCTATTTTTGTCTTCATTCGCATGTTGCCATGTTAGCCCCTGTAGACTTGGGTCTTTTGTCTTCCTCAGTGTAGACAAGAGCGAAGAAAGAATTTTTGTCTTCGTGCGCATCTTAGGCCTGCAGGTCGCATCTGTTCGATGCCATTATGGAACTCAGAGAGGGAATTGATATTAACTACAAGAAAAAAGTGATATTTGTGTAACAATCCAGTATATTTTGTTTTTCCTAGGGTTTGCGAGGTCGCTTGTCGACTCTACACTATGAATGAGAATACTTTTTCATCCGCGACTTTGTTACTATAGTTTGACGGAGATTTAGCACGGTTTAAGGATATAATTTTCATATCCTTTCTACGTTCCAAGAACAGCCTTTTGTTCTTTCTAGACCCAATAGTTTTGACCCTGCATTAATATGTCAGTTAGCCAGTAAGTCAAACAGTTTTTCCTTTTATATTATATCGAAAACTACTTCCTATTAAAAACTGATATTACGAAAGTAGACACAAACAGAAAGACAGTCAGACAGCAACAGGCAAACAGACAGACAGACAGACAGTAACTTTCAGCTACTGCCACTGTGCCTAAAATTCAAACAATATTTTGAAAATCTATCTTATTATTGTAGGCCAGTCAATATCAACACAAAAAAGGACAAACATCGCAAACGCGCATGTAACTACGATTTTTTTATATGTTGTTAGGTCCCTTGAGAGTAGTTAACACCCAAGTTTGCAACCCTGAAAACCTTGTGCTACCCAAGAACCTCAAAAAGCCACGAAAAACGCTGACCCAGGACAAAGTGAAGACCTTGGCATCAGTCACCACCTCTGTAAAAGTATTTAACAAGAGAGTTGATGTTGATCCATTTACCATATTCCAAAGAACAATCAGATGAAGAAATGAAGCAGCACTAGGACTATTAGTTTAGCCAGTATGTGTTTTTGAATATGACCCAAACACAAAATATACACCTTTTTTAAAAAAAAATAGCCTACCTTTGACAAGCTGTATATAGATACAGCTTGTACTAATGGAGCTAGAGTGCTGGAGTTAAACTCAAATAGTAGAAAATTTAGTTAGCTTTACAATAAACATACTTGAAAAACGCTTCTTTAGGTTAGTTTTTTCGAAAAAACTGAAACCAGTGCCAAAATTACGCAGTTTTTTGAGCACCATGGGGGTAGCACAGGGTTTTCAGGGTTGCAAACTTGGGTGTAAACTACTCTCAAGGAACCTAACAACATATAAAAAAAACGTAGATACATGCGCGTTTGCGATTTTTGATGTCGATATTGTACATAACATATGTATGTACATGTGTTATGTAGATTTTTGAATAAAACTTTTTATCTATCTATCTATCTATATTGACTGGCCTATTGTATCCTCTGCTAGTTATATTTTCTTCTTCGATATTATAATATTAAGTATTTTTATATGTGTAGTGTGTACCTCTTATATATTTTTATTTATACCGCCTAGCAATAGCACTCTCCGTTACAATCCAAGGTCGGTCTAGATCTAGATTCCGTGGATCCTATCTGCCATCTCCGACCCAGGTGCGGAGTTGCGCGATAAGCTGCGCGCGCGCCGGGCGGAACCGGCACCTGCGTCGGCGCACCCTTTGTAGTGATGTAGCGGGATATCGATATAGTATTTGGAATACGGACATATAATTATAACGATTTCGACTCTCGCTTTTGGACCTGCTGAACCACTTTTAAATACGGACATTTAATTACAAAGATCTTGTAATATAAAACAAAAACCTAGGTACTTAAAAATAGCACATGATACTTTTTTTATTTTTGCTTCTGTTATGGGTAATTCGTTCTAACCTAAACAGTTTTTCTAATAATATTAATAAAATTCATTGCAATATTTAGGGATTTCTTTATTTAAATAATTTCATTAGTGATCATTTAATGCCGTGTTCAACTCAACAGCAGATCAGTCTAGTTTATTTAACTACATATTAAAGAATCATTACGACCTGAAAACAATAAACTAAACGAACAATAAACTTTTTATCCATCTATCTTAAGATATAAATCTGTTAAATCATGACGCTAAAAACATCTAAACGTGTCTTATCAACAGGTAATTAATAATTTAATAATCCTTGTAATAATAGCAGACATATTCGTTAGCCCTAACATATATTTTTTTAAACTATCGATAAATCCAAAGACTTTGCAAAGGTGGTCGCAGACACCCGTTAGGAAGGGCAGCTAAAGAAGATCGATAAATCATCCAACACCTACATTGTTCCCATCCCTATTACTACGATGTGGAGGGTAGATACTCGCACTCATGCGTAGGAGTCGGGCGCGTGCCACGTTTTTCTTCGATCGTACTTGTGACATTATTACACTCGCCCTTGTTACAACTAACATTCAAAAATGAATTTTAAAACTGGTAAATTTGAGTTCAAGTTAGAATGCCAAGGAATTTGTGTAAATAGGGTGTTTGAAAAATGTTGTATCGAAATGCGGAGTACTGACTTAATGTTTTGTTAATTTGAATACAGGGGTTGTTTTCAGGGTTCCGTTCTCCAATGGTCCTTTATTAAAAATCAAGATGATGATTTAGAAAAATTGATAAGGATACATAGCAGGTCAATGATAATAAGTTTTTTAGTTAGTTTTTAGTTTTTTATATGCGGAAGCTTATTATTAGCCTCAGATGTATAATGTTTGCATTATTTACGTAATTTTAGTGCTGTTAGCTTCCCTTCAATATTAAAGTAAAATAAATATACGTTATTTTTTCTTGAAAGTTACAAACAATGTTATACTTTATATGTGTCCCTGACAAAGAAATTTAATTCCTTCGCTGCTTTTTACACCAATGGTCCCTCAGCTTGAGATAAACATTTTTATTTATAATGTACTTATTTAAAAAAAAAACTTTGTATGGTGATACTAAATTATTTACAATATAAAACATAGAATCTAAGCACAGATCAAAATAGGGTTAATAAATAAAGGAAATCAGAACCAAGAAACGAAAATTCATCGCCTGATGTTTCAACATCATTAATCATCAACGGCCCGTTACAGTCCACTGCTGGACTGTGAGCCTCCTCCACTCAAGTGGAGGGTTTTGCCATAATCTCCACGCTTGGCAGGCGGCTTGGAGATCGCAGATTAAAAGGTTACTGTATCAGAGAGCGCTGCTGCCCGTTCCTTGTTCTATGCGTGGTCCCTAAGTCGCCTCTCACGACACCCACGGGAAGAGTAGGGGTTGGTGACAAATGTATTTTACTCTGCCGTCACCACACGGCGTGTTGTTTATGATATAATATTTTGTAAGAAAATGAAAAACTGGTTGTAATAAAACTCTTCTACTGGCCCACACTAGTTTTTTTTTTTTATTTACATTGAGGGTAAGGGGTCGTATATTTAGAGGCGCACGCGCCGATAAGAGGTTAATTACTTAGAACTAATTCACGGTTTGATGCGCTGTTCGGCGTTCGAAATTTGAATTTTATTTGCATATAGGATGAGCAAAGGTGCTGGACTCCTGATGATTATCTCTAGATGACCGTTTGAGTTCAATGACCATGGTACAAAAACTATGAATGGATGTTCTATTATAGTTTCTGTAAACTTTACAGATCATGCACCTATTTCATATTCGTAAGCAAAAGAGCCTTGCTCTTAAAATGTAATAGTGAAGATCTGTACTTAAACCAGACAAAAACCCAGAAATATCTTGAAAATTCTCAAAACCCTGACTGGAGACAGTCATGACTAACACACACACACACATCTTAAATATGATGTATTATAAGAAAAATATGTAGAATAGATATTTTTTTATAAATTACGAAATTTGTAAATATCGTTCAGATTCCAAGTAGGAATTTTCAAAGTTCAATGTTGTCATATAGAATACTGAATACCTCTTGGTTAAAAATGTATTTGACTGGTTAATATCGTATTTCTAAAACTTCTGGTAACTCACTTCTACATACTGTAGTGTTAAAAATAAAAACCGAAAAGTACTACTTTACACGTATATAATTTAGATTAAAAAAAGAAGGGTAAAAAGGCCAAGATTCGATAAAAAGTTACTTACCCAAAATAGCAAAATAACAAAATAGAACACAAACAAAAAAACAGAAAACAAAGAACGGTAACACGGTAGAAGATGACTATTATAACAAAAATAATTTGGAATAAAAGTCTAACGGTTTCCCAAAATTAGTGAAGGTTCAACAAGTGTAAGAGATAGAGGAGTAAATAATGCCCTACCTGTCTAGGGAATCGTTGCGCAACAAATCTATAGACTAAGTAAGGAGAAAAGTTTTGTACAAAAAGTCTTTGCCAGGAGTGGTTGACGGTGGCGTGGAGAGCCGGTTTGAATTTAGGAAATAACAAACCAAAATTGCAACGCACCAATTTAAGGGATGGTTCACAAGATGTTCCTAACTGAGTTTAAAATGTTCGTTAAAAAAAGGTACACTTAAAACTATAACCAAACTTCCAGCCGTAGGTCTTGAAAGTCTGCACGTGCAACTGCTGCAATCCCCAAGGCACCAAAGCCCAGGTTACCAATGTAGCGGCGGGTCTGCAGCCGGGAACAGTCACTCGTGCGACCACAGAAGCGACCTCAGGTCCAGTGCGCCAGACACCGACGACTCGGCTAGGTCCGTTCGCACACGAGGGTTCGCGTTCAAACCTGATGCCCTGTCCTCAAGGCTATCGGTTATAGGATGGCTCTCCTCTGCTCCTACTCCAACAATGCTTCAAGAAGCTTTGCAAGCTTTTGTCTCTTCAAACAATATTTATTGCAATATTTATATTCAAAATTAAATTTGCACAAAACTTTAAAAAAAGTGCAGCACATACACCACAGCTCATAAACGAGTCAAGAAATTGAATGCCAAAAAAAAACAAAACCAACCAAAAGCCTTTCAAAATCGAATTCAAAATTAGAAATTTGAAAAAGAAAAGAACTGAGAAGAACACGAAAAAAGTTTCGAACACCGAAGCGTAACACAACGCTACAGTTATCCCCTTTTTAACGAAAAAAGAAGGAAACGCGGAAGGAAATCCTCAAAACCGACAAATAGTTAGACAGAAACCAAAGAAACAGAAGAAATATCAAAATAAATATTCGATATTAAAGCCCCAATACCGAAAAAAAAAAACTTGCTATTAAACATCAAAATTTCAAAGTTAAAGACCCAAAACGAATAAAACAGGCTAATAAAACGAGAAAATTTCAAAAATAAGTTACCAAAACAAAAGAAAATAAAAAGGTAGAATCGACCAAAATTGTGAAAGATGGCAACCTTAACAAAGAGTAACAAAGTAACAAATGAAAGAAAATAAACAAAGAGCCTTTTTAAAATCGACAAAGTTCCAAAAATGAAAACAAAAGAAGATTGACATAACCCAACCAACCGCGCGCTGTACAACTAAGTTGGGAACTTCAAACATCTAAGTCTGGATCTTCCAACACCAAACCTAAAACTAAAAGGTTCATTTGGGATACCAAAATCTTACAAACCTAACCTAACATTTAAAAACTGGAGAAAGAAGGAAGGTTCCACAAAAAAAAAATCTACAAGAAACTACCAGAAAATAATAACAACCACCTGATAGTAACGAACCGGTCCGTACTATCCGTTAGAAGAGCTAAGGTCTGATAATATCGAAAGCCATTATCGAGTGAAAGCTAACTTGCAAAAACTCCAAACAAACATGGACATGAAGCGAAACATCAACACACAAACACTTTGCATGGAACGCGGTAAAAATAAAAAAAAATACGCGCGCAAAGAGAACTGTCAAAACAAAAACTTGACCAGAGTCTGACACGATGACATAAACTAAGGAAAAAGATTAAAAACTCAGAGTCTCCTCAGAGTACTGAAACAAAACGACAAGTGACATAAGAGGCACTCATAAAAATTGAACGTCAACGCGGAACTTCACTCTAAAGAAAAAAGAGGTGAGTACAGGTTCGACTCCCGCGAAAGCAGACACACTCACAAAACAGAATAATAAATAAAATAAACCTACTTCAGTATGTCTTTAATATGATAAGTACCAATATGAGGGGAATGGACATCCTCAAGTTTGTAGACTTGCGAAGAAACAGCTCTGCGAACACGAGTCTTGATGAAGCGGGGTGCAAGCTTACTAGAAAAGTAATCAGCGCCAAAGGAGCGAGAGAAATTACATCTCCAAACCAAATCACCCACGTTGAGAGAAACAGTTTGTCTATTCTTATTGTACGCTTTAGAATTGCGTAGGAAAGATAAAGTTAGACTATCAGCAACCATCGCATAAATGTCACCAAGTGATGCTAAGTTCGAAGCGTAAGAAGACCAACTCTCTGCTAAATTGGAGCATCGAGTCTGACAATGATCACGCGACGAATCGAAGACAACATCTCTGCCGAACATAAGGAAGTTCGGTGAGTAAGAAGTGGCAAGATTTATGCAGGAATTAATGTAGAGTTTAACCTTAGGAAGCATACGGGCCCACTGACGATGGTTATCGCCCACCAAAATGCTTAAACAAGTCACAACAGTCTGGTTGTAACGTTCCACAGTATTCGACTGAGGGGAATAATAAGGAGTAAAATACGGTTGACAGTTGAACTTGTCAAGGAAACGAGAGAAATATGAACTTCTGAAAACTGTGGCATTATCACACAAAATAGTCTGCGGAACACCAAAATTATAAAAAACTTGATTTTCAAGGAGTTCACAAATTGACCTCGCATTGACTTTTCTCAAAGAAAACAACCACACGTACTTCGAAAAAACATCAACTACCGAAAAAATATACCAGTAGCCGTAATAAGCGACCGCAAGAGGTCCAATAAGATCAATAGACAACATCTGGAGAGGTGTTTCTGCTGAAACTGACTTAGGAAACAGCATCTGACCGCGTGGTTGAGAGTTGAAAATGTTGTAAGATTTACAAACCTCACAATCTTGAAGGATCTGAGTAACGTCACTATACATATTAGGCCAATAAAACTTCTTCCTGATTAAAAAATAGGTTTTCATAACACCTGGATGAATATTGGGAAAGTTATTGTGAACTTTCCAGACAGCTTCACGAATTTTCTCTTCAGGAAGAACAACTCGCCAAGACTCGTCAGACAATGGATCATGAACAGGGGTATGGCGGAGAAGAACTCCATCGCGAATACAATAGGCGGGGAACATTTGAGGGTGGTCACGAGCACCGCAAAAAACTTTCCTGTACTACAGGTCTGTGGTAGAATCCGGACCGTGGTCAAAAGTAACAGGAGCAACAAACGCCCTGGAAAGAGCATCCGGAACCACGTGATGAATACCTTTACGGTGAACAATTTCGAAATTGAACTGAGAAATAATAGTAGCCCAACGAGCTAAACGACCAGATGGATTGTCTAAAGTTAGCAACCATTTAAGAGCAATATGATCAGTAACGATCGTAAACGAAGTACCATCAAGATAACCACGAAAGTGTTTAATATATTCAAGAACAGAAAGAAGTTCTCTCTCAGTAGTGCTGTAATTACGTTCAGCCTTCGAAAAAAGTTTAGAAAAATAAGCAATAGGGTGCTCTTTACCGTCAATGATTTGAGAAAGAACAGAACCTAAACCAACAGACGAAGCGTCACAATGCAAAATAAACGGTAAAGAAAAATCGGGGCAAGCCATAACGGGAGTATTGACAAGAGCATCCTTTAGCTTTTGGAAAGCAAGGTTGGCTGAATCACACCACTCAATAGGATCACGACCTTTCTTCTTACCAATCAGTACCGTAAGAGGAGCAATGATCGATGAGAAATTATCGACAAATCGGCGGTAATAAGAACATAGACCAAAAATCCGCGAAGTGCCTTCGCAGTGGTTGGAACTGGAAATTCCCGAATAGAATCGAGTTTGGAGGGATCGGTCTTCAAACCGTGTTCATTTAAAATATAGCCGAGATATTTTAACTCAGACTTACAAAAATCACACTTTTTGAGGTTGACTGACAGACCAGCCTCTTTGAGGCGATCTTTGACCTTCCTGAGCAAAATAAGATGTTCGTCAAAGTCACGAGAAACGAGAATAAGATCATCAACGTACCCAAATACACAATTATCTGAATTACTAGTGAATTCGTAATTGACAATCATGTCGGTAAGGCGTTGCATCTCAGAAGCGGCGTTAGTCAAACCAAACGGCATCCTAACAAACTCAAACAGACCACGTTGAGGCACGATAAAAGCAGTTTTCTCGCAGCTTTCTTTATCGGCGAGCGGAATCTGCCAAAAAGCGCTCCGAAAATCAAGGGAAGTAATATAGCGAGCTCCACGAAGGTTATCTAAGATATCCTGAATACGAGGAAGAGGGTACGAATCTCTAATCGTAACACTATTCAGTTTACGACTATCAACGCAAAAACTTAATACGCCAATATGTAGTGTTAAAAATAAAAACCGAAAAGTACTACTTTACAATACATACTAACATAAAGGGGTGAGCACAGCTTTGATGGGCTCCAAAGGAGCCTTCTTAAATTATAATTGGAAATATTTTTAAGTTTTGACATATATTACGCACCTAAGGGTAGGTGTACATATACCAATTGTCGTCTCATAAATACGTCCCCGCCGAGAGGCTCAAGCCTACCCTGGATAGATTAGGCCTTAGTCGACCAAGCTGGCTCAGTGCGGGTTGGTCGACTTGATACACAACCTTTGAATTTCTTCGCAGGAGTGTGCAGGTTTCATCACGATGTTTCCTTAATTGTAAAAACGTCGAATAAACGTACATATGAATTCGAAATTCGAAAACACATTGGTACGTGGTGGAGATAGATAGATATTACGTTTATTATGGGTGACAGTACAGGCAGATTAGGCTTATAACTAAAAACGAAAAAGGCCCCAAAAGGATCGAACCCCACGTCTCCCGGACGGGAGGCAGCGGCCCTAGCCACTAGACCACCGACGCTCTCAATTGTCGCCTATTTGGTACTAACTTACTTCTAGATTTGTACAACTCATTTTGAAGACCACCGCACAATTATTATTTTTAGCTTTTGACAGCTCGTAAGCTTTGAACGAAAGCTCTTTGAAAAATAACAAAAGGTATCCGGCAGTTTAGTCAATGAAATAAATAAAATAAAAATCAATGGTGAGTTACCAATGTGTTCCACAACAACAATAAATGTGTATCACTTAAGACTAATCTGCGGTTACCGGTTACCTAACCGGTGTTTACCCATTCAGTTCTCGTCAAAGAAAACAATATTGTGGTTAAACAGATTTACAGTGTTCTTGCGTGAGATGGTAGTGACTAAAACTCTTTAAGGCTTTCCTTAGCAGTGTGTAGGAGCGTTTTGAATGGAAGGCCCCTTGAATACAACGAGGTTACAATGTGTTTTCAAATTTCAAAATCTAATACTGCTAATAATAATAAATTGAAAAATGTGCTGCAAACTGCATGTTTGACTAAGAACCTTACAAATTATTTAAAATTACTAAGAAATTGCGTTCTTTCTGGAGAAAAACAGGCTAAAAAACTTTAATGGAAACGCAATTTTCTGCAGCTCTTGACGATCCGAGTTCTTCATCTTAGAAGGCTTTGTATTGTAGCTGAAATATTTATGATCTCAAGCCCTTTGTTTTAAGCTAATCAAGGCCTCCTCACCTAAAAACTCCTTGTCTGACCCTAACCTACTACAGTAAATATTCTTTTGTGACCTTACTTTTGACGATTCATCAACAGCTCATATACGTCTCGACAGAGGGGCTCGAGCTTACCCTGAATTAGGGTGATTAGGCCTTCGTTGACCACGTTGGCCCAGTGCGGGTTGGTCGACTTCACATACAACCTTTGAATTTCTTCGCAGGAGCAGGTTTCATCACGATGTTTTCCTTCACCGCAAGAACGTCAAATAAACGTACATATATATGAATTTGAAATTCGAAAACACATTGGTACGTGGTGGGGATCGAACCCGCGTCTCCTGGATGGGAGGCTGCGGCCGTAGCCACTAGACCCTACGGTCTTCTGACGATTACCCATATACAAGGCTAGTGCTAGCTTAACATTCGTGATCGTAAGGATACAAAGTTACCGCTCTTCTGTAAAACCTAACTACCTGCTTAACTGTTAAATGTTATCAAATTAGGATGAAATGGATCGTTAAGTTGGAAGTCGATACGTTTTCAATAAGAGCCGGTGCCTGGAGCGACAATGTGCGCCCGCGCTGACTGACCAGTTAGCGGTCACAGAGCAGTAAAAGACAGAGACTAGTTGCCCGACAGAGGGAAGCTATAAATAATTAATTTCCATAGTATGTTGTTACATCACTTAGATTCATCATTACATTTTTTGGGTGAGTTCGCTATAACATAAGGCCAGAATCTGTGGAGAAGAGCACACCGAAGAAACTTCACAGTCGTCGCATCTTTAGCGTTTTCTTTTTTAAATAAAATATTGTCATTTACTTAATTCATGCTAATAGAATATTTGAAAAACCAAAACAATCTAATTGCAAGGATATCTGTCGATATCCTATAGTAACCTATTTTTATACAATTTCTGCAATATCAGAGGGGAAAGGGATAAGAGAAGATCAAGGGATAAGAGCGTCGGTGGTCTAGTTTTTTATAGGTTTCCCAAGATACAGGCTTTGCCTAGTTTTGGGACCTCTGTTAATTGTTTTAGAACCTAGACGTAAATTTATGTAATCTTATTTCTGTATTGTAATTTTATAAGTGTCTACGAGTAAGTTATTTCTGATACCAAATAAACGTTTTTCATTTTCATTTTCAGTGGCTAGGGCCGCTGCCTCCCATCCGGGAGACGTAGGTCGATCCCCGCCACATATCAATGTATTTTTTGAATTTCGAATTCATATTATGTTTATTCGACGCTCTTACGGTGAAGGAAAATATCGTGATGAAACCTGCACGCTCCCGCGAAGGAATTCAAAGGTTGTGTGTGAAGTCGACCAACCCGCACTGGGTCAGCGTGGTCGACTAAGGCCTAATCGCCCTGATTCAGGGTAGGCTCGCCCTCGGTGGGGACGTATATGAGCTGTTGATGTAAAGGTGAAATAATTATACTCCCTGAGTAAATCTGTAGCCGTGTGGTGACGGCAGAGTAGAATACATTAGTCACCAACCCCTACTCTCCCCGTGGGTGACGTAAGAGGCGACTTAGGGACTACACATTGAACAGGGAACGGGCAGCAGCGCTCTCTGATACAGTAACCTTTTAATCTGCGATCTCCAACCCGCCTGCCAAGCGTGGAGATTATGGCAAAACCAAACACGCGGAGGGGAGGAGGCTCATAGTCCAGCAGTGGACTGTAACGGGCCGTTGATGAAATCTGTACAATACTGTAAAATTCAAAATGTAAAATCGACTAAACCGCTCTAAGCAGCTGTAGTCGTCTGAGGCCTGATCGCTCCATTTCAGTATTAGGTCAAGCCCCTTGGTGGGGACATAACGTTTGTGAGCTGTTGATTATTTTTTATGGTGATACAGGAATGATTGAGCCGGACAGATTGCGATGCCAGCAACTATAAAGATAGAAAAATAATACCCACATGCCCATGCAGATTATTGTCATTATTACTAGGCATAGTGTATACGTATATAGTTTATTTAGTTTAGCTTGATGGCCATTTTAAACTAGAAAGCCAAAAAAACCATTCTGAGCATTTTCTTTTCATTGCCTTTGCTCATCATATAAAACTTATTCAAGATTCTCAGTTTATTGAATTTTTTTATATCTAAAATATATCTTCTGAGCGTATTATCCAAAAAAATATGTTCTATGCAACATATTTACAACCTGATATTTTACTCTACTCTACATCATAATAAAATATAGCTTTATTTGCCTCAAAGCGACAAGTATACCCTACCAATTTGCGGAGACCACCCACCAATATCGCGGCTATGTAACATTTTATCAACATAATTTGGCAGTTTAATAGTTTCAAAGAAGAACGCGTGCTAAACGACTACATATCGTGATTCCAACTTTTAATATACCGTTTAATACTGATTACTCTTTAGCAATTTTATATAAATTGATCTGTGCATCACGCGACCAGCCAAATGGACTCAATGAACTAATGTTATAAATTAAGCAAATTATTTTATCAAAATCGGTCTAGGTTAAATAATCAAATTGCATTCATTAAAAAATTGGGCAGTTATAATTTAAAATAATGAATGATGTGGACTATTTGATTATACAATGGGAGATTCTTAAAAATATTGATATTATAGAATATTTATTTATGTATTTATGTACTAATTTCATGTAAATCGTAAATTAAATACTTATTTTAATTTTTCTTTCTTTTGTGGATTGTTTCATAGGATGCTTCTTGCAAACATTTTTCATTGTCGTGAACGATCTAAATGATTTATTGCTGAATTACTACTAAATAATATTTAAGTAAGGTATAAGTATAATGAAGTACTACGTGATCACAAATCCGGAAGTGGATCATTTTGTATGAAGCTTACGCGCATCAATTCGAGAGCTTCCGGAAGTCTGCGCAGGCGGCGCCGCCGCCGCTGGTGCAAGCGACGATCTTGCATGAGTTTAGCGTTTAATCACATCGCACCCTCTTTTTTTATATAAAATTCCGCCAGCGTTATGGGAACATTTTCACCGGGTACTATTCGGGACGGTTTGTTTGACCTCGTTTAGTGTTGACATTGTAAATGATAACACCAATAAAAAAAAAAAAAGTAATTTTATTATAGGTAATTGATTTCACAAGTTTCCATACGTAATTACTACCTATACAATATTTCATTTCCTACTTACTTACTTACTGCACCCGCGCCGGCTCAGCAACCCGAAAAGGATCTTGGCTTCCGATACAAGATTCCGTCATTCGCTTTTGTTCTATGTTACTAACAAATAAACAGTTAATTTTAATAAATAAAAATACACCTAGTCAACTGTTACATAATATTATTATACCTTCGATTACTAGTTTTATTATAAGCATTTTAAAAAATTATCTAATACTTTAAAACAAAGCGAAAAAATATTATAATATTAGCAAAACTTTGAGTTACAAACTTAAATTTTATAACTTGTAGTATAATCTTGTCTCCAGTGAAAATAAATCTATTTTTAGCGAGTTAAGCACCAGTGTCCGGTCTCAAATTATAAAAGTAGATCTGTAATTGTGATTTATTTATAACTAAGATTTTAATAAATCAATCCTTCAAGTATGATAAAAAAGAAAAATGCATGGAAGGGATAGGTAGTTAAACTTTTCTTTCTAATAAGTATTTTTTATCCTAACTCAGAAAACATGTTTCAAACATATCTAGTGGCTCTGTGAGCTGTAGACCTCGCGAGTCTGTATATCTTTTCAGATTTATTTTTATTTTTTCTCCTCAAACATCCCCGACCCCTTGATTTTTTTTTATTTTTAAACTTAATTTTGTTTTATATTATTTATTTTATTTTATATTATCTATTTTATTTTATTTATTTTATCTTATTTTATTTTATTGGTTAAGAAATGTGACCTGTAGAGGAAAACAGCCTCAGCGGTAGACCTTGTAAGCTGGCAACCCCCATAACTCCGTCATTTTTTAAATTTCCAAAAACTGACTCAACAAAAAAAAAAACGATTAATTTATTTAATTGCTCACAAAATTCACGAGAATCGGTTGAGAAACGCGACCTGTAGAGTGAAACAAACAAACAAACAAATGGACATACAAAAGCAAATTTGGCCAAGCTGAAACAGAGACGCTTCGCTCGCTCGGTCAATAAGATACTAAATTATTGTGTGCGATATAATTTTGTATTTTTTTATTATCTTTATGTCAGTACCTACTTAATCTTAGCTTAATTCATCTCTTACTTTAGTAAAACCAAGAAGACATTTTTGCTCCCAACATTCCCGATCTTGTGAAAAAAACTTAATAAATATTATATTCATTAAAAATATTCCACTTACCATATTCATCTCAAAAATCTTTAGAAGTCCATAAAGGGTTACCCATTTTTATAGCATTTTAACTGCTCTTAATTTGTCAGGCGTATCGAAATTAATATGAACGGTAGGAATATGTTAATATCGGAATGTTTGAATTTCTATTCAAAAGGTTATTAAAATGTCGTTTGATATTAGATTTTTTCTGTGTACTTTTTTCTGCCTACGATTTCACTGCCGAAAGACCGATTATATTGAAGCAAAAAAAAAACCTGGCCTATATCCAACAGTGGGCTGATACGGGATAGTGATGATGATGAAATTGTAAGTTAAGAATTTTTGCAATGAAGAATTTAACATATATTATACTGGGCAAAAATTTAAAGGTGGATCATTAAAAAAGTGGTAAAAATTAAAAATAAATAATCATTAAGCACGGTTAAGTGCAATTTGAAAATTATCATAAAACTAATAATTACTTTAAAGTCTTTATTTAGTAGGTGTTCAAAATTTTAAATGCAGAAAAAATTAACTTTTGTAAAAGAATACGTTTGAGAATAACCGGCAAAACAAATTCTTTCTCCAAAAACGTATTAATTTTTATCCCTGAGAACAAATCCTGCGCACGGATAGGCGCAGTATTATTTCCACATAAATCATTACCTTTTTTTGTCGCCATTTTGTCGACGACAAATATAAAACTGTCATCCGATACCGCAGAATAAAAGATGTCCATATTTAAAAAGTCGTTTGAATCATTTCGAATAAAATATCCTTCGGTTTTCAAATTCGGAATAAATTTCATGTCACCTGCGCAGGGGCAACCGGAAGAAGTGAAACGTCGCTGTCCTTGTCTCGTGTATAGCTCTGTCTCTTGCTACTGAGCCTTTTGTTATTTTGTTTTGTTTTGGCTCCCAATGAAGATTTGTGTGAAGATAATTTTATGCTTCTTTTAAATGCTATAAATTATTGTATGGACGGTTTCATAGATGGGGAGATAGAGTCGGTAGCAATTTGTAAGGAGACAGCGTTGACAGGTGACCTGTAAACTCCTGTAACTCATAAATAGAGACATGTACGATACCTTTAATATACAGCAAAATTGTTTTATATGTCTTATCTTAGAGGTTTACTTATTTAAGATTATCATCATCATCGACAGCTCATATACGTCCCCACCGAAGGGCTCGAGCCTACCTTGAATTAGAGCGATTAGGCCTTAGTCAACCACGCTGGCCCAGTGCAGGTTGGTCGACTTCACACACAACCTTCGAATTTCTTCGCAGGAGTGTGCAGATTTCATCACGAAGTTTTCCTTCACCGTAAGAGCGTCGAATAAACGTACATATGAATTCGAAATTCGAAAACACATTGGTACGTGGTGGGGACTGTACACGCGTCTCCCCGTACGGGTGGCAGCGGCTGTAACCACTAGACCACCGACGCTCTCAATTTGAAATCATGCAGCTCCCTAAATATGGGCTAAGTCTAATAAGTCTATACATTATATAGGTATATACATTAAATTTATCTATTTGTATGTCCACTTTTGAAAAGCATTCACTGTCCTTAATATTTTTGTGTGTTAACTTGTATTATTTAACGTTTGATATTATTTTTTTGTTGAATATCCCCTATATTATTTCATTTACTTTCAACGAAAAACGCTAGCATGCCATGACATGACCATGACTATGTATGAGTCGATTGACCGAGTCTACCATGCCTAACCTATATCACAAAGTAGGCAAAGCGATACGGTATACGAGGGCTATCTATATATTCAACGTGTTACAAAAAATACCAAAAAATAAGAATAATTTAATCAAAGGCAAAAAAATAAAAATTAATATTAGAAATTTTCCCATCTCTAGTGATCAGCTGTGTCAAACAATATTAAGACCAAATATTATATGTAATTTTAGGTCAATGTGCCTGCCTATTTTTACCGCTATGATTAAAAATGTTTACGCACATTAGAACAATTAATTTCAAAATGAAAAAACTACATATAAATAAAAAAGCTTTGTTAAATAATTGTTATGAAATAATAAATTAATGTAATAATGAGCTAAATATTTCAAAATAATATTTATGTTTGTAAATACGTAAAAAATAAAATTAAGGCAAAAGAAATGTTTTCTAACATAAATTAATTTAAGTACAATCTCTTTTAAAAATGTAGGCACAAATAGTGTACAAATACTTTTCCGTTCTGAGAATCGATAGTCTATATTTTAGGTGTCAATTGACACTAGGGATGGGAAAATTTTAATTAAATGCATGACGTGATGAAGAATTTTTTTTGGTATTTTTTGTAACACGTTGTATAGGTATACCTACCTACCTATATAATAGGTATTCTGCCATACGAAAATAACTTCTCATCTTCAGTCTGGATGATATTTTTATTAATTTCCAAAGAACCTCAGTACCCTCCCCTTTCCTGGTCAAAAAACTTTGGAGGCCATTATAAAACAATTGAATTAAGGAAATAATTCTTCCCTAATGAAAACGTTTCAATCATAACCTGTTTTATTAACAGTTCCTTGCTTTTTGCGGTGGTCCAGTTTTTTAAGTATTTCGAAAAATTGGTTTTTGAAAATTTTCGTTTTTGATGAGGTGGGTCACGCCTTTCTTCCGTTTGGGGAATTAATTCTAATAACGTTGTCATAACTCATTCTTTTATAAAGGGGTGTGTTTTCACGTCGTTATTTATTTTTGAACTACTTGCTAGATCAGGGGCTCACTATGATTTTTTTTAACTTTTAAGATTCAACTGACAATAACTATTCGAAATAATAACTTGTAATTGCGTATCAAAACTAAAAATTTAAATATGAAAATTGTAGCACATCAATTTGAAAAGTTTACCTTAGTACAATTTCCAAAATTAGTTTTTTAATTAAAATTGTTTTTTCATCTATCGTTTGTTTAATTATCAAATAATTGCGATGGACAAGAAAATAAACGATACTACAACATAAAATAATACAAAAAAGAACATTTGAATCGCCTCTTAAAATTTTGAATTAGGAATATTTACCTGTCTTGCGCGTACGTTCACTTTTTCACTGGCAAATTAGTGTAATCGAAATTACTCTTAATCGAACAATTACTGTTTTGTTCAAAATTAAGGTTAATCCGAACCAGTACAGGCTCAGACAGACAGAGCAGGATGTCTTGCAATTACGCTGTCGACTGCATTTAAGTGTACCTATATGTACGTGAAATTCAAATTTAGAATTAGTGTACGAAACTCCATTGTATAGTTTATGGTTTGAAATATTTATTCTCAATACATACCATAGTCACTTACATGAGAAAAAGACGTAACATTGGGTTTTATAGGATAATCAATATTTATTTATTTCACAAACAAAAATGACTATTTTATTGTCCTCAATGCATTATGTACTCAGTATTGAAAAAAAATACTTTGAAGGAGGCTTAAATAATCATCAATCAACATCAACGGCCTGTCCATCCACTGCTGGACTATGAGCCTCCTCCACTTAAGTGTTTGGTTTTGCCATAATCTCCACGCTTGGCAGGCGGGTTGGAGATCGCAGATTAAAAGGTTACTGTATCAGAGAGCGCTGCTGCCCGTTCCCTGTTCAATGTGTAGTCCCTAAGTCGCCTCTTGCGACAAGCACGGGAAGAGTAGGGGTTGGTGTGACTAATGTATTCTACTCTGCCGTCACCACACGGCAAATTAAATAATACGTATGTATAATTTGTAAAGTCTTTAGCAGAAGTAATGAAGTTCTTTTACTCATTTCTACCTAACAATTTTAAGCCATAATAAATTAAGTTTTTTTCTTGACAAAATAATCTTTCTTCTTTTCTTTCTTGCCTTATGTAACTTTTCTTAGTTATAAGGTCAATAAAAAATAATAATTGAACTTCTAAATTAACGGTTTCAAAATAGAGTTATCAACGTAATTTTTATATCAAACAAACCTTAAATCAAACCTACCCATATCAACCCTTGGCGTCAAAAGTGTTAATTACACAACAATTATTAGTAAAACTGAATCTTTATTTCACACCTTTTCTTTAATTGTAGGTTAATATTAACATTTTTTAAATTGCTTTAGATTTTCATTAAACAAAGTGTTTTAATATGATTTTGTACTTAATCAATACGCCTAGCAAACATTTTTAATATCAAAATAATTGTTTGATTAAAAGATTAACAGAACTGAAATACAAATAAAAACTATTAAAAGACGAAAATCCAAAAACATGTCTTTCATTTCTTTTTGTGAATACTAAATTTATCTTGTCTTATATATGTGTTATGTTGTGTTATGTTGTGTGTGTTTATCTTATCTTATCTTTTTTTCTGTAAGTTACTCCTACACGTTAAGGTTGCCTGAAAGAGATTGCTATCACAGCAATAAGATCCCCTGTTGACTCTCTCGTTTTACGTTCTGTTTTGTTTTCGTTTGGTGTCAATAAAGTATAATATTAATTTAGTATAATTATAATATTATTTTGAATTGTATTGGCTGTCATTGTAAACTTACATAATATTTAAGAACATCCAGGTTCTTATAATAAACAAATTATATAGATGAGCACTCTTCATTTTCTATTCAATATTCTATGTACAAAATCGAGTGCGGGCGTGCGCTATGACTAGCTGTCTGATTGGCCGTTCGTCCTCCAATCACGTCGCGTTGCTTCACAAATACGTAGGCGCATGCGCGAGTACTGTCAAGTTCATAGAGCCTCTACCACTAACCAAGTACGATTATGTATTTTGAGAATGTTTTAGGGATCCTCTAGTTAAGCATATTAGTAATAAATAGCTTTACAAGCAAGGATGTATGGAATTATTGTGAGTTTGTTTTAGCTGTTACAGTTTATATTAAAAGAATAACCTTAGAGTAAAGAATTGATAGTAAACCATTCAAAAATCCATAATATTAGCCATTAATATCTAGCTATTATAAATTAATACTTGTCTCATGAATGTAATGTTTTTTTAAAGAAATCTTTTATTGAACTTACACAAATAAAGTTATTAGGTTAGTTAATATTAAGACTTTAATTTAAAGTTAGAAGAAATTGTATTTATTGGGTTGGATATCGAGTTTACCCGATTGAGTTTTACTATTTTAAGTGCGATGGATAACATGTGATAATATTTATTTTTGGTAGGCTATTTTGTATTAGTATTCAGTTTTATACCCCCTAGACTAGAAAGTTAAGAGAGCGAAGAAGATTTAAAGTACTAATGTAGTTTGCATTGGAACTCCATCGAGACCAAATAAAAACTTACACAATTTTTTTCTCACACTAACTTCCTCTTCATTTAAGAGAGATTCACACATACTTGTCTGTCATGCAAAAAACACATCGCAAGCGATCTGCCTTGTTAATTTCTCGACATTGACACCCCTAATATTATCTTATCAAAATTTTCAATGAGCCCCGCAATACTTCGCGTATGACTCGACATTTTGACTGCGCCGTCAGAGATGTCAAATTTGACAGTTGGAATTGAGACGTTACCGTTAACGCGTCAAAAGCGACGGAACCCTTGATTATATTAACGCGTCTTGTGCTTTAATAATAGACCGGCAGCGGGATTATTGTTGCGTATTTAAATGTTAAATTATAGGATGGTTTTTGAGAGATATCCTTTTGGGAAAAGGGAAGTTAAAGGTTCAAATGTTATCAAAGGTGGGTAATATTGATGTTGATGAAACATTAAATAGAATATACTTTTTGAATATTATGAGTAAATGCAGTTGGCTTAGGATAAATAAATAAATACGCTGCTTGTCATTTTCTTGATTATCTTTATAACTTTTTTTAATAACAGATAACTTTTGCATCAAAAAACTCGAACCTAGCTTTTGAGAAACTTAATTAACATGTATCAAAAAATAACTCAAAAGTTTTATTTTCTCATGAGAGGGCGTCGGTGGTCTAGTGGCGGGCAGCTGCCTCCCGTCCGGGAGACGCGGGATTGATCCCCACCACGTACCAATGTGTTTTCAAATTTCGAATTCATATGTACGTTTATTGGACGCTCTTTCGGTGAAGGAAAACATCGTGATGAAACCTGCACACTCATGCAAAGAAATTCAAAGGTTGTATGTGAAGTCGACCAACCCGCAGCCAGCGTGGTCGACTAAGGCCTAATAACCCTAATTCAGGGTAGGCTCGAACCCCTCGGTGGGGACGTATATGAGCTGTTGATGAAGCTAAAATCACCAATATAACATTTACACCCATTCTAAATATTTCCCCTACATTGGTATTCTTTCAAATCTATACCATAGATCTACCCCACTACCATCTTCAATTTTACCCTCATTAAAATCTTTCGTAACCTTTATTGTTTCTGCTACAAGCGCTATTGTGTGTTCCCATGGAGAATTGGTATAAGTAAATTGTAAGTGGGTATGATACGGTACATCTGCCGAATTTGCATAGAGCTGACTGATTGTCCTGTCACTCTGAGGACTCGGTCTCGACAGCTTCTGCCTACTTCCTCTGATAGTGGTCGATATTGTAAATCTATCGGACGGTTGGCTTCCGTCAAACTTTTTCGTTTTTGAGTCGAAAAAATAAACAATTGAGAAATATCTTCTATCTTCACTTTAGTACTAAGTATTTAAATTTAAATCAATCATCATCACCATCATCATCATCGTGTGGGTTGTAAGGTCGACAACTGCCCTCGCAAACCCTGATGTCAGTGTTATAGAGCCGCTAAAGGCCACTGACTTGGCTCGTGTAACGACTAGATAGTAGCCGGGACCAACGGCTTAACGTGCCTTCCGAAGCACGGAGTCATCCTCTTTCTTTTCAGACAATCAGGTGATTCAGCCTGCAATGTCCTAACCAAACTGGGGAAAGTCCGACAAAGAGATTTTTGCTTGACAGTGTCCCCACTGGGAATCTAACCCGGAACCTCCGTAATGGGCGTAGAAATCTCGACCACTCGGCCACGGAGGCTGTTATTAAAATCAATACGACAGAACAAAATAAATTTAAACAAGCTTATTTGATAATATATAAAATCACGCTCATATACTCATTGTGGTGAGCAGAGCCTACTAGTGTTATTGATATTCGAAGATTGAAACAAACACTAGTGTGTTTTTGTTTTAATATTTTAAGGCATATTTTGGACATGTTTATTTGTTTCATTGATTTTTTTATTTGTATTCGCAATGACAAAAAATTTAATATGAAAAATAAAATAATTTGAGCGAATTGATATAACTTGCGGTTTTTATATTGAATAATAAATGCCAAGCAAAAATTTAGCTATTTGTTAGTTTTTTTTATTATGTAGGTAACTTTTGGTTTTTAATAAAGTCACAAATAAATTTCCAAACTTAAAGTGTTTATTTGATTTACAAAAACATTGCATTTTTAAAATCGGATACAATATTCACTAACATCACCTAGACTAAGTTCAACGAAATTTACAAAATTGGCACCTAGTCCTAAACCTACGTGTAGTCTAAATATAATTTAATTTCTAATATTCTACAAGGAATGTTTGGACAGAATAATACTTTTGTCGGCAAGATGATTTAAGAATAATCTAGAAAACTTAAAGACTAAACTCGGCAGGACGGATTACACTGGCAAGAATATTACGAACTAAAAATACAAAAAATTAACGTCAGATTTAAGAAACTCGAAACCGTAACACGAGAAAGCGAGCGAAAAACTTCACAAAAGTTAAGCAGATTAGTCCAACACTGGTAACACTTTTTGAGTATTATGTAGTACTTTTTACAATAAAATAAATAATCCCTGTACTCTATAATTTCTAAAGTTCATTTTGGCAAAATCTACGTCACTAAATTTTCACCAACACGTACCTAAATTACTGAAGGAGTTCGTATAACGCTGCGATGTACGTTTGAGCCATTTGAAGAGTTTCATACTTGGAGAGCTGGCGATCTGCACCCAGTGAAGGAAGATGTCCTCTTAGTCGATCGAAGGCTTTGTTTAAATTCTGCATCCTTCTCCTCTCCCTGGCGTTAGCAGCCAGCCGTCTCCTCCTCAACACAGCAGCACTTGTAGCCCTCCCCCTTCTCTTCCCTTCTGCTTCTCCATCCTCAGCACTGTCTTCGAGAACCTCGCGAGTCAATCCTCTGTAGGCGATGTGGTCCTGGTTGATGCTGCCGTCAATCGAAGGAGTAGGCTCCAAACTCGACCGACCAGAGTCAGGCGATCGGGGCCATGACAGATAATCTTCAGTTGTGTACTCCATCATGGCGTCAGAGCCAAACATGTCCTTTTCGGAGTAAAGTAACCGGTGGCCATAAGTTTCAGTTGCCATCGCGATGTCGTAACGAACACTGGCGGGAAAACGAACAACAGGTGCGTGCGGGGCGGCGTACCACAGGGGTCTGTGATGGGACCCTTACCTGTTCTCTTTTATAGGTTCCTTATTTGCCGAAACGGGATAGCGTGAAATGTTTGCACGCGTGCGAGAGGGATGCCAATCGGGTTGAGAGGGTAATTTGAGGCCAATCATCATTAATTATTTTTGTTCCCCCGGCTATGCGTGTGCCGGTTACCGTATTGTTTGATAGAAATGCGTTTGACTTTTGATACGAACCCCCATTTTAGTAGGGTTTTTGTAATTAGTTGGTATGTATGTGGTGGAGGATAATTTTTGTGCTAAAATAACTGTATTGTCGGTTTGTTTACAAGGTTACCTTTGTTTCTACCCCAATATATTACTATTTATTGGTTACTAAAACAACGAGAAAGCTTTACTTAATAACTATTTTTGCTCTAGCAATAAATAGATTTAATTTATAATTTGTTTAAATATTTTAACAGGTATGAAAACAATCATTAGTTATATTTATTTGTTAGATTCCTAAAATCAAAACTAAGTACCTATCTTATTTTTATACATTTTCAAGATATTGAGTAAGTATTGCTGCTTTTCAGTGATAGAAAAATTTACTTAGTATTTTTCGCTATCCACCCCAACTTCGCTCTTGGAAATGACACAATTTTTTCTCATAATCTGGAATTACAGGTCCACAACCTGTCTCCATACGACACCGATCGACCGGGTCGAAGAATCGAACGCCGACCTATAGTTTTCACTGCGCAGTGCGAAATTCTACCCTCGAATATGGTGGCCTACTGATTGGTAGGGAAGTTGAAAAGAACTGGATATGGTAGTTTTATAAATTGCATTTACAGGTTCAAAAGAAACGGTAACATTAACTTTTGATTTTCTGTGGCCGAATGGTTGAGATTTCGACGCTCCATTACGGAGGCTCCGGGTTCGATTCCCGGTGGGGACACTGTCAAGCAAAAATCTCTGTGAGATTTTCCCTAGTTTGGTTAGGACATTGCAGGCAGGACATTGAAACACCTGATTGTCCGAAAAGAAAGGTGATTCAGTGCTTCGGAAGGCACGTTAAACCGTTGGTCCTGGCTACTATCTAGTCGTTACACGAGCCAAGTCAGTGGCCTTTGGCGGCTCTATAACACTGACACCAGGGTTTGTGAAGTCGGTTGTCGACCTTACAACCCACACGATGATGATGATGAGTTGGTATGTTGGTACTCAAGCAAAATTTTGCATTTGAGAAGGATAAGATGTTCATAAACGGTACAAAGATTTTTTTGGTAAGTGGCATAGCAATAATTCTTTTAAGTCATTCATATTCTACCATATCCATTCTCGTACTTTTTACTTCCTAGTGGGCGACATCTTCATCTCCCGGTGGTCTCCCAGTGTTCACAGCATCTCCGGTGCACGCGAAATCACGGCTCTAACTCGTCTTTTTTTAATGGAAAGGGTAGTGACCAAGTAAAAGGATTTTTGTTATTATTATTTTCTACCGGGAGTGTTTGCGTCGGTTTTTATGGTATTGCCATTGCACTGGTGTGAACACTCCCTAGTAATACGGAATCTGCCGGCTTATCTGTGAAATGAAAGGCGGCGCTAGTAGTATTATAAAATTTTACATTTCTATAGTAATGGTTGTAGTTCCAATTTTGGCCATTTTACAGATACGATGGTAGGTTTGTGTTTGGAAATCGATCGGACGCTTGATTGCAGTGATTGTGTCTGTCTATTATTATGTTATGTACCTGTCTTGTTTTTTGTTTAATTGTTGTTTACTGTGTGCTGTAAATAAATGTATTTTTATTCTTATTCTTATTCTAAACAGCCGCTATGTTTAAGTTAAGTATAGGTATATGTGGAAGTTACTATACTTCGCACTAGTTTTTTTAAACGCATGTATGAAAATTGGATGTCATTTGAAACGTTTTCGAAAGTAATGCATTTGGGTAGTAAATAAATAAATCAAAAACTACGGCCAGCCAGTCTTTTTTCGACTGAGAAAACCATTCACCAATTCGTTAGAATCAGCAAACAAGATATAATATATATATATATATATATATATAAGGGTTCGTTGTATAGGATACTAAAAATTTAGTTACAAAATAAGAACAAATAAGTTAATCTGCAACAGGACCCTACCTCCTAACTAATTCATCAACTTCCCGTATTTCTAAATCCATCCATAATAAAGATGTTGTTAACTGGTTAAACAAATAACCTTAGATTTATAACAAATCAATACCAACTTATAATACTAAGTTCAGTTAATCGAACTCAGTGTGTGGTCAAAACAATGGCTGATCATGTTAACTAAAATTATCATAATTTTTATATTTTGATAACATAATAAAGCATGGGCAAAATCGTTTCCAGATCATGAATATGTATGTTGCAAAGCATAGTATTGTGTTTTAAGATGAATATTATGATGTGATCGATGTCTAAAGTCTATCGTCGCAAGTCTGTCGTCTTCTGGATCAAAGGATTCCAATTTAATTTACGCATGTGGTCTTTATCCTACTAATATTATAAATGCGAAAGTTTGACGGATCGCGATAAAACTTGGCTCACAAATAGGCTAGGTCCTGAAATAGGACATAAGCTTCTTTTTACCGCGAGAAAACATTTCATTCCCATGGGAAAACTCATTTAACGCAGGTGAAACCGCGGGCAGAAAGCTAGTTTATAATCATTTGTATTGTAATCCTTGGCGCGACAATTAACTACGTAAATAAAAGAAAATAACTTTTTTTATATATTATTATTATTATTTTAACCTCTCATATTAATTTTATAGGTTGTGCCGTGGTTTATTTGACAAATTGGCAATAAAAAATACTTTACGTCCAAATGCAAAAGTCATCAGTTTAAGGTTTTGTTTGAAACAACAAAAGTATCTGTCTTTGTTTGTTATTCAAATTTTATGTGCGAGTAATAATGTTAACATTCATATTATTATGTCTCCACTGAGGCTTGAGCGTCGGTGGTCTAGTGGCTAGGGCCGCTGCCTCCCGTCCGGGAGACGCGAGTTTGATCCCCACCACCACGTACTAATGTGTTTTCGAATTTCGAATGTACGTTTATTCGACGCTATTACGGTGAAGGAAAACATCGTGATGAAACCTGCATACGAAGAAATTCAAAGGTTGTGCGTGAAGTCGACCAACCCGCACTGGGCCAGCGTGGTCGACTAAGGCCTAATCGCCCTAATTCAGGGTAGGCTCGAGCCCCTCAGTGGGGACGTATATGAGCTGTTGATGAGGCTCGAGCTATCCTTAGTTAGGCTGAAATTATGACTTTTACTGTGAATTAAATATTCTTGCATACATTACTTTCAGTTAAGTATTTTAAAGTGAAGCTATCAATATTCCCCTTTACAACGAAATTTCTCCAAAATTACTGTAAAACGTTCACGGATCGGAAGTGAACCCGGAACTCGCGTCCCGTTATTTGATAACGGTACAACCCTTCTCATATCCCTTTACAAAACCTGTTCGATTGTTTTTCGTTTTTTTTTTTTAATAGACCAAATTTTTCACAGTCAACTTACTTTGGTATCCCGTTACAGGGACTAAACTTTTTGTTTTCTATTGTTTTTTACTAGTTGCTTTTTCAAAATACCATTATAAAATATTCTCTTAAAATTGTTTATAAAATATGCATTAATGACGACAGATAGCTAATTATGTTGTCTTCAATATAATTAGCTAAAATTAGTTATATATCTTCTAACACAGGCTTCTTTAGTACTCGTCTTCATTTTCAGAAAATTTCTCGAAGTATACATTTGTTTAATAAAGATTATTATTTTAACATCAAAAAAAGCAGTTTCTTCAAAGTAAATGCAACGCACAGTGTTATTTGTTTTATGACATCATAATAAATTAGACTTTATACCAGCAAAAGACATTCTCAAACTCATAACAATACCCCAACTGTATCCAAATCTCCTTCCATCAAAATTCGAATATTCAACTTCTTCATTTGGCGACTTTCTTCAATCACAAGTCCAGGGACTAAAATTCGCATGTATACACATACTAACAGGGTTTCACTCATCATAGACACCGCGACGTTGCGGGTCTCTTAGACCCCTTTTTTGTCCATCGCGAAATCCGACCCGTGTAGAGAGCTAATGACGCATGAAATGAGGGTTAAAAATAAAAAAAACCTGTGGTCGTGTTGACCCACCGGGTGCAGGGGAAATATTTAGACTGAATTGTCATGATTTGGCCAGTGATAATGATGAAGACAATGATTTTAATGAAGTTGAAACTGATAATGCAAAGTTATTTGAAGTATGTATGTAAGTGTAGGGATGTCTCACATACAGCCATCTGATCCGAAGCAAGGAAAAGTCTGTAGCTTTTAGTCACACACAAAGAGATAAATATAAGGTATAGGTATTTACATAGATAAACAACGACATCCAGACACAAGTAAAACACATGTGTTCGTTACACGAATGTTTACCCTGGACGCCATTCTTACCCGCAAACTTGTGCTTTGTAGGCGAATGCACTTCCAACTATAGGCTACGTAACTGTCAAGTACTCGGAGGAAATATCCGAGGTCAAGTAGGATCAATACGTAATTAATGTAAGATTTTTAAATGTATCTATACCCAGCGACTGACCGTGAACTACGGGAAAACTAACTTTATAGGTAATTAGAACAGAATTAGGTCTATCGAAATAAATATAACATTTAATTAGGTCAGCCTTTATTTTCTTAAAAATCAACTTCATCAAAAACAGTCAACCAGCGATGTCTTGTAGATACAGAATATAGATTATACCTAGCGATTGACTATTACTACGGGAAAACTAACTTTATAAGTAATTAGATCAATGTTAGATTATCGAAATAAATATCACATTTAATTTAGAAGACGGACTAAATTAAATGTGATTTTATTAAAAATCAATTAAATCAATAACAGCCAGCCAGCGATGTCCTCTTAAATTACGAAACATAGGACTAAAATATAATATCCCATAATTGGATCTGTATGAGATGTATCTATTTATGCATCTATGCATTTATATTTTAATCTTAATCGTTAGATATTTAATGAAGCTAGAAATAGAACTGCATGACATATCGCCCATAAAAATCCTGCCTAGTGGCGAGTTTCCACCATAGATGATAGAATAGAATAGAATAGAATAGAAAACTCATTTATTCACTGTAAAACACACAATACAACATACAAACAAATTCGAGTACATTGAAACAATTCCAAGATAATTACTATGAACTAGATGAAGTTCATCTGATGAACTTTCTTCCAGTGCGTGCTCTGAATATATTGACCAATTCCCGCGAAGGGCTCACTTGAGCAACATATCCCTCAAACACAAAGATATCAACTATCCACACGACGAAAAATAAAAGTTGTCAATTTTCCAAACAAAATTGAATGGTGAATCCTATTCGGATTCAAATTCAACTATGCAAAGAAGAAGTACAAGCACATCTATTCCTGATGATATTTCGTTTTCCTTAGCAATGCCACATACCTCCCACCATGACCTATCGTGTCATAAAAAACAACAAAGCGTCAAATCTAACAGCTCCTGCGACGCCGCCCTGTAATCTTGCTAAACTGTCTGTCCTCTGATCTATGTTTATTCGTAATCTTCAGAAAAACATATCAATATGGCTAACTTCCGTTTTTTTAAATGGCAATTTCCGACGCCTTGTGTGGTATATTAATGGTTTCTATCTTGAAATGCGACAAACTACCCATTAAAGACATTTTGAATTTCATATAAACCAAATATAATCTCATAATTTTGTTTTATCTCTTACATTTCTAGCTTAATGCAAAATACCATCAGTACCATAAGAATTACTTCAAATAAACTAATAAAGGATTAACTACTACTACTTAATGAAGGTTTATCTTAAAATATGAATGAATGAATGAATGAATATCCTTTATTGCACACACAGAAATAAGAAGATACTGGAAGTAAGAACAGGAAGTCGTGCACAGTTAGGCGGTTATGCTACCATGCAATGTAGCATTCTACTGTTTTGGGCCGCGTTCCGATTTGCACTGACATCACTTTGAGTACCCAAAACCGCGTACCAAATCACTGTCATTGGGATTACGGCAGCCATTGTGACGTCACGGATTGCGTCATGACCGCCGCCATCTTCCGCTAACGGCGCCCATGCTCCAGAGCGAAATTCACGTAAGCGTAATGTCAAATTCGACACATTGTTTATTTATTTTTAAAAGTTAAATGTTTAATGTTTAAATGTAAAATTAACGTGTTTTATATTTATTTGGTTGAACAAAATTAAAAACACGTTATTCAATTATAAAATGGCGGTAAATTACTGAAATATTTTAAATCAATCAGTTTTGTAGGTTAGGGTTGCCAGATGTTCGATAGTAAAAGTATCGAGTAGGTTATGTATATATTACGATAGTTTTGACTCAGGCACATACATACATAAGATAATATCATAGGCAATCTAATAAAATATAAATATCAGACATACTTTTTTGTATTTTTTTAATTTCATGTGCCTATTTACATCTCCATTTTTAAAAATTCGCATTCCTTTTTTATTTTGGGTACTAGCCATGCGAAAAGTCCTGTTTTCACAGCTGTACGATACTTTTTTAATACGTATAATAATTTAGAATTTTGCCAGTTTTGGTACGGTAATCAACATCTGGCAAGACTGAGTTATAAGCAGTTTCAGCGCGCTCAAACGCCGTTCCGTTTTGATTTCGCTCAGCGCCGTATTATCGCGATTTCTGAATCGGTACGCTGTCAGTACTTTGAGCCGTAAAATCTGATTCGGAATACACCCTTGCATGCCCTGTTTCTGGTCAGGACTTGTTCAATTCAGGAATTAGGTTACTAAAATATGTAAAGGCTATAGCAAAATTATTGGCTGATCTGGGTAAAAGCGATAAAAAAACTTTGTAGCATTATGTTTTGAATCTATCTATGATATCTATCTTCTTAGCCTGTACCTAAATGGTATGAATGAACGTTGTTAAAAATTATGTTTTAGTTTTATATGTTCAAACGTACCAGATTATTAAACAATTAAGTATCTTCCCTAAAAAAAGTTTTATATTGAATATTTTTATCTATGCATTAGCCCGATCATAGATCAATCAATAAATTATCGCTTCCAGCTAAGCTTCCATACATTTAAACCCTTTATTTTTTTCACACCTCGAAACACGAAACAATAATTTACTTATTTGATCATCAATTATTATAATAATATAAAACACACTGATTTCGATTGAGTTTTTGTTGAAAAGGAAAGTGTTGATAGTAACCTCGGGGCGTAATTCACACCTATCAAAATCAAAACTTATGTTTAAGCTTGCGTTTCCAACCTCTGCTAAACATATAGGTAAATGGTAAAAACGTAAAACAAAGAAATTCGTTGAAATTAATCACTCAAACAGATGCTGAATCATTGTTTGATTGGTAAATAGTTAATTTTATTTGGCACGGGATTCGGGGATTCAGAAGCTAATATTGTTGTGTAAAGGTTGCCTGTTTATCAAAGCAGGCAACCTTTACACAACAATATTAGCTTAATACAAAAATACTAATGTATTTTATAGGATGTACTTCGGGGAGTGTGCTCAAGAGTTTCATGAACTCATTCCTTCTTCCATCGGACGTCCAGACGCGCACGGCAGGTTACCATCCTTTCTTGGTGACTATTCCTCGCTTGCGCACCAAACGCTTCTCAACTCTTTTATAATGCGTACCGCAAAGGAATGGAATCTCCTGCCGGCGTCTGTATTTCCGAGCACATATAATCCGACTGTCTTTAAAGCCAGAGTGAATAGGCTCCTTCTGGGTAAGCTCGCTACATCGTAGATCCCATCCCTGCTCTCGGGCTGGATCGGGGTCAAGAGCAAACCTATCCAATATAAAAAAGAAGCTAATATTATTATTTTAGGTTATGAATCTTTATGCATTCTGATAAAAAAACGACAACGAGGTCAAAGATTGACCTTCCATACGTAGCCCGTTAAAAATTGAACTACACACCAATTGGTTAAATTCAATTTGGCTACGGAAAACTGACAGCACTTTTCCAGAAGATGCATTTTCACTCTTGCTTAGAATACACCAAGGTTATAAGCTGGTTATTGTTTCTATATAAGTCTACTGTTTAAACGTCCTTGATATAAGTATGTATTTATTTATATATATCAGTTGTATGATACCCATAGTTACAAGCTCTGCTTAGTTTGGGATCAGATGGTGGTGTGTGAAGATATTGTCCCCACATATTTATTTATTTATTTATTATTTATAGGCGCTCTCCATGCCACTCCACTCCTCAATAACATTTGAATATCATTGGAAAATGATGCATCCAACAATACCCACGAACCTTTTTAACAGACTTTGTCGTCGTATAAGAAGTTCACCAAAACTCACAAACGGAAGAGCAAATTTATTAGATCGCATTTTTCTCCCCTTATTATTACAAACAATGAAATGACACTGTCGCGTGCGCAAGTCAGTGGTCAGTTGACGATCATCAGCAATCACAGCGATAGAAAACGCTGCCATTTGAACAATTTGATCAATTTTACAGGAATGTCATCCAGAACACGTTATTTTTCTAACGGGAGTCTATAACCAAGTTTATTATTTGCTATAGCGTGACGAATTGTCCGGTATTTTCATTTTATAGTTACTGTAAGTCAGCTACACAGTGGTAACTTCATTATTTTTTATCACACAAAGCATGGAAACGTTATAATAAAAAATAAGAAATTTTATGACTATCATTAATAATTAATAACTATTCTCACAGGTCATACTTGCAGCACATACTGACCACACCGCTTTAATGGTGAAGTCAGTTCGCGGATGATAGCTAACGGTTTATGACAGATCGAAAATGACTGACGATAGGACGACAGACAATAAAGGAGTAGGTATCCCTACATCTTAGTTATTTTGAGAGAAATATGCAACTACCGACAAACAGACAAACAACAAACAGACAAACAGATCTCGTTTCTTCTGTCGTAAGCCATCGTCGGTCATAAGGGACGTGCCACTAGACTCCCTTAGATGAGTCCTCTGGGGGCTTTTGCATCACTCAGCATTCTACTATGTTATGTTTTTGTGTACAATAAAATAATAAGAAAAATAAACCTTATGGTTGGAAGTACACAAGTACTAAGAAACACGCGTCTGTCACAGTTTCGCTAACCACGGAAGTTTATTATTGAAATCTACGATCACCTCGAGACAGACCTCTGATCTCTTAGCTTTCGGAATATTATTAATAATAATATTGCACAAGATATTCTATAAAGTTAACTGCGATAAGGGCAGAACACACATGTTTGTTCTAGGCAGTTTTAAAGAACCTTGAAATTCTCACATTCCCTTCTGACGGCCCAAAGTTCACCGATGAATAAGTCTAAAGAAACCATTGAAGAACCTGACCTAAAAAGTGTTCAAGTGCGTATTAGGTGTATTAAACTAGAATTCCGTCAAATAATAACTACTACAAAAGGTTTTGTGTAAGAGATTGATTAGCTAAAGTGTGATCTGAATGAAAACATTTATTTCCCAAAAGTTTGATTTGCATGTTTGCACGTGGAGAATCCTAGACCTATGTTCAGCAGTGGACGTCTTCCGGCTGAGATGATGATGATATCGTGGAGAAAAGTGGTTTCTGATATCTGATTTCTATGTTTTAAAAAAATCTTATTCACATTTAACTAATGATAAAAATAAACTGATATAAATAACTTAGGTATACTAGGTTTATGGAAGTGGCTTTGTCGTCGAAATGCATAGAAAAAAAAATCTTTTGAAAAGACCACGTCCCTTTTATTGCAGTAAAAAAAAATCACCTACATATCCCTAAAAAACTCATAAAGTAACGCATGCCCTTGCCACGGGTAAGATAATAATTACAATTATTATAATATATTATTGTATTAATGAAAAGAAACCACTTAAGGACCTTCCTCCAAGGATAAAGAGGTCACGCAACGCCGGGATAAAAGAGCTTGAGAAGAAAGAAAAAAACGCTTCTTTTCTGTCCCACGTTCAAGGTAAAGGAAGGGAATACACCATCATTTTTACAAATAAGAAAATTGGTTAAAATTAAGTATGAAAAGGAAATAGGGCGTGTTTTAATACTATTAATACATTCACAACAAATAAAACTTTCTAATTAGCATGACAGCCTCCGTGGCCGAGTGGTCGAGATTTCGACGTCCATTACGGAGGTTTCGGGTTCGATTCCCGGTGGGGACACTGTCAAGCAAAAATCTCTTTGTGAAACTTTCCCCAGTTTGGTTAGGACATTGCAGGCTGAATCACCTGATTTTCCGAAAAGAAAGATGAATTCCGTGCTTTGGAAGGCACGTTAAGCCGTTGGTCCCGGCTACTAACTAGTCGTTACACAAGCCAAGTCAGTGACCTTTGGCGGCTCTATAACACTGACACCAGGGTTTGTGAGGTCGGCTGTTATAGACCTTACAACCCACACAACGACGATGATGATGATGAATAGCTTGAAGAGAAAACGCTTTCAGTCAAAGTCATGTTAGGGAGTTGCATATAGATACCTACTTACGATACCCGAGTACGATGTATGTATGTATGTATAAGGGGGGACGTCTGCGAGGAGCGCAGACGGGTGACCTGCTCCATATATAGGAACTATTTCACCCTTAATCCCAGTTTTGATGGATGCTCCTTTCATGATAGCGCCGCATCAGCTCAGCCGTATCGCGTGATACTCACGGTAGGTGAGTTGTGTTAGGTCTATCCCTTGTTCTCTCCGCTTTTGGCATGGGGTGACCCAATGGCCCCCGCGACTACCCAAGAAGAGCCAGCTTGGCAACGGCTATTGCTACTACCAGCCAGCCCCTACGAGCGCCGCGTGAGTCCAAGTGCCCCCCCCACGCCTTAAGCTTCGAAAATTCTGGGTTCCCCCACACGGTTGTTCTCCCCCCGTGAGAACGCAATCGGCCGGGCCTGCCATCGCCCACCCTCGGAGCACCCATCGAAGGAGTACCGGTTTTACTGTAGCTCCTCCGTGATAGCCCCCTCAAATCTGCCTGTTGCTTTACAGTATCTCAGTATGTCCTTGAATGACAGATTACTCAGTTCTTTCTTTTCGATGCTGTCTGTTCCTAGTATTTCCCATCTCGGCAGTGAGTACATCGGACATTCTGCCAGGAAGGGCAAGCTTGTTTCATCTTCGCCGCACTCTGGACATGTGGGGCTCTCTGCTCTCTTCATGATGCTGAGATGTCTCTTTAGCGTGCAGTGTCCTGTCACTATACCTGTGATGACTCTGACGTCTTTTTTCTTGTGTTGAAGTAGGTGCTTAGTTCGTCTGCGATCAAGTGTTCTGATGAAAAGTTTAGACTGCCGGTATCCGGTGGCCTTTTCCCATCTGGCATTGGTTTCTACTCGAGTACGATACAATACAAATATAATGTGGAAAGGTAAAAATACTAAAGCGTCAAAGTACAACTTTACAGGAGAGACGATTAACACCAAAAAGGTGTCGCTTTAGTCATCGGCCTAACGATCAGACCCAATTTTGGATGGCTAAAACGCCAAAAAATTCCTCAGATTAACAATTAATCACCTAAACTAATCGTCGTGGGTGTCGTAAGAGGCGACTTAGGGACTACACATTGAACAGGGAACGGGCAGCAGCGCTCTCTGATACAGTAACCTTTTAATCTGCGATCTCCAACCCGCCTGCCAAGCGTGGAGATTATGGCAAAAACCAAACACTTAAGCGGAGGAGGCACATAGTCTGTAACGACTGTAACGGGCCGTTGATGTTGGAAACTAATCAACGCAAAAAAAATGCAATCGAACTGTATATATAACTCATTTTCGCCAATTTGGCGCTTTAGTACTTTTACATTTCCACTGACGAATACTTTATTAACACCAAAAACATTCAGAACAAGATAATTGAACCAATGAAGCTTAACAGGCGACTAATTAGTAGGTTGGCAATCTCTTCCAGGCAACAATATTTTAAAGTTAAAGCGCAGCGGGTTGGTGGCTAAAAATATAATAAACTAAATACAAATATAAGTTACTTAGCACTACCTAAAATACTTGGATCATCATTTCATAGACTAGATTATAATAAAAATATATAATTATAATATTATAAACTAATATATTATGTATATCTTAACTACTATATAAGGAGGAAATAGATGACAATATTAAGGATTTGACTCTAGAAAAAACGCTTTGACTCTCGCTTTGAAAGTTTCTTTGGTATGTTACAACATTATATCTCGGAAAACGTAGTGTGGGACGCCTCCCAGCCAAGAGAACTGATCACCTGAGGAAGGTCGCTGGTGGTGGCTGGATGAGGAAAGCGGGTGATCGTGCGCTTTGGCGTACCCTTGGGGAGGCAGCAGTCCAGCAGTGAACTGCAATAGGCTCATTGATTGATTGGTATGTTACAAATGAGTAATGGCTACTCAATGTTAATTACCTATATTATTAACTACGTATGTATTTTATTTTATTGTAAAATGACAAAATTGTTCTGAAAATACTAAGGCAAACAAACAAACATAGAAAAACCTTTGATCGTTTTATCCTACAACAGTAATCATTACTGCTACATACATCAAACTGAACATAAACATGTATTTTGTTTTACTGGGTCTCTGGGGCCAACCCTGATTTTCTGTCTCAATATTTCTTTACAAACTATTCATATTCAAACATCGGAAGTGATTATAAAAATATCGTCATACTTGTTGTAAATGATCCCACAAAAACTCTACAAAAGCCGACCGACAAACCGCAAATATGACAAATAGATGCGCACGGGCAAGCAAACAAACTAGATTTGCAAGTCAGCGTCAAATGTTATTTAATCTGTGGCCTCAGGGCGCCAGCCACTGGGGAACATTTTTAAAACTACGGAAAGTGCGATATTGCTTTTGTGTGCGGGTTCTGCTTTGTCTAGGAAATTATAAAACAGTAAGACATAATATAGACAAAGAACTTTTTTTTCAACACTTTATTATATCAATGATAAATGGAGACTAGTACAGTAATTTTTACAAATAGAAACGCCCGCCGACTTTCTGGCTGGCCCCGGCGTCTGTCGTAGAACCGATGAGCGTTGGAGCAGGCGGGTTCTCGAATGAAGACCACGTCTCGAGAAACGTAGTTTGGGACGCCCCCCTGCCAGGTGGACTGATGACCTGAGGAAGGTCGCTGGTGGTGGCTGGATGAGCAAAGCGGGTGATCGTGCGCTTTGGCGTGCCCTTGGAGAGGCACACGTCCAGCAGTGGACTGCAATAGGCTGATTGATGACAGTAATTTTTAGAGAGTATTAGGTTTTTTAGGGGCATAAGTTTACCTAACTACCTAGGCGTCTAGTGGATACAATAATTTACTTTCGATCTTAATATTGCTCTTTTCATAAGGTTTTAAAACTGAGTTCGATCAGATGCAATCACTAAAGTGTTGGTTAGCAAGCAAAACAAAACTCTGCTGTCTTTTTTTTCTAAAGCTCTTAGGATTTTTTTCTTGGGACAGTAACTAGATTTATAAATCTACATATTTTCAGTAATGGCGGCTAAAAACATTTTGATTTTGTAGGCCTATTAATTACATTTTAATTTCAAAATTATTTCGCTGTTTTTATGAATTGCGGAACCCAAAAACTTTCTTTGTCACAAACCGCAACGATCTATTGCAAAACGTCTATCGTTGCCCGCAAGCAGATCATAAATCTTTAGTTAATCTTTATTTCTTAAAAGAAAAGGTCGAAAATTGTACTTTTATGGTACTTTCAAAAAGCAGAATGACAAGTTGTGCAAGTAAATAGAGATAAGCCAATATAATATTTAGTACAATATTCATAAAGTCTTAAGTGATTTATTTTGATGAATGCGGTAGGGCTGGCAAAAGAAAGTAATTATAGTATACTTAATTAAACAAATATTGTCTCTGAGGCAAAAAAAGGTAAATATTATTTCGGTATCCGTAAATTATTGGGTTATTATTTCTAAATGTTGTTTTTAATAACTACGGGGTATGTTGAAAGCGATGACAGTCGGTTTAGTCAAACGATTCTGTTAACAATTAATAACTTCGCTAATAATATAACGTTGCGTAAAGTTAGGCACGCTGAAGTGGCAATGGGCAGGCCACATAGCGCGAAGATTGGATGGCCGATGGGGCAAGAAAGTCCTTGAATGGAGACCACGTACTGGCAAGCGCAGTGTGGGACGGCCACCTACGAGATGGACCGACGACCTGGCGAGGATCGCTGGGTCTGGTTGGATGCAGGTGGCTATGGACCGGTCGCGCTGGAGTGCGATTGGAGAGGCCTGTGTTCAGCAGTAGACTTTAACAGGCTGAAATGATGAATGATGAAAGTTAGGCACGTGGTAAAAAACAATCAAAATAATGTTTTAGCTGGCACCAAAGTGGAATTGCGTGCTCTTCAAAGGCCTGGTCACCCTTGTACTTACTACCTTTCCTGCCTTCATTTTTTTATGTTTTCCTAAAACACGGTATCTTTTTATATGATTTTTTAAGGCGTTATGTGCAATGTTTGCCCAAACAAGGTGATTAGAGTGATTACTGGGTGCGATCGGCGCGGGCTTGGGTTTGAATCCCGATTATAGACATTTTTGGGTTAGAATTTGGCGGTTCCCAATTTCGATCCCGCCGTAAAATTTAATTAATTACAGTGCGGTTTTGTTTGTTTTGGAAATTCGGTAATTTCTTTGTATCTGTTGTCATGTCTTGAGATTAGAGTCATGCTACCTATTTTAAAGTTTAGATATTTAATTTTTTTTTTAGTTTTCTTGGTTGATTACTATCAACAAGTATAAAATTTATGTCAAAAATAAAAAAAATACATCAGAGTATTTATTTAAAAGACTAAGTACTAGGTATGTCTTTTTATGTTGCATGTTAAAGCTGTAAGGCAATTTTGTATTAAATATTGCTGTAATGTATTTATTATAAAAAAATCTACAATGTCATTTCAATCACCAGTAGTCTCAAAAATTAAAGAGTTCGTTAGAATCGAATAATATAAAAACAAAAAGAAATAAGAAAACAATGATTGTCCAGTCATAAAAATTACAAACCCATCCAGCTTCCGCCAAATCGAATATTTTTTCAAAACCAAAACAATTTGCTACCATATTCTACGAAAACCAATGATTACAGGAGCGAATCTATCGAGAACCGGCTATAAAAATGCAATAAAATACGCGTTTTTTTTTTTCAAAATGGCCGCCATAAAAAACTGGCCAGTATTTCTTGGCGCCATTTTTTTATTTTTTTACAAACGAGCGTAGATTAAGTAATAATGTAAAAACCAACAATGGGCGTGAATATGTTTGTTTTGGGTTAAAAAGTAATTTCGGCGCCAAAAGATTTGTTATAAAGCTTACATTATTAAGTTATTAAGGGTTATCGCTAGGCCGTAAGGTTAATGGATTTTATAACAAGAAGAAGCTTGAAATGTGCTAAAAACAGAAATGTTTTGATATGGGATATAGTGTGAAAATATTGTTAAAAAGCAGACACAGAAATATTTGTAAAATTGGAAACCTTATTATTCGGCTTTATCTGATCATTAGTTTACTGCGGTTTGCATTTTATAAACAATTTAACTACTACGTATAAAAAAATCAAGTTTCTGTGTCTAGTCAACCTTAGGCCAAAGTCATAATTTTTTTTTCAGCTTATCTATTAGCGCATCCATAATTCAAAACACCGTACACTCTACTGCAAGTTTAAAGCGCTTTCTCGCTTTGTATTTAGCATTTGAAAGGAGCACAGTGTAATCATATACTAAGATGTGATGGCAACTGTACAATCACCATCGAAAATTGTGTTATTTGAGTAAATTACTACAAGAAATAAAACCATTATGCTCTATAAAGTGCTAAAAACGTGATTGTTTTAAAAAGGTCGATACAACATAGCACCGGTCGATACTGTAGCCTCATAATAAAATCGGGAGGCAAAGATCAGCGGAACCTGTCAAAGAATAGTTATTGGAATAATAAAAACAAAATTGAAAATTTAAAAAAACCCACGCCGTATGTTAAAATATATTAGAATAAAAAGGATTAAATAACATTTTTGGAAATCCCCCGACCAGAGTCAAATAAGATAAGAAATATAAAATAAAGAAATCTATAAAAAGAGTGATTTCTCACGAAATCCGCCACACAAACAACTAATTATGACCTTTCTTAGTCCTTACGTTTACGTACCTACTTACCTTTTGCTTTCTCGTAGAGATAGACACAGCCATAATATTAATTAATTTAGGTACTATTACATACTCATCTATCTAATAATATGATACAAATCCAATAAAACACGTCGAAGTCTGCCATTCTCTGCTCTGACATTAATAAATTTTATATAAATACCGTGAGTTTTACTTATTCAGAATCTACATTATATTTAGTTTTTGAGTATATAAATAAGTAGTTATAATATTTAAACTGAAATTTCGAACAAAGAGAGCTATGATGGCAGCCCCCGACGTGTTTTATTGGATTTGTATCATATTATTAGATAGATGAGTATGTAATAGTACCTAAATTAATTAATATTATTGCTGTGTCTATCTCTACGAGAAAGCAAAAGGTAAGTAGGTACGTAAACGTAAGGACTAAGAAAGGTCATAATTCGTTGTTTGTGTGGCGGATTTCGTGAGAAATCACTCTTTTTATAGATTTCTTTATTTTATATTTCTTATCTTATTTGACTCTGGTCGGGGGATTTCCAAAAATGTTATTTAATCCTTTTTATTCTAATATATTTTAACATACGGCGTGGGTTTTTTAAAATTTTCAATTTTGTTTTTATTTGAATATGTTTTAACATCCGGCGTGGGTTTTTTAAAATTTTCAATTTTGTTTTTATTTTAAACTTTTTGGAAAGTACGTTACTTTTGTTTGTTATCACTTAGCACACTAAAACATATCATTAAAAATGACGACATTTTGTTTTCTTTGTGTTTCGATATTGTATATTATGCTAGTAATTAAACATACATAATTTATTAGTATGCCTTTTTAAAACTAACTGGCGGTAATCAAAATGATGGATGTTGTTTGGATTTGGCAGAAATTTGGTATGTGCGATATTGAGACTACTAGTTACTTAGTGTCCAAGCGGCCACCTATCCTCGCTGTTGCAGTATTTCTTTATAGTCTATCGCCATGCGCCATAAAACATGTCCAAGAACCTGATCTGTAAAGATACCGGTTCAGTAGTTTTGAAAACTCCTGTAATGCCAACTTATCTGGCTACTGCAGGGCTCCCTGGTGGTCTACCGCCTCAAAACATATCCAACAACCAGCTCCAAAATGAAGCCTTTTGAATGCAAAAAACCGCATCGAAATCGATTCAGTACTTTTTGAGAACTCCTGTAGTGCCAACTTATCTGGCTGCTGCAGCGCTCGTGGTCTACCTCCATAAAACGTATCTAAGAACCTGCTCCAAAATGAAGCCTTTTGAATGCAAAAAACCGCATCGAAATCGATTCAGTACTTTTTGAGAACTCCTGTAGTGCCAACTTATCTGGCTGCTGCAGCGCTCGTGGTCTACCTCCATAAAACGTATCTAAGAACCTGCTCCAAAATGAAGCCTTTTGAATGCAAAAAACCGCATCGAAATCGATTCAGTACTTTTTGAGAACTCCTGTAGTGCCAACTTATCTGGCTGCTGCAGCGCTCGTGGTCTACCTCCATAAAACGTATCTAAGAACCTGCTCCAAAATGAAGCCTTTTGAATGCAAAAAACCGCATCGAAATCGATTCAGTACTTTTTGAGAACTCCTGTAGTGCCAACTTATCTGGCTGCTGCAGCGCTCGTGGTCTGCCTCCATAAAACGTATCTAAGAACCTGCTCCAAAATGAAGCCTTTTGAATGCAAAAAACCGCATCGAAATCGATTCAGTACTTTTTGAGAACTCCTGTAGTGCCAACTTATCTGGCTGCTGCAGCGCTCGTGGTCTACCTCCATAAAACGTATCTAAGAACCTGCTCCAAAATGAAGCCTTTTGAATGCAAAAAACCGCATCGAAATCGATTCAGTACTTTTTGAGAACTCCTGTAGTGCCAACTTATCTGGCTGCTGCAGCGCTCGTGGTCTACCTCCATAAAACGTATCTAAGAACCTGCTCCAAAATGAAGCCTTTTGAATGCAAAAAACCGCATCGAAATCGATTCAGTACTTTTTGAGAACTCCTGTAGTGCCAACTTATCTGGCTGCTGCAGCGCTCGTGGTCTACCTCCATAAAACGTATCTAAGAACCTGCTCCAAAATGAAGCCTTTTGAATGCAAAAAACCGCATCGAAATCGATTCAGTACTTTTTGAGAACTCCTGTAGTGCCAACTTATCTGGCTGCTGCAGCGCTCGTGGTCTACCTCCATAAAACGTATCTAAGAACCTGCTCCAAAATGAAGCCTTTTGAATGCAAAAAACCGCATCGAAATCGATTCAGTACTCTTTGAGAACTCCTGTAGTACCAACTTATCTGGCTGCTGCAGCGCTCGTGGTCTACCTCCATAAAACGTATCTAAGAACCCGCTCCAAGATGAAGCCTTTTGAATGCAAAAAACCGCATCGAAATCGATTCAGTACTCTTTGAGAACTCCTGTAGTACCAACTTATCTGGCTGCTGCAGGGCTCCCTGGTGGTCTACCTCCATAAAACGTATCTAAGAACCTGCTCCAAAATGAAGCCTTTTGAATGCAAAAAACCGCATCGAAATCGATTCAATACTTTTTGAGAACTCCTGTAGTACCAACTTATGTGGCTGCTGCAGGGCTCCCTGGTGGTCTACCGCCCCAAAGCATGTCTAACAACCAGCTCCAATATGAAGCCTTTTGAATGCAAAAAACTGCATCGAAATCGATTCGGTAGTTTTTGATAACTCCTGTGTTGCCAACTTATCTGGCTGCTGCAGCGCTCCCTGATGGTCTACCTACATAAAACATATCTAAGATCCTAAGTTGAAGTGATACCTTTTCAATGCAAAAAACCGGAACTAAATCGGTCCAGTGGTTTTCGAGATAGAAGGTAACAAACAAACAAACAAACAAACAACCTCTTACCCCAAACGCATATACCGCCTCCGTTCCGTTCCGTCCAGTCGTGGGTAAAAACAGCAGTTAAGACAGTGAGTTTACACTAGTAATAATAGTTCAATGAGTTAAGAACACAATTCTTTGATGTTTATGAATGTTCAAAGATTTATTTGGTATCCTACTTATTTTCGTTTGATTTTGTTGGTAAGCTTAGTTGGGACATGGTAGCTTATCAAAACTACCTACAAATAAAGGTATACTTACACAGTCACACACTAATCTAAAAACAATAAAGGTCCGTTATCAATCTTCATGTGTAGGTATTGTTTGTCGATATTTTTTTATTTTTTACTAAGCTTGTAAACTTGTAAACATTAGGCTTGTAAAAATATACTATGTAAACTACGATATCGAACAATATTTTTGACCATTTTGAAAAACCTACAAAGCTGTTTTTAAGCTATATTGCGCAATCGATGTGCGTCGATGCTTAGTCGTGTTCGCGCCAGTCTGAACAGTGTTCTGCGCACGTTAGGTGATCGGTGGGACTCGCCAATGCTGCGGCGCTGGGTGCACTTACACACAGCCCGTAACTAGTTTTAATTTAATTTAATTTTTTAAGTGCCTACTAATATTAGATTAAGCTTAACAAATTATGGATACAATTATCTGAAATAAATTTATTATTATATTATTATTATTAAGCTGTTTTTTTAGTCTAATCATACTAATATTATAAATGTGAAAATATATTTGGATGTTTAGATGTTTGGGTGTTTGTTCCGCTTTCACGCCTTAACTACTGAACGGATTTCGATGAAATTTGGAATGGAGATAGTTTGTACCCTGGATTAACATTAGATACTTTTTACGGGAAAGTCTTATTGCCACGGGAAAATTTTACATAACGCAAGCGTAGCCGCGGCAGGACTGCTAGTCTGCTATAAAACTTTACAGCTAATATTTGGAAACAGACGCCGAGAGGCAACATTCAAATAGGTTAAAATGCTCCACAGACACTGCCTGTAATCTTTGCCGATCCCCAATCACCAAACAATGATGAATGGCGTCAGGAGGCGGATGCTCCTATAAAAAACAAAAAAACATTCGATTGGCAGTCCCGGTAGTGTTAATACAGCCTGATGCTTGAACCTGGGCGAAGGAAATTGGGTGTTTGTTTTTGATCCTTGATAGGGTCCGGGATTAAGGTGGAATTGGAAGGTGTGGCTTTTGGGAAGGTCCTGGATTAACGATGAAGAAATTGACGGGGTTTTTGAGCAAGTTTAATGCAACAGGTTCTCAGGAGTGAAGAGATTTGATGAATGTTGATGATGAGGCGAAGATAGTATGTCTGAATTGTAGATGTGGAAGGAGTCTGGATCTGCTTGCACCCTTGGGAAAAGGCGTGGCTTTAAATAAGTAATTATTTCCAGGACCTCAGAAATTAAAGTTTTTAGACGAGTTATTGTTGGTAGTTAAGTCGTGTGGTGACGGCAGAGTAGAATACATTTGTCACCAACCCCTACTCTTCCCGTGGGTGTCGTAAGAGGCGACTTAGGGACTACACATTGAACAGAGAACGGGCAGCAGCGCTCTCTGATACAGTAACCTTTTAATCTGCGATCTCCAACCCGCCTGCCAAGCGTGGAGATTATGGCAAAACCCTCCACTTAGGAGGAGGAGGCTCATAGTCCAGCAGTGGACTGTAACTGATTGTTGGTAGTAATGTCGTATTTTGTTCAGTTACACTATACTATAAAAAAAGCACTGCGAGTCTGAACAGGTCACAAATGAAGAAATTTCCTTTCATAGCATCTTCCATGCTTCAAGAAGAACATTCAACTATCCAAATGATGTCACAAATACTGATTGTCAAGTCAAGAAATGAAAACACAAGAACATGCAGCTAGGTTTGAACTCAAGACCTTCCGATTAGACACAACGACATAATGCAAATAACTTTCAATTTAATTAAGTACCTTGAAATTCCCATGGATGGCCAATAAGGGTGACGTCACAAGGTCACGCTCGGTGACCGTGGCTTATGGGAAAGGAGCTTTTGAGACAGACAGACAGGTGGCGCAGTTCCCACGATCTGGCCAATTACAGCGTTCGGGTGTACTCTAGTACTTGACTTTAAATGTATAGAGACGTAGCATTTTGTTATTGTATTAAATGAAAATTGACTTCAATGACTAACAGACTGATAAGTCAAATAACCATCACATCTAAAATCAAAGTAGTGTGTTCCGTTGCAATACTATAGGCCAACCTATTGGCGTAAAGGAAACAGAAGCTGAGATTTAGGAAAAAAATATGTGCCACCACACTTTTTTTAGCAGCAAGCATATTTAGACAATTATTTTTTACAATAAATATTCAGTGTCTTTGGGTTCTGTACTAAACTATACTGTCTCCAAATCCAAGGGTCAGCCAGCAAAACCGTTTATATGGTAATGTGCTTGTAATGTAGTACAGAGTCACGCCTCGTAGTCATGCAACCCTGGTACCTTATGGACGTTACCGATTGTTATCTGATGAACAGATGGACATAATTAACAACGTTCTTAATCATATCATCAACTCTAGCTTCTATCGCATATATCCAATTTAGAGTTCCATAGTCAAAAAGCAACCCTTATAGTTTCGCCATGTTCGTCTGTCTGTCTGTCCACAAGTGAGAAATTCGGTACAATATTTTAATGAATATTAACTGTCTTAAACAGGTACCTATGTAGTATTGGGCAACTACGGAACCCTACACTTTGCAAGGCCCGACACGTGCTTGGCCGGTTATTTTTCCCTACCTGACCTGCTCTGCTATGTATGTATGTATGTATGTATGAATGTATACATCTTTGCCGTAGACTTGCGGGAGGGCAGAAAGCTCTGACTTAGTAAATAAAGTAATTAATATCTTAGTTACTCAATCAATCAATCGCCGCTCATTACGGAGGTTCCGGGTTCGATTCCCGGTGGGGACACTGTCAAGCAAAAATTAATTTGTGAGACTTTCCCCAGTTTGGTTAGGACATTGCAGGCTGAATCACCTGACTGTCCGAAAAGAAAGATGATTCCGTGCTTCGGAAGGCACGTTAAGCCGTTGGTCCCGGCTGCTATCTAGTCTTTACACGACACGAGCCATGTCAGTGGCCTTTGGTGGCTTTATAACACTTACACTAGGGTTTGTGAGGTCGGTTGTCTACCTTACAACCCACACGATGAAGAAGAAGAATCAATCAATCAGCCTATTGCAATCCACTCCTGGACGTGTGTCTCCCCAAGGGCACGCCAAAGCGCACGATCACCCGCTTTCCTCATGCTGCCACACCAGCGACCTTCCTCAGGTCATCAGTCCACCTGGCAGGGGGGCGTCCCATCCCACACTACGTTTCCCGGGACTTCGTTACTCAGCTATTTCTAAGTTGCAGTTACCTTCTGCTCCCCCGCAATGCCGTGCCCAATTTTTGTTTAGATTAAGATTTTATTTATATTACAACTTTGAAATTGAAATTACTTTATTGTGGAGCAAAGGTAATAAGATGGTGTGCATTTATACGAATTCTTAAAATTAATTTCCTCTATGTCCCGCCGCATGGGCATACAATATTTAAATGTCATAAAATAAAAATGTAAACATTCATAATAACTAGACTTATTTGTCCATCGACTTATCATTTAAATATTCGTTCAAACTATAGTAACACTTTGGAATACATATCGAATAGAAAAAAGACTAACTTCGCAGTCTATAGAAGTATAGGTACTTTTTAAAACCTATAATTACTATATTCTGTGGTTTGTAAGGTCAATTATAACTACCCCACGATACCTCCAAGCTTGGAAGCCTTTGACATGGCTTAAGTAACGACACAAAGTAGGTAAAGCGGCGCGGGACCGAAACATTGTTGATATTTCCCCGCCGGGACTCAAACTTGGAACTTCCGGATCAAGAACCAAACTTTCTAATCTGATTGGATTGCAAGACGTAAGGTTTTTCTTAACTAGACCTCCATCTAGCAATGATGTATCCAGCTGGATGTGAGTCTAACCTGCGACCGTGCCATATGGCTGGACCGTTATCTAACCACGTGTCACGCTCGCCTGAGCAGTTTGAACCACGTGCGCAAGAGTTTACGTTTTTTTACAGAATGCAGTTACTCCAAAGAGCGTCGGTGGTGTAGTAGATAAGGCTGCTGCCTCCCGTACGGATAATAGGGGTTCGATCCCCACCAAGTACCAATATATTTTCGATTTTCAATTTCATATGTAGGTACGTTTATTTGAACGTCGTTGTGAGGAGACCTGCACGAAGGTAAGTCGACCAAAGTGCACTGGGCTAGCGTTGTCTAATAAGGCAAGATCGCCCTAATTAAGGGTAGGCTGGAATCTCTCGGTGGGAACATATTGTTGACCGTTAATACTCATTAATGCTGTTTAGACTTTTATTTTTTCGATATTTTTAAATTAAATTATTTACTACTTAGGTAGTTTTAGTAAAGGTTCCGCGGAAGACCAGCGGTGGAGGGTACCTCATGTGTCCTCCATAGCACCAAGCTGAGCTGGGACCTCTTTGCTTGCCACATCGCAACAAATATAATAACTGGTTTTATTTTAGATGTTTTAATATTGTAAGCAAATACTTTTAGATTCATAGAATACAATCAAAAACGTAAACCTTCCGGCGGGACTTGAACCTACCACCTTCGGCCTATACGCAGCCAACGTGCTTACCAACTACACCACGGAAGATATAGTGGCAGCGCTGAAATTCGTTCTTGCTTGTTTTCCATGAAATTATGACGTCACCATAATAGGCAACCACATAAGCAAATAAACGTGTTTCTTTCTCTTCTTTCTTTCTTGATAATGATGAGTTGATCCGTGGTCTAGTTGTAGTGCGCCTGCGATGCTAAAGGTCGCAAGTCGTGCTACATATAAATAGTTCTGCCACTTCTAACAAAGGCCACTACAAATACTAAACAGTAATGAAACCATCAACAATCTATAGTAAAAAAAAAAATGGCATATATTTCAAATATAAACTGCGCATATACATGTAAATAATGATAAAAATAAATAAAAAAATAGTTAATTAGTATACGTAATGTCTGGATTCCATTAAAACTCTCACATCGTGCATGTTAGGCCAAAAGAACACCAGTGATACTACTGAACCTGTAACAATTTAAAAATATATAAATAAATAAGTGAAATGAGCGTCGGTGGTCCAGGGGCTAGGGTAGGGAGACGCGGGTCCAGGGGCTAGGGTAGGGAGACGCGGGTCCAGGGGCTAGGGTAGGGAGACGCGGGTCCAGGGGCTAGGGTAGGGAGACGCGGGTCCAGTCCCCACCACGTACCAATGTGTTTTGAATATTATCATCATTCCCTTGCCCTTACCCCATCATTTGGGGTCGGCGCAATATGTTTTCTTTCTCCATTTATCCCTATCAGCCGTCATTTCAACACTCAAATCCTTCCTGAACATATCATCTTTTACACAATCCATCCATCTTTTCTTTGGTCGTCCTCTCCCAACATATCCATCCACATTCAAATTCAATATCAAAAAGTTATATAACAAATAATCTATAGCGATAAGTAGACACAGAAACAACTTAGTGATATACATAGTTATGTCGATTCTGTGACAAAAATATTAATAGAAATCTGTGGATTAAGATTTAATTACTGTGTGTTATTGTTGGTGACAATTTTTATGTACGCTATGGGACGAAAATCTAAGTGTTTAACCTGTGGACCTATAAAAGGCATAACAATAAACTTTACATATTTAAATTTCCATTATTGTGCTATATGCTTAGTGTGGAAGCTATTTATAACAACTCTTTTTGAGAATTGGAAGTATAACTATGTTTAATTTTAAATTTGCGGATGTAACGATTGCTCAGTGACAAGCAGTGAACTTTGGACTCGGTTCATTCATCATACAAAATTGTGAATGTCAGGGCTGTTGACCTTGGTTACTCAACTCCTACAATACTGCATTTTCTGACAGTCGAGTTGGGAGAGTGTCGGACTTACAATTCATATGACCCGAGGTCGAATCCGAGCGGGCCTATAACTTTTTGCATTTTGTTATTCTCAAACTACAGTGTATTGATATCTTCTAAGAGCGTTGGGTCGAATCCGCACCGATTTAAGCGTGTTATTTAAATTTAAAACAGTGTAATCACGCCATATCTGGCCAATCAAATTTAAACAGAGCTCCATCTATTGGTGTGAAGCGGAATCACCCACCGAAGTCAATAAACAACTCAAGATTCAAACCCGATTAACGCCATCTAGCGGGTAGTAGCCAAACTAATATAGAAAGCGCCATCTAGTGAGACTGTACGAAACAAAAAGTGGCGCTAATTTCGGTCAGGTACAACGATACTGAGTTCAAGTTTCTCCTTATTGCAATTTCTGTTTTTGGATTATAATTTATTAGACAATGGATACCCCAAGTAGAAATATAACACATAGAAAAAAGACAATTAAGTGTTATGATCACGGACCAAGTAGGAAGAGGACTAGGCGCTATAAACATTTTCATACAGATTGAGTGTGACATCGCGCGGGGTCGAAGTCGCGGGGAGGGTGACTCCGCCTTTTTATCTCTTGCCACCTAGTGGCGAAATCCAGAATTAACAGTCACGTTCATATTGCGGATAGTTACACTATTCACCACTAGAGGGCGAAACGTGTTAAAAACATACTTATACAGGGCCGTACTGAGATTTTATTTTTAAAAATAAGTACGTCCTCTCGCTCAAAGTCTTAGATCAAAGTACCTATATCGTGTACAGTGATGAACTTGGAAAAATTAGCGCGTGGGTCAGATTACAAACACATTTTTAAAACAAGAAATAATTTTAATAGGTGCAAGAAATAATAAAGAAATAAGGACAATTCTTTCTTTCTTTCTTCCAAAACTTCGTAAAAAATGGTATTCCGTCGTAAACAGAGTTGATAAAACTCCATCCTCTGCTTAGGCTACAATACAAGACATTTATGTGAAGATCATTTTGATGTAAGTACATATTACTAATTTACTATTTACTAATAATATGCATGTATGTTTGGATGTATGGTTGTTTGGTTGGATGTATGGATGTATATAGACGTTAATAAGCTTTTAAAACCTGTACCTAATTCATTTAATCACCCATAAATAGAATAATTTTATTTAACTGCTGTCTTTTCGTTTCTCGAATATTCTCACAAATTCATTCTCTAAATGCGGCCCGTTGTCGCAAGTGTTGCCTGTTTAGGGAAGGTTGGGAGATTTTGCACAGATTATAATTATAAATTAATACCTCAATGAAAATGGATATTTCACTTTGAAATAATAATATTGTCTTTTTTACACTTTAAAACAAAAGATATGTAATAATTAAGATGAAAAACTAATAAAATGAAAGTAAACAATTCCAAATAGGTATGACTGCACGGGTTATTACATAATTAACATGTTTACTTAATAAAAGCGTGCGTCACACTAATATTATAAAATTTATAATATATTTGGATGTTTAGATGTTTGTTCCGCTTTCATGCCTTAACCACTGAACGGATTTGAATGAAATTTGGAATAGAGATAGTTGGTACCCTGGATTAACACATAGGATATGGAAAAAAGTCTTATTCCCATGGGAAAATCTTACATAACGCGAGCGTAGCCGCGGGCGGAAAGCTAGTGTAGAATCAAAATCAGTAATACGTAACACCAATAATTGCGATTATTTTGAGAACCTCTTTTATCTTAGCATATCGACATTTTAGGATATTTACTTGGTCCGTGCATAAAATCCTCCCGACAAATCGGGAGAATTTATAACACTACCACATATTTTCCTTACTAGTACATTTTCTGCACGCTAGATGGCGATCTCGCGTCATCTGACCGCGGGGACTTATTCGACGAATATAATAGTTTAACAGAAAATCTAGTTTATAAATTAATAAGTTTTCTAAATTTCATGATAGAATCTAATGAAATATAAACATTAAAACTCACATAGTCGCAATTACACTTACTTATTAACCAATCTTTATTAGCCATCTAGTAGCACAAAGCGTAATTTACTCAATATTACAGAAAGGTTGGGATGAAAATACTGAAATAAGTTACTTACACGTGAAATTATAACTTTTCAGCTGTTTCTCCTTGCCTCTCAGAACAATTTCGACACATAGGTACACAACACTTCATATTTTTAGCATTATTTACTCAAATTTCAATAATTTTTGACCGCACGACGACAAGTGTTTTAGTCGCAAGTAAATAGCGTAATGGCTGCTAAGCCCCGCCCCCTCCGTGACGTCATGGCCGACTAAATTATCACGCGACCTAGTTCATAGAGCCTAGTCCTCTTCCTACTTGGTCCGTGGTTATGATGATTCATTTGTACCTGATGGAAGGGATCAGTCAGAACCACTGCCTAATTTAGATTTATATAAAACGAAGCGCAAATTTTATTACTGAAGGAAGAAATAACTAATTTGAAAACCAGACTCAAGACAGATAAGTTACTGTCTGAGATAGTAGATTTGAAAAAAAAAAAATATGTAGTCAAGAAATAATTAATAGCAGCTTGAAGAGAATCTGTTCGGATACCCCATCTAAAAGTTCACCTAGAAGACTTCATCAATGTTCTCCAAAATTAACTCATGACACTATATTAGGGCCAGCGCACCGTGAGGCGATCGCCAGCGGTGGCACTTTTAAACAGCATCAACAAGCTGTATCAATAAATAAGCTGCATCCTACATCATTTAAAGACCAATCATCGCAAACTGAAAATCTAACAATAGATACATTGTCACACGAACATATCAAAACAATGCAGGAAAAAAATTAAGAAGCAAAGACAGAGGATAAATAGACTGGTGAACCATATTGCAACTCTGAAAAAAGAGAATTTAACTATTGTCAATAAATTACACAAATTAATGAACACGAATATGACAAACGAGCAACAAATTAAAGACAATTTTCCTGATAAAATCAATGAAAAATCCCTTGCATTAAAGACATTTAGTAGTAATAATAGTTACTTACATGATAAAGAAGTGTCAATACTCGTATATACAGAGCGCGATTTAGAAACACAAAATAATGCAAGCATGAAAATAAATCGTACTTACATAAAAAAAACAATAGCTAAGACAAGTCGCAGCAAAGTTATAATTTTTGCAGATCAACAAGGCAAATGGGAAATAATGTCATAATGTCGTAATGTCTTACAAAATCTTCTAGGACCTGATTTTGAGGTCATTTGCTACTGGAAAGCTGGAGCTAAGACAAATGATGTTTTAAAACGGTGCAATGCTGAGATGAAACGGCTAACTTCAAACGACTTCGCTGTATTTTTGGGCTGTACAAATGACGATAGCTCCACGATCGTGCAACAAGAACTTGAATCTTGGATTAATATTAATAAAAAAACTAATAATATTTTATGTGAGGTACCATTTAATAAGTTTTTAAAGGAAAGTCAGCTTAATTTATGACCTTAAAACTTTGTGTACGAAATATGACTGTTCGACTTTCGTAGATATGAATTACTCCCAGTTTTTACCCCAAAAAAAACAATTTTGTTTAAATTTGTGTAGATATATTTTGCGTGATATTTTACGGATTAGTTATAGTGTTAAACGCATGGATTATGAGAAGCATATGAACGAATCGGAGTTCAATTGTTGTGTTAACGATGCAGAAAATGTTGCATCTTCTACCTCTATCTATCGTAGTCATGGTACTCAGACTGAACCGGTAGCTTATGCATTTAATAAGAGTTCAGAAGTGAATGAGGACATTAATGATAAACAGGCTAAGAACACATTGAATGAAGATTTTTTTCGTATATAATCGAATTAATGTATTACGGGTGGCAGTGGCGTTGAGGCTAGGATGCAAGCTCTGTGAGCCGCATCGTTGTTCCTGTGGGGCTGAAGTCGATGCCATTGGCCACCATGGCCTCAGCTGCAAGAAGTCTGCGGGCCGGTTTCCTAGGCACCACGCCTTAAACGAAATTATCCGCAGAGCGTTGGTGTCAGCGTCCTGGAGCCTCCAGGTTTGAGCCGAACCGACGGTAAGCGCCCTAACGGTCTCACTTTGGTACCCTGGCAAAAAGGCCGCTGTCTGCTCTGGGATGCCACCTGCGTAAGCACTTTCGCTGCCTCACACTCTCCAGGCACGACGCGTGTGGTGGGCTATGCCGCGGAATACGCGGCTCGGCAGAAACACACCAAATACGCCGAACTAGAGCAGCAGTACCACTTCATTTCCTTCGCCGTGGAGACAGGAGGGCCGTGGTGCGACGAGGCAAAGAATTTTGTCCGGGAACTGGGGCGGCGCCTGCGGAACCGTGGCAATGACCCCCGCTCCGGAGCGTTCCTAATCCAACATATTTCTATTGCCATTCAGCGTGGCAACGCAGCCAGCGTTATGGGCACGTTCGAGCCAGGCACGCTTCGGGGCGGGTTATTTGATTAGGTTAGTTAAATTTTGTACGAGTAAATACTTTTATTGTTAGATTCAAACTATTTTTGTTATTGATATGTTTATTGAATAAAGTTACTAATAATAGTTACATCAGAATATAAGTGGTTTAATTTCAAAATCTGATATCTTTACAGTTGGTGTTGATGACTTGATAGAGATAGGTAGGGGAATTGACGTTTTATGCTTTACGGAACACAATATGACTGCTGAAGATATTAACCTACTTAGAATACCTAACTATAAGCTAGCTACATTTTTTGCTCGGAGTTCTCGAAAGGGAGGTTCATGTATAATGGTAAGAAATTACTTACAATATGTTACTCTAGATAATGTGTTAAAACTTAGTAAACCTACTATACTGGAGTGTTGTGAATTAGAGTTAGTTGATCATAAAATAATCATTGTTTCAATTTATAGAGTCCCAAAAAGCAAAAATGCAGCTCTTTATTGCAACATGTTTTTTGATTGTTTAAATGAATTACTGACTACGTATACTGTTAACGATAAAAAGAAGCTAATTATTTGTGGTGATATTAATATACTAAAGAATAATAAGTACACAATAGAGTTAGAACAAATAGCATTGAATTATAATATGCGTCTGGAAATACGAGAGCCTACAAGGCCTAGTAGTGGAAGTTGCCTGGACAACTTCATACACAATATTCGTGGCGCCAAAGGTGAGGTGCTAGAATTAGGTGCATCTGATCATAGTGCTCAAATATTAAACATTCCTGTGAAGAAAAGCTGTAGATTAAATTACTGGTACTCCTTTAAAAGAGATTATTGTCAAAGGAGTATACAGAAATTTATAGAGTGCATAGGAAACCTTGCGTTTAGTGATGTTTTTGTAGCTACTACAGCCAACGAAGCTTTTACTTAATTTTATGATTTATTCACATTTTTTTATAATATTTGCTTTCCTGTTATAAAGGTAAAAAACGACGTAAAACAGAGACCAAAATGGTTGACACGAGGTATAAAGATATGTAGTAAACGTAAACGAACACTATTGTGGAAATATAGACTATCAAAAAACTCTTCAGACAAACAAATTTTTAAAGCATACTCCGCCAGATTTAGTAAAATTATTAAACTTACTCAAAGTACTCAAAATAGTTATTACATTCATAAAGCCTCAAATAAATCTGAAGCAACCTGGAACGTTATCAACAATAAGAAACATAGTTTCCCAAAAGAAGGCATTACAAATATTTCTGTTGATGATAAGAAGATAGAGAAACCCCAAGATATCGCCCAGTCTTTTAATAAATATTACACAGAGTTACCTAACATAAAGATTAAGACTAGTATGGATTTGAAAAAAACATGTAATCGTAGCTTGCCAAATTAGTTTTTTATGAGTCCAGCGGACCCTAAAGAAGTATGCGATATTATAAACAATTTGAAAAATACCGGAAGCACTGGATATGACCATATATGGTACTAAGGTAATAAAGTCAGTACGTTTTCTTATAGTACCGATCCTTAGCCACATTATTAATTTATGCATAAAGCAAGGCATTTATCCCAATGAATTAAAAGTTACGCAAGGCGTTCCGCAAGGTAGCGTCCTTCGGCCTCTACTTTTTTTAATTTATATAAATGCCATTATTAAATCAACGAACAATCCAATGATACTATTTGCAGATGATTGCACTGTAATGTATACAAACGAAAATGACATCTCTATTAGTTTGACATCCATAATTGATTGGTTACGACATAATAATTTAATAGTTAACTTAGATAAAACAAAAATAATGAATTTTAATAATAGAGTGTTATGTAACAGAATTATCATCGATGGCACAACAATTGAAGAGACGTCATCAGCAAAATTTTTGGGACTGAATATTAACAGACATATAAAATGGCAAAAGCACATAGACTTCGTATGCAAAAAAGTATCACAACTATCTTATGCGCTCTATATGTTGTCAAAAAAGGTTAATGAAAAAGCTTTGTTAACTGCATATCATGGATGTGTGGCTTCTAGACTGAGATACGGGATTATCTTTTGGGGAAATGCCGTCCATAATATACGGGTTTTTCGTGCTCAGAAACGATGTATACGAACCATTTGTGGACTGAAACGATTTTCAAGCTGCAAAGAGCATTTTAGGAAACTAAAAATTCTTACTTTTCCTTCAATGTACATTTTAAAAACTGCTCTTTTTGTCAAAAAATATGAATTTCTGTTTCCATAAATGTTAGGACCCCAACATTGTGTTAAGATACAAATAAAGCAATGTAAAACGGCTCTACATAAAAAAAAAATACTGTCCATGGCCACTTATAGACTGCCAAAAGGTATACGGGACTCGCCAGACATATTTACATTTAAGCACAAATTATTTATTTTTTTGAATGAAATTACATTTTATTCAGTTGATGAATATTTAAATAACAATAATTTTACATGGCATTATTTAATTATCAATTGTATGACAGATTAATGTATTTAGAATTTCATGTTAATTTTATTTTTTTATTTGTAATGTATTGTAATTTATCTACATATGTGTGCATGGTTTTATTCTTAACATTCTGAATTATTAATGTATTAGAATTGAATTGAATTTACTATAAAAAATGCTGTAATTTTAGAATCTTAAACTGTGATTTTGTACGCCGTCAGGCAGAGCGCAATTGTTAAAATTTTTCTTTATAACAACTTTATTCACACGTGTCTCAACAGAAATAAATGATTATGATTGTGATAATAGGCCTGTGTCGTAAATTTCAAAAATGGCTTATTTTGTTAGTTTAGTACCTGTATTACCCTAAAAAAATAATATTTCATGATAAAAATTATATTTAAAACACATATTTTAAGTTTTAAGAAAATATTTTTAATCTGGCTTAAAAACACAAGAAAGTGTCATGGCGTCGTGAATGACGTCACATAGTGGCAAACGATTGTGTTCACTTGTGCTGTTGTATGAAAAAGTTAACCAAGCGTCAAAACAACAATGGCGGCATACCACTATGTGACGTAATACGTTCTGATTGACGTTCACAGCGGAGGGGCCAGGGGGGGTATTTATTTGATTTTAATTTGTAAAAATAACAATAATCATTAATTTTTATGTGGAATTATTTCGGTTTTCCCTGTTTAAATATTACAATTTACGTCTATAAACATTCATCCATTGATTTCATTGTTAGTTGACACAAGCCTATTATAAATTTAAAAACCCCCGAAGCAAAAAAAGCAAATATTTAAAAAGTCAAAAATAAGGACATATGGAAGGTAGTCAGATCCCCTCATCAACTATTAAAGAGCTGATGATCTTCAAACGGCTGATCAGGTCATGGTTACCTTACCATATAATTTCAGTATCATTGCAGTAACACGGTACCAAATTTCGAATCGATCGGACATAAGTAAGTTAGTCAGATCCCCTCATCAACTAGAAAAGAGCTGATGATCTTCAAACGGCTGAACAGATTTTCATAAAACATGGCTAAGAACAATCGGGATAAAATTATCTATGAAATTAAATTAAAACGAACGGCCCGTTACAGTCCACTGCTGGACTATGAGCGGTTTTGCCATAATCTCCACGCTTGGCAGGCGGGTTGAAGGTTACTGTATCACAAAGCGCTGCTGTCCGTTCCCTGTTCAATGTGTAGTCCCTAAGTCGCCTCTTACGACACCCACGGGAAGAGTAGGGGAATTATTTATGACACAAAAAAGCTCCCGAATTCTTCGAATTGTACTCGTGTTTTAGAGCCTTCGCTATAGCTTTTAGATACAATTAAAATTTAACTTCTGCTTTATGCAGCAATCTGTAAGTTATTTTTATTGTATCACTTCTTAAATAGCTCAGATACATCCCCACCGAGGGGCTCAAGCCTACCCTGAATTTGGGCGAATAAGCCTTAGTTGACCACGCTGGCCCAGTGCAGGTTGGTCGACTTCACACACAACCTTTGAATTTCTTTGCAGGAGTGTGCAGGTTCACGATGTTTTCCTTCACCGTAAGAACTTCGAATAAACGTATAAATGAATTCGAAATCACATTGGTACATGGTGGGGATCGAACCCGCGTCTCCCGGACAGGAGGCAGCAGCCCACCGACGCTCTCAGAGTCAGAATTATAGACCCATCAAATTTCTCTGAAATAGCTCATATAATTAATATTTACGTAGATAACACACCAACTTTCAAACGTGCCTTGCATGGAACCATTTCACTATTGAGTCTCTCCACAATTTGCTTACCACTCAGCCACGCAGATTGTTTCAAGTTTGTAAAAAAATGGGAATAATAAATGTGAACAAAAATACCTGCAACGAGACCAGACATGATGAAGAAGACGATCTGACAAGATCCTTTAGCCGCGATACCCACCATGGTGTTGCCAAGAACAGCCCCCACTTGACCCATCATGTACATTGTACACATCACCAAGGCTCTAGGAACACAAACAAATCTTTGTCAACCACAAGCAAAAAAAATTACATCATTAATACTACTACTGCTTGATACTACTGCTTGATAAATGTCTCCCCAAGGCTCTCCCATTTTCGTTCCAAAACAGGAGACTAGACGTAACATCATTGTCATCATCATTATTTCATGTGAAAGATGTCCACTGCTGGACAAAGATCTTCCAAGGATCTCCACAACGACCGGTCTTGCACTGTCCAGATTCAGTGGTTTCCCGCGACTTTCACCAGATAATGGAGCCCAACTTATGTGGAGCCTACCTACCTACGCTACGTCTCCCGGTTTGTGGTCACCATTTGAAAACTTTTGTTCCAAAACTTCTTGGATCTTTGGGCCTTCTTCTTATGGGTTCGAATCCCGCCCAGGGTTTCATTCGAATGATAAGCACTTGTGTTTGCCATGTGTCTTTATTTTTAGTAATGTATATCAGCTGTCTAAAACCCATAGTAGAAGCTTTGCTTAGTTTGGGATTAGAAGGCCGTGTGTGAGATGACCCGCACAGGGCCAGGGTGGTTGACTAAGGCCTAGTCGCTAATTCAAGGTAGGCTCGAGCCCCTCGATGGGGACGTATATGAGCTGTTGATGTGTGAGATGTCCACACATTTTTTTTATGACATCCATTTTTGCAACATAATATCAAAAGAAGCAAGATGTGTTAACCAAACCTAACGTGGAACAAAAGCAGGAGTAAAAAGGTATTTACGTACCTCAAACTGGTTGGGAAAGCTTCCACCGCAAGAGCTGTGAGGATAGTTGCAGCTGAACCGCTGCAGAGGCCGATGATCATGAGGACTGATGCCGCTACCACTTGGGGCACCAACACACACGATGCTAACCCCAAGGCACAGGGTATCATGACCCAAGCTGAAAATTAAACACGAAAAATCTTTTGCTCTGTTTTTGAGGTCAAAAGCGGAGTAACATTTTTGCGGGTTCATTTAAAAACTGTTGTTATGTTCCCGATGGTTTAAAAAGTCCGTACACAACCAATTTTTTTAAATGCAAAAAGTGCAAAATATTCTGTGTCCTTGCTTGACCGTTTTCCTCCACGCATGCACACTATTGCACACTTATTAGTAAACGTGTTAATTTCTATCATTCATAATTTATAAATATGTTGACTCACTTAAACCTGTTCGTTTTTTTTTTATTTCTACGTGGTAACGGAGCTTTATACTTTGTAATAATTTCATTAATAGCAATTTTTTTCTATTATTGTGATTTATCAACTTTTTCGTCTAAAAATAGGGAGAAAATAAATTGTGACATACCGACATATCTAGGAGTAGAAGAAAAACACGTTGAATCCGTACAAAGGTTAGAAATAAAAAAAACAGGGCCCCGTTTCACGAAGCTACAAGTTACTAGTAACAAGTTACAATTTGATATACATTGCGTAGACAATGAGATAAAACGATAAGGGCTTACAGTTTAGGCGAATTGGCTACGCATTGAGTATCAAATTGTAACTTGTTACATGTAAATTGTTGCTTCGTGAAATAACTTATCAACGCTGACCTCGAATGTGTAATTTTCTCTCTCTCTCTCTCTCTCTCTCTCTTACTCACTCTATCCATACACAGGCGGGAGACGAACATCCCCACCAGTTTTGCCAAGCGCTCAATAAGTCGTTGCGAATCGAAATAGAATTTTGTTTACCGTATAGAACGCCTTTGTTAAATTTCTCAATCACGTAAGTTATGATCAAGAATGGAATTATAAATGTGAACTCCATGATCATAGACATAGGGTACATCATCATGTTCTCCTCACCGCATCCACCACCGCCGCCGCCGTGATGTGGCAACATTATAAACTGGTAGGTAAGAAATAAAAAAGGACAATTAAAAAAGAAAGACACTTTAAAATGTTCTAGGGAACTAAGCGTGAGCGCAGTACTACATAATTATGAAATTTCTATTTTGTTCTATAATAAACAAAATTCTGATTCTGACTAAAATTCGGATTATGTTTCTGGTGAAACAGGCGCAGGCGCTGAGGACCGGACGTCCTGGAATAAGTTCATAATTTCATAATTTATTTATTGCAAAGTCCCTAGTTAAATAGTTGTTATAAGTTATGGTAGGTACAAGTGACGCCCTGCAAGGGCACGGCAAACATGAAGGCAACTAATTGCCACATTACTTAAGAAAATAAAATTAAAATTAACAAAATTTATAGTTAACAGATGATAGTAAATCCAAGTCAAATATGTTAGCAAATCGAGTCAAATAATTAAAATTCCAGGTAATAACAATAACATTTCATTTCAATAGGCTAGTAGTTGTTTATTTATTAGTAATAATCAGAGAGCAATTGAAGTACATTATATATTAATCTTATCATTGAAAAATTCCGAGATATTATAGTAGCATTTACTTACTAGAAACATCCTCAAATTTTTGCAAAATATTTTAAATTTGTCAATGTTTTTAATATCATTAGGTATGTGGTTGTATATTTTTATTAGCATATGGGGGGGGCTGGTTGATACTATTTTCATTTTTGTGCATGGTCTTATTAATTTATTCTGATTTCGATTATTTCTTTTATTATTTAACATCGGTGAATATAATTCTGCATGTTTTCTCACAAATTTACAAGACTCTAGGATGTAGATAGACGTAAGGGTCAATATTTGATGTTTTATAAAGTAAGGTCTACAGGATCATTGTCCTTGCTGATCCTGGCTGAATAATAATTTTGAAGAAAGTAAGAATAAAAAAAAAAAGCGCACTAGTTTAGTATTTACCGCACAGTTTACTGCCGTCGTAAGTTCAATTTTCGAGCAAGGTGTATTGAAAATACAGTACTTATACAGTTCCCACATAAAAGTACGAGTTCCTATCAGTATGAAAATGAAAATGAAAATAGATTTATTTAACCATTTGCACAGACAAAATCACATTAACAACGATCCCCGCACTAGGATAAACCTGTATCGCGGGAAATCTTACTTTGGTTAAACAGAAATATTGACAATTATGTAGTACTATATCAAGAAAGATTAAACAATACAGTTTGGAAACTACAAGCTGCACAATGGAGTGGCATGTCAAATTATGACAAAACTCCTTAAATAAAGATTAAAAAAAAAAAAAAAAAAAGAAGAAATTAAATCTAATTATCGTAATAGCCGACAAGCCCAAATTACATGCGTAGACAAATAAAACATAATATAAATATAACATGCATAATAAAATACATAATATGAAAAATAAATATATATATATACCAAAGAGTTTTGTTTGAACTGAGCTGATGTTATATATTTGCACAATCTATTTGATAATCTCAAGAAGACATTCAGTGGAATTATAGTCGAGAGATGATAACCACTTTACTATTTTAGTCCTGGCCTCTTTCACGGTATCATTTCGAACGTCACAGTGCTTAAGAGCAACTTTATAGATAAAAGGGAAAGAGAAAGACTTGAAACGGCGCGCGAAGGAGGTTTTGACTCTAGTGGTTGGTATGACCATACGGCGACCCAAGGTATGTTGTACAGGTGCAGCAGAGTTCATTAACCTATGTTGAAAGAGCGATACGCGTAGGATATACAACTGTCGTACAGTTAAGATTTTAGTTTCGCAGTGCAACTCGCGTGTTATCTAAAAGGTTTTCTCAGCATCACCGTGAGTACCGATCTTTGGGCTCTTTCTAGGGATATAATTACGGTCTTTGAAGCACTCCCCCATGCAGAGATGCAATAGATAAGAAGGGATTGGCATAGAGCTTTATAGACCAAGATTAGAGTCTTAATATCAGCGCCCTGCCGAAGTTGTTTCATGATGTGAATAAGCTTACGCAATCTCTTAGAAAGAGCAAATATATAGATAGATAGATATGTTGTGCAAACGTGAGTCTTTCATCAAGAATTACTGCCAAGTACCTGATCGTATACTTGACTGAAACTCACATCTTCGTCAATTTTTGAAGTATATCTTGATTGAATTGCCTTACAAATAGTCCAAGGTAATTTAGTGTCCTGCAGAACTAAATTAAAGATCCCAGGCATCCATAGGTAGACACCGTTGGCACTAAAATTTTTATTAAAAATACACTCATGACGGAAAAATATTTAAAGTTAGTACCCTAAAACATTAAAAAGAAGGTGCATTATTTTATTAAAGATTTTTGAAATTCAATATTTCAATATTTTGTTGTCCAAAATGAGTATGCTGATAGCTGTCAAGCAAAATAACCATTTACAATAAAGTAGCGTGCGCGCGATTTTCCACATATTTTTCTTCTTTATCGTGTGGGTTGTAAGGTCGACAACCGACCTCACAAGCTCTGGTGTCAGTGGAGCCGCCAAAAATCACTGAAATGACTTATGTTACGACTATGTAAATAGTGGACATTAGCCGAAATCTTTAGCACATCATTATCTTAGTTTCGAAAAATCAAGTCTTTGAGCCAATATCTTTATCATACTGGGGACAATCTCACAAAATGACCTATTACCATCACCATTAACAGCTCATATACATCCCCACCGAGGAGCTCGAGCCTACCCTCAGTCGATCACGCTGGCCTAGTGCGGATTGGTGAACTTCACACACAACCATTGTGTTTTTTCGCAGGAGTGTGCAGGTTTCCTCACGGTGTTTTCTATTACTGTAAGAGCGTCGATTTAACTTAAGTACAAATAAGAAATAGGTATAATACGTGGTGGGGTTAAAACCCGCGTGTCCAGGACGGAATGCAATACTAAATTATAGATATGCAATACTAAATTAAAGATATGCAATACTAAATTAAAGATATACAATACTAAATTAAAGATATGCAATACTAAATTAAAGATATACAATACTAAATTAAAGATATATAATAGTAAATTAAAGATATACAATACTAAATTATAGATATGCAATACTAAATTAAAGATATATAATAGTAAATTAAAGATATACAATACTAAATTAAAGATATACAATACTAAATTATAGATATGCAATACTAAATTATAGATATACAATACTAAATTATAGATATACAATACTAAATTAAAGATATATAATAGTAAATTAAAGATATACAATACTAAATTATAGATATGCAATACTAAATTAAAGCTATACAATACTAAATTATAGATATACAATACTAAATTAAAGCTATACAATACTAAATTATAGATATACAATACTAAATTAAATATATACAATACTAAATTAAAGATATACAATACTAAATTAAAGATATACAATACTAAATTAAAGATATGCAATACTAAATTAAAGCTCACAGCAGGAAGACCATAAACATGCAGTAGTGGGTGATAAGGAACGGCCTTCTCATGGGATGACGAAAAAGCTGAGCCATGTCCTTAAATAAACTTTTAATGGCCGAGTCTCCAGATCCCGCCTGCGAAACGGTACTTCTAAGGTGGTGCACCTGCCAACAAAGTATTGAGTCTCATAAGTTTATGATATTGATGTTCAATCAATCAATCAGCCTATTGCAGTCCACTGCTGGACGTAGGCCTCCCCAAGGGTACGCCAAAGTGCACGATCACCCGCTTTCCTCATCCAGCCACCACCAGCGACCTTCCTCAGATCATCAGTCCACCTGGCAGGGGGGCGTCCCACACTAGGTTCCCCGAGACGCGGTCTCCATTCGAGAACCCGTCTTCTCCAACGCTCATCGGTTCTGCGACAGACGTGGCCAGCCCACTGCCACTTCAGCTTGCTACATTTCTGGACGATATCCACCACCTTGGTCCTCTGCCGGATGATTTCGTTTCGGATTTTATCCCGCAGCGAAATACCAAGCATAGATCTTTCCATAGCTCGCTGAGTGATATGTAGCCAGTGGGCCAGCTTCACCGTCATGTTTCACGTCTCGGCTCCGTATGTCAAAACGGGTAAGACACACTGGTTATAAACCCTGCTTTTCAGGCATTGCGGTAGCGGCGACGAGAAGATATGACGCAGTTTCCCGAATGCTGCCCAGCCCAACTGTACTCTTCTTGCGATTTCACGCTCAATCGACTCTATTGACTCTACCTAACTGCAATGTCTGCCCGAGGTAGACATATTCTTGGACAACTTCGAGCACTCCGCCATTGATCGAGATCGGTTCCGGAATTATTAGTTCGTTCAACATGACCTTAGTTTTGTCCAAGTTCATCCGGAGACCGACTGACAGTGAGGCAGCGTTGAGACTGTGCAGTATTTTTTGTAGATCCTGCGACGATTCAGCCATTATAACTATGTCGTCGGCAAAGCGGAGGTGACTGAGATATTCGCCATTAATGTTGATGCCCAATCCGTTCCAGTCTAGGGTTTTGAAGACATCCTCCAGTGCGTTGGAGAACAGTGTCGGAGAGATTACATCCCCCTGTCTCACTCCTCTGAGCAACTGGATGGGATTTGTCTTATGATTCTGTACTTATGTACGGGCGGGTTATTTGACTGATGTATTCTTTATGTATTCTTGACATTTTGTATTTGTTTAATTTTCACGATAATAATAATAATAATATATATATATACAAATAAAAACTTAAAAATAATTACATGTCAAAAATAACAAAATAAATATCTAATCAAAGATTGTCAAAATGGCCGCCCCGAACCGCACCCGGAGGGAATGTTCCCATTACACTGGCATCTAATAATTGTGACTCTAAGGTATATATTACTCATACATCAAAATAGTTTAGTTATTCTTTTCTAAATAATAATCCTCTATACTATTTTCAAAATTTAAAACTTTCTCCTAAGTAACCCAAATTTTACTTTTAATAGCATCCAGAAGCCTTCGAAAGAATTGAAAGCCACTTCCTTTTTTTAAGTCGATTAAAAATTATGTACGGTGCTTCCGTACAGACTTTAAAATGATAGATTTGATAGTTGGAACGAAGTAATTTATTCCAAAATAAATGATAAAATGATGCGAGTACACGTAATGATTGTTTATAGTGAACTGATGAGTCGATGACCTAAATACAGCGATTTGAAGTAAAATGCTAAGGCGGCGTAAAGTAAATGTATGACGGTTGTTAAACCGTACATGCTCCGGGAGAGGAAGGGAAAGATGATGATGGGTGCTAAAAATATCATGTTGAGGAAGGATGTGAGTGTGATTGGATAGTGTTATTATGATAGATGATAAATGATGATGATATATTATGATGAAGATGATGCTCTTAAAAATTAAAAATTAATCTTAAGTGAACGAATCCTTAAATAAATACATGTCACACATTAAATTTTAATAGGACGTTTTATGCGACCGTAACGTGGATCCGTAGTATCGTCGTCGCTGTTGTAGGGTATTCCAGGATCTGCTGCTACCGGGCAGCGGCTGGTTCCTGGCTGTTGTGCAGTGGCACTGATGGAGTGTCGCAATGTTTGGGATGCTTTTTTTGATTTACGCGTCAAGGGCGTCGCTCTCACGGGCGGCGACGGTGCTAAATGGACAAGTTGCACGGGAGGCTCGGCGGCTGCGGCTGAGCTTTGGTTCCTTACACGTACAAAGCCCTTGATTACTCTATGCCACAATAGTCCAATGCTCATGCAGATGATAATTGCTATTATAATGTATATCAACACATTCTGTATTACATCGTGTGGCGAAGTACTGTCCGAAAGAACTACATCTTCTTCGTTTTTCATATGTTGAATTTGATTTCCTATGTGTTTCAGATCTTTTTTTATAGCGGTCAGATTGAAGTAAGATTGCTGAGTGCTGTTGATAGTGCTAGTTTCATTATAAATTGGAGGGAATAAGTCTATGATGTGATTTATGGAAGGTATCTCAATCGACAGTACATCTGATCCGACCTTCAGTATATTACTCCTCAGTCTATGAGAATATATTGTAAATGATTCGCTTTTTATAATACACCCTTCGCTAAGTCCGATTATTCCGGTTCCATTCATATTCTCTGCTGAAACTTGATTCCCACATATGATTCGTATATAGCATAATCCACAACAAGAGTATAAGTATGTATTCAATTGATATAGTTCTGACCACGTGGTTTTGCATGGAACGGTGTCAGTTACAATACACTCTTTTGACGTGTTATCTTTTACGCATAGGCTCTTGTCTGACGTCATGCGGTATACAGGCTTTTGCAATGGACATAAATAAGTGATGTCATCATATTGATTGCATTTCTGTAGATCATACTGGGTCATAGCGAAGTAAGAGTCTTTTTGTATATTTATTGCAATGTAGTCTGATATAGGAACTAAACTAACCATGGTATCCTTTTTCTTATGTGGAATAGTGATTAATTTGTAAATCTCGTAGTAGTCTCTAGCTACAAGAGGGATTCTGATTTCAAAAATGAAGAACTGGTCTGTCATCTTTGCCTTGACTTTCAACATGTGATGAAGTTTTGGTAGGTCGCTTAGCTGGTTATTGATCGGCAGTGATAAATCTTTGGATAGTTGACCTGATATTACGTTCAGTTCGTTCTGTAACTGCTCTGGGGTGATTAAGTGAAAGTTAAACGATCCGAAGTTAAGATCCATGATTGTATCGAGTAAACTTTCTTGTATGTCTTTCAAATTTTTCAAAATGTTGTTTGCAATGATGGCTGCTAATGCTAACTCGTTGCTGTTTGCCAGTTCATCTATATGTGCCTTCATTGCATTAGACATTTTCTCTAGGTTATTAATGTGATGATTTATAATCTTATGCTGCTTATCTATAGCATCTTCCATTCTTTGAAGTAAATTGTGCTCTGCTTCTATTAATGATGTCTGATTTTTCCATAATAGTGCTAAGTGTTTTTGATTTTTCCTGAGTGACCTGATATCGCTTGCATATTGTTCGGCAAATTGTTCATCGAGTACTCCGAATAATGACCTTGCTATGCTACCGACCCCGTTAACAAGGCCGCGTCGAGCACGTGGGTGCGTGCTTTCAAACTGCTGACCGAGCAACATGTGATTATAGTGCTCGAGTTCCTTATAGCCGTGACGTAATTGAATGAGTATTACGTCACACAATGATGGCTTATCTTTGTGGCATATGCTCCCCATGCTGTCTATATATTTTTTAAGTATCTCCATTCCATTCCAATAAGGTGCCATATCATAATAGACGATAAGCTTCCATTCGTCTCTCATAAGATGCATGTCTGAGATCTTGTCAAAATATATGCTTTGATTATTTTTCAAATGTGTTATGTTATAAGTGCAATGGGCTGGTAAGACAAACATCATGGTCAGCAAAGTGATAGCCAATGCTTTAAATTTTGACGTTGATGAGCTCTTTATTGCTGACGTTTTTGGCGATTTGTCATTTGATATTTTGTTTTGATCACATTTATTCGTTTGTTTACATTCTTTATCGTGTACTGGCAGTGGTGATAGTTTTATAACGGGTCTTTGTATAACGCCATTTTTTGTTTTGACGCTAACTACGCGCACGAGTCCATCTTTTCCAGGATGAAGCTCGGTTACCCTACCGAGGGACCACCTTCCTGCTGGTAAGTTTGCCTCATGAATGATCACGATGTCTCCGACTTTTTGATTTTGCTGCTGCTGTTGCCATTTGCTTCGTAACGACAGTTGGCATAGATATTCTGCTTGCCATCTTTTCCAAATGTCGTTGAATATTTTTTGCGTTAGTTGCCATCGCGTCCTTTCATCGCGTTCAGTTTCTATGATCGTGAGAGTCGGTCCGCTTGATAAGAAGTGTGCAGGAGTTAGAAACTCTATGTCTTCTGGATCTTCTGATAAAGCGCAGAGTGGCCTAGAATTTAGACACGCTTCTAGTTGTGATAAAAGTGTCGCGTACTCTTCGTAAGTTAATTTCTGCTCACCAAGGACTCTTCGTAGATGATGTTTCAAGCTTTTCACGGCAGCTTCCCAAAGTCCGCCTGCACTAGGCCATGATGGTGCATTGAAATGAAATTCTATCTCCATTTCTGTCGCTTGAGAGTAAAATTCATCGTCTAGTGTTGCTTGTAAGTTGACATATTCATGCTGTAGTACCCGATTAGCTCCAACGAAGTTAGTGCCGTTGTCGCAAAATATGTGACGTGGTGTTCCACGGCGGGCAGCCATTCTTCTCAGTGCTGCTAGAAAGGCTGACGATGATAGGTCGGATACAATCTCTAGATGTATAGCCTTTGTTGCCATACAGACAAATACAGCTATGTATCCTTTTGTCGTCTTTATGCCTCGACCTTTGTTAGCTTTTACGTCAACAAATCCAGTGTAATCAACGCCGGTATTGAAAAAAGGCCGTGTTGGATTGATGCGGGCTGCTGGTAGATCTCCCATTAATTGAGTTTGTTTAATAGGAGCATGCTTTCTGCAGATAACACAGTTGCGAAGGCGCTTCTTAACAGCTCGATTTCCTCCTATGATCCAATAATGCTGCCTGAGGCGAGCTAATGTTAGGCGGGCTCCTCCATGAAAAGTGTCTCTGTGGGCTTGATCTATAAGCAAGTTCGTTAGATGACCGTCATGTGGGATGATGAATGGATGCTTCATGTCATCATGGATGTTTGCGTTTTTGATTCGGCCACCAACTCTTAGTAATCCATTTTGATCTGTAAATGGATTTAAACTTAGAATCTTGCTTCTTTGGCCAATCTTGCTCTGATTTTTAAGACTCTGTATATCGTCTGCAAACTCAATATGTTGGATATGATAAATAATTTTCCGTCTTGCTCTTGATATTTCATCGACTGATAAGAATGATTGCTTTGATCGGTCACGTGACACCACACGTAACACCCAGGCGAGCACTCGGGTTGCTCGAACAAAGTTGCTATGTTTGTTTACAATTTGGCTTATAATGTTTTCTTGAGTTGTAGTCGCCACATTTGTTTGTACTGCCTTTTTCACATCTAGGTCAGTGACGTAAACAGGCTGCTTTTCTTGTTTTTCAGGCTTGTAGGATGGCAACCAAGTCGGTCCATTCCACCACAAAGGATGATCTAGTAACTGTTTTGCTGTGATACCTCTACTGGCACAGTCAGCGGGGTTTTCAGCTGACTTCACGTAGCGCCAGCATTCGGGAGGCATGAATGCTTTGACTTGCTCCACTCTGTTGGCCACAAAAGGTTTCCATCGGTGTGTATCGCCTTGTAGCCAACCCAGAGCTGCCATTGAGTCGGTCCAACCAAATATTTTGATGTTATAATTTGGTAGGCTTTTCAAAATTATTGCCATGAGTTTTGATAATAGTTGACATGACATTAATTCAAGTCGTGGTAATGATATGCTCTTTTTTACTGGCACGAGTCTTGTCTTTGCTGCTGCCAAGATTGGTAATAGCTGATTACTGCTGGTGTTTTGATTGTTTACCTTGCAGTAAATAACACATGCGTAGGCTTTTGTTGATGAGTCACAGAATCCATGTAACTCAATCTGATCTTTTTCGTGATTTTGTAACCATCTTTGGACCTTGACTTTATTGATGTTATCCAAGTCAATTCGTATTTTTTGCCACTCTGTATTAAATGCTTCTGGAAGCTGAGTATCCCACTGGACGTCATGTAGCCATACTTTTTGAAAGAGAAGTTTCAGCTTAGTCGTCACTGGAGAAAGCCATCCGAGTGGGTCAAAAACCTTTGATATTTCTGATAGTAGTATGCGTTTTGTTAAGGGCTTTGCTGATTCTTGATTTAGCTTGATTTGAAACGAAAATTGATCTTCTTGAGGGTTCCAGCGTAATCCAAGAGTTTTTGTGGATTCTGGATATTTGAAATCAAATATTCGATGATTTGATGCAGTTTCGACACCATGAAGAAGCTCAGTCTTGTTTGACGACCATTTCCTGAGATTGAAACCGCCAGACTTAAGAAGATTTATTAGGTCTATCTGTAGCTGCTTAGCTGAACTGATGCTGTGACTACCACTCAGTAAGTCATCCATGTAAAAGTTTTCTTCTAAAGCTTGCTTAGCTGATAAAGAGTAGTTAAGACCCTCGTCTTTTGCTAATTGTTTAAGTGTCATCATGGCAAGAAAAGGTGCTGCTTTCGTGCCATAAGTGACCGTCGCTAGATTATATTCACGTAGCGGCTGATTGCTGTCATCTCTCCAGATGATCTTTTGTAGTGCTTGATCATCATGGTGTACTATGATCTGTCTGAACATCTTTTCAATGTCAGCTGTGAATGCTATCTCATACTGTCTCCACTTCATAATCAACGATAAAAGATCTTGCTGCAAGTTAGGTCCGCTGTACATAAGATCATTTAAACTATGACCCGATGACGTAGGCGATGACGCGTTGAATACAACTCGAAGCGCCGTAGTAGTCGAATCACGAATGACGCAATGGTGCGGAAAGTAACAGTCGAGTGTCAAGTTACCGTCGCTGCTCGCTTGGTACATGTGACCTAAATTGATATATTCGTCAATGAATAATTTGTAGGCTTCTGATATATTGTTATTTTTCTTAAACTTTTTCTCTAGTTGAAGAAACTGTGCTACTGCTTTTTTCTTGGACTCTCCTAATTTCTCTTTAGCGTCAGGTTTCATAGGGAGTCTTACAACGTAACGACCATCGTCCTGTCGTGTCGTTTGTTCGCTGTATTGTTGTAAACAATAATAATCTTCTGATGATATATTGATAGCGTTTTCATCTATATCTTCTATGGACCAAAATCTTTGTAGATCGTTAGTGTCGTTAGTAACAACGTTGCATTGATATGTTTTCACGTTGCCGCATAGTAACCATCCAAGATGAGTTTGCTGAGCCATTGGTTGAGATACATTGTCTCCTTTGATGATTCCTCCCAACATGATGAGAGAATAAATATCAGCGCCTAGTAACAGGTCTACAGGGCGGCAGACATAAAACTCTGGATCTGCTAATTTGATATTTTCTAAGTGCGTCCAAGTTGGTTTTTGGAAGGTTTGATTAGGCAGATTGTTAATTAAATTTTTCATGATAACCACTTCGGCATTGAAAGTGAAATCGCCGTGTATAGCTGACATGTTTATCTCCATGGCTCCTTTGCAGTTGTTTTCTTGAGCACCTAACCCAAAAACTACACCCTTACAGCGGCGTCTAGGTAGCCCAAGCCTCTGAGCGGCGTTCTCAGTGATTAGAGAGATCTGAGAGCCCTGGTCGATAAGAGCTCGCATGCTGTGATAATTGCCATCGGCTGCTTGTACCTTGATCTGCGCGGTGGCCAATAATATTTCTGCTTGATGATTTTGCGACACATTTACATTTTCAGTATTTTGTGATTTCAAAGGTTTAGCTAACGCGTCGTGCAGTATTGTATTATGCTGTTCATTACATTTACGACATGTTTTTGTCGAAATGCACTTGCTACCCTTGTGATCGTATAAACAATTGATACAAAGCCTCAGTTTGTTTGTAACTTTCAACTTCATCTCGTTTGACAAATCAATAAATTCTTTGCAGCAAAAAATTCCGTGATCACCTTTGCAATGAGGGCATCTGCTTGCTGATGCGAACAATGATTTTGCAATAGGCTTGTTGTTATACGCGTTATTTGCAAATTGTTTGTAATTATAATTCTGTTGCTGGGAGCGTTTTGTGCTGAATGATAAATTTTGTGTGCTCGTTTTTTGCAAAGTGCTGTCTTGCTTTCGCCGAGATGCTTCAAGTGACGTAAATTTATTTTCTAGAAACTCAAAGAATTCGGTCAATGATGGTAAATCTCGTGGTTTTTTGATTGATTCTATGTAGTCCTTATGAGTATCAGCATCCAATTTTTGTGTCAGAATGTGCACTAATAAAGGATCCCAGGTTGATATATCTACTCCTAGGTTTTTAACCGCATTCAGACATTCCTTAGCAGTATCATGAATTCGCTTGATGATGGATGATGTTTGTTGTTGCATCACTGGTAGAGACATAAGTATGTTGATATGCGAGCTGAATATTAACTTGTTGTTGTTATACCTATGATTCAGAATATCCCAACAAACAAGGTAGTTTTCAGAGCTGATATTGAGATGTTGTATTAGTTTTTCCGCCTCGCCTTTGACCTTGCTTTTTAAAAACTGCATTTTCTGCGCGTTAGACATAGAACGGTTACTGTGAATGGATTCATTGAATAGATCTTTAAATGACACCCATTTGTGATAGTCGCCGTTAAATGTTGGAATGTCCATCGTAGGCACAGAATGAGTTTTGTATGATGCTGATCCCATTCTTTGATTTAGCTGTCTTTTGGCTAAGTTATACTGTCTCTCGTAGTGACTGAATGTTAGCTCATACTCTTGGTTTTCTTCAGAGAGCTCGCTATCGATCTCCCAGTGTAGTAAGTCGATAGTAGTCCAGCGAGCTTCGACATGCTTGATAATATCTTCAAATTCCCACTTTTCTGACAGGGTATCGAAGTCAATGTTTTTGATAGTGCGTGAGAAAGCCTTAAAGTTGCTCTTTTGCTTGCGAAGCTTTTCATTAATCTTGTCTGCATTGCCTCCTTCAACTTTAAGCTGAACGTTGTCGAAATCAGCTGTAGTGATACGCTCTTCTTCAGAATAAGCAGTGCGAGGCGAAGCCGCGGAGATGGTCGCAGCTCCGGCCGATGATGTACTAGCCGTAGTTATCAATGATGATTTTTGGGTTAACTTATAAAATTTAGGCATAACCGGTAAGCCGCCTTCTTCCGGGTTTTCTAAATGCACTAAATATTCGTTAAAGTAATTGGTCAACTCCACGGTGAACTCCTTAGTCCTTTGATAACAGTTTTTCGTAGAGTAGTCATGATCCCTGATTGGATAATCAATGAGCATTCTATGATTGCTATTAAACTCGTTCCAAAGCGCTTCCAATGTATTTATCCTGCGTTGAATGCCAGAATGAGTCCTGCGTTCTGGCCCATCCTTTCCAAAATTTATGAGATTCTTTTCAATTGAATCCATAAGCTGGTACTGCTTTGCTACGATTTCTTCCATCTTGATTGATAGGTGGTGCTGTGCTGATCGATAACAAGTAAATATAGGGTAATAAGGCACTTTTGTTAATCTCGTAGGTATGTGCGCCTTCTCAATCTAACCGGTGAGACCCGCTGGTGGGAGGCCGGACGACCGATTCGCTACCAAACTAGAAAAACAAAATTACAGTACCTTTAATTAGTAGTTGCTGATGATCTCGATGCTGCTCTGATGATGTTGATGATGATGATGAAACGTCCGTCACTAAAAGTTCCACGTTTCACACTTAGTTTTTGATTGCTTGCTAGTTCAACCTCACACGACGTAGTAACACGACGAAACCGACGAAAATACAACGCACACGCGAGGTCCAAGGTTCGAAGGACCATAAAGTTGTACGGTGCTTCCGTACAGACTTTAAAATGATAGATTTGATAGTTGGAACGAAGTAATTTATTCCAAAATAAATGATAAAATGATGCGAGTACACGTAATGATTGTTTATAGTGAACTGATGAGTCGATGACCTAAATACAGCGATTTGAAGTAAAATGCTAAGGCGGCGTAAAGTAAATGTATGACGGTTGTTAAACCGTACAAATTATCTCAAATATGCAATGTTGAATAAGTTTTTCATACCGGATAACTATCGGTTTTCTCTTTTAAATGGTTGTAGTGATACATCCTGGCCAAGATTGGAATAGTAGCCGTTTCCCCATAATGAGCTAGAACATAGCTTGGGCTCTCAGGAAGGAATATCATCAGAATAGCTCCAAACAGACCGCTGAAGCTGAAGGTCCACATAAAAACCCTCCAGGGCTTGATCTCAATTTTTAATACCGTAAATGACCATTTACCAGGAACTATCCCCCAAGCAATAGCTGTAAGTGCAAAATACACAGCCTATCATAATTATGAAAATAATATTTCACTACAAGTTGTTACAAGCATAAAAATTTAATCATTATAAAATATCACATAATTAAGCCGTGTGGTGACGGCAGAGTAGAATACATTAGTCTACAACCCCTACTCTTCCCGTGGGTGTCGTAAGAGGCGACTTAGGGACTACACATTGAACAGGGAACGGGCAGCAGCGCTCTCTGATACAGTAACCTTTTAATCTGCGATCTCCAACCCGCCTGCCAAGCGTGGAGATTATGGCAAAACCCTCCACTTAAGTGGAGGAGGCTCATAGTCCAGCAGTGAACTGTAACGAGCCGTTGATGTTGATGATGAAATATCACAAATACACTCACCGGCACATCTAACCGCCCACCCTATTTTATTTACTTAACTCTTAATTAATAGTAATTTCTTAGTTGTAAACGCATAAATGTTACGTGGTAGTTAGTTTTACGATCAGTTAAACTCATTATGACTCCTTTACTAAACCCTCTTTGTTACCTACCGATCTTTAAAAAAAAGTCAAATATAAGAGAAAACAATTTTTTTTTAACTTTAAATTAAAACCTAAAAATGAAGAAAAATCAGTAATGTGTATTGCCTCCACGTGCTCTAATCACTTCTTGTAAGCGCCCATGAATGCCATCCATGAGGTCTTGGATATCTGTCTGTGGAATATTGTGCCATTCCTCTAGAATCGCACTTTTGAGCTCCCTGAGTAAGTAAGTAAGTAAAAACACTTTATTGCACACAAAAGGAGTATAAAAACAATAAAACAAAAACATATAGCTTTAGTGCGCAAAGGCGGCCTTATCGCTTGTAGCGATCTCTTCCAGACAACCTTTGGGAAGAGGACATTCAAAAAGAAGACTGCGGTAGTGCAAGAGCAAAAAAAAGAAAAAGAAAACAGAAGTGTAAAAATAAAATAATACAGTAAAACATATAAGTTAAAAGTACAATAAATACACAAATACATACATACAATAAACATACATAAATATACAAACATAATACATGCATACATACATACAAACATAAACATATCAAAGCCATAACGGAAATACTAATGATTACAAGCAGATTGTGCCAGGAGATGTTTGTGAATCTTCAATTTGAAAGAAGCTAACGACTTACAATGACGTATTTCTTTCGGTAGAGCATTCCATAGGTGGGTAACTTTCACAGTAAACGACTCTTTAAAATAACCCGAGCGAGATAAGGGCGTCTTGAGTACAATGTCGGACTTAGACCGAAGCGTTCGATTATGTTCAGAACCGAGGAGTCGTAATTGCTCAGATAGGTAGGTTGGAGCTTGAGGGTTATGCAGAGCATTGTAAGTGATTGTTAGTGCATGCGCCTCTCTTCGTAGTCTAATAGGTAGCCAACCAAGCCGATAACGAAAAGCAGAAACATGTTCGAACTTGCGTAGACCATAGATAAACCGTATGCAAAGGTTCTGGAGACGCTGGGCGTTTGAGCGTAGTAGGCACGGGATTTCTTCTCTTCACACGTCTTTTCAGGTTGTCCCAGATGTGCTCAATAAGGCTGAGATCAGGAGTGCACGATGGCCAGGGTAATCTGCTTACACCGACTTCATCAAGGAACTCATTCACTATTCCAGCGATGTGTGCTCGGGCATTATCATGCATAAGAGTAAAATTTTCTACAATAAAAGGTGCAAATGGTACCACATGATCTTGCAGAATTTCTTCCACGTACCTTACAGCCGTCAAAATCCCACCGGAGACAACAACCAGGTCCGTGCAGCTTCGTAAGAAATTCCTCCCCATACCATAATTGAGCCTCCTTAATAACCAACAGTTTCGACAACGGCACTAGATGCAAACCGCTCGTTTGGATGCCTATAAGCTCGCTGGCGAGGCGACCATTAGGAGCCTTTATATTAATCCGCTGAAAATGTTCCGCCACTGCTCTATTGTCTAATGCAAGTGTTAGCGAGCAATTTGTAGTCTAGCTACACTGACGTTTCGTACTTCAAAAAGCTGGTTCCGGGCCTCCACAGCTGTAGTATAGCGATTTCTCAGAACTCTGTTCACAATGAAACGGTCATCTCTAGCTGAAGTACACCGATGACGCCCTTGCCCAGGTCTCCGAGTGTACCGACCAGTCTCACGAAAGCGTCTAATAGCGTCTCGTAGAGTTGTTCGAGGTACACCAAGCATCCGACCAATCCGACGTTGACTATACCCAACATCAGCTAAAGTAACCGCTCTTGCTGCTGCTATGGTGTCCAGAGGCATTTTTATGGACGGAAGTAATGAAACTGATTCTTCTGCAGACAATTCATATACCGGCAACGTCAGCGATCAGGACAAATGACGAACGAAACAAAAAAGGAAAGTTCGAAGAAAAGTCAACTTTCGAGTTTTTTTAAATCACTTAACAAGGTTTCATATTTAGTAAAGGAGTCTCAATGTGTTTAATTTAATGTAATACTAACCAAAAATTAAGTTGTATGGGTTTTTCTCCACCGTTCCCATCCGTTCTCATCCGTTCTTCTCCACAGAGGGCGTACACTGGTAGTGAACGTGCCATCCATGATAGCTTTGACGTCGAAAAATGATTTGTAAAAATCTTAATTCGAATAAAAAATTTTGACTTTGACTTTGACTTTGACTTTTCAATTAAGAAATTACCATAAAATAAGAGTTAAGTTACTGAAGATAGAGTGATTCAAGAGGAAGGTTTTTTACCACGGGAAATATGTTTTCCCACGGGAAAATTCAAAAATAAAGCGGGCGAAGCCGCTGGCGGGCCGCTAGTTTATCTATAAGTCATATATCAGCTGTCTGATACCCATAGTACAAGCTCTGCTTAGTTATTAAATGAAGGAGTACTGTCGCGATAACGTGAATCGAACTTACGTAACGTACTCCTGAAATAGGGTAGGAGGTTAGATGTGCCGCTGAGTGTATTAATAATACACATAGCTACCGGGTTATTACCACGATTTCGGTTTAAAATAAGCTTTTTAATGAGCTTACCGATATTTCGACTATGTTGCAATAGCCATGCTCACGGCAGAACATTAACAACCGCGAAAGCCTAAAAGTATTCATATCACAAATAGTTGATAAGTCCACTGACGGCATATTCCATTGTCACCTGATTTAATTCTGAGAACTGTCTCTGTTTCAGGTCGTCTTGGCAGGTTATGTAAGCCTTCTTCATGTCCCTGTTTATAGTGGCTTTCCATGTTTTTAGCCATTTATGCTGTAGTTTTGTAAAGATCATCATCAACAGCTCATATACGTCCCCACTGAGGGGCTCGAGCTTACTCTGAATTAGGGCGATAAGGCCTTAGTCGACCACGCTGGCCAAGTGCGGGTTGATCGACTTCACACACAACCTTTGAATTTCTTCTCAGGAGTGGGCAGGTTTCATCAGGATGTTTTCCTTCACCGTAAGAGCGTCGAATATACATAGGAATTTGAAATTTGAAAACACATTGGTACGTGGTGGGGATCGAACCCGCGTCTCCCGGACGGAAGGCAGCGGTCCTAACCACTATACCACTGATGCTCTCTCTTTGTAAAGATAGTTAACTAATATGTTTACTGACGTTTGCAGAAGTAAATTATCTATGTGTATTAATCAGACACTCACCAGGCACTATAACAAACGCCACGGCCACGATAGTTATTGCCCACGAAATGGCAGTATCACGGTGATGCTCTGAGTTCAACTCTCCCAGATACACTAAGATCGTGGCACTAGATGCTGCTACTCTGAAAATATGTATGCCACAATTATCTGTCGCAACCTGTTTTGACCGTAACTTCCAAACTAAGCGTGCCTTTTCGCCACGGAGCAGGGCAAGCAAAGAGCCGACTTTATGTATTATTATGTATTATTGTGATGATGATGATGATGATGTATTATTGTATCAGTCGGCCAAACAGTATCGGTGTTTGTATTGCTCTCTTCTTTGCTTTGCTATACGACTCTTATTGTATTCTTTATCACTGTTACCACTGAAGCGAACGAAGCGGAGAGATGTTTATGTCTAAAAATATGATTATTTTTCTAGAAGAAGTAGAAACGCACCCTAAACTTTGTGATTTCAATGACCAGAATTTTAAAAGCTGGATCTAGATGTTGGCAAGCGAGACGACCGTATAATAATGGAATCAACTTCAGCCAAAACCTGTCAATCCTGTCATTGAATAATTTACAAGATCGTCTAATAACTTTTGCACTCTTTCTATTCTGTCGATATGAATACCAACGTTACTGTTATATAGTATATTTTAGTGTTTGTTTTTTTTACATATAAGTTAATATTTACCTATAACGGTTCACAAATGCGCACAATAAAACCAAGTTGCTTATAAGCTTTGTTTAATATTGAGTTAGTATGAGGGAAAAAAGTAAGTTTGTATTAGTTCAATATAACACCCAAGCCACGAATTACTCACCCAAGTAATTTATTTATTTATTCTAAGATCTGAATATGTTTTATCCTGGCGATAAAAGCCTTGTTTCTCAGAGGTTAGTATTTGGAACCAGACAATCACAAAGGTTGATAAACCAAAAGACCTGTGCCCATTAAATGCCCAAAAATGATTGTGCATTGTGACACAGTAAAAGCTACATTTAAAAAAAATATAACTTACAAAGCTCCAGTAAGAAATCTCATAACGAACATGGTCCAAAATACCGTGCACATTGAGGAGACGGTAGAAGCTATAATGGTTGCAAAAATGGCTGGTAACATCACTTTTTTTCTCCCAAACATATCACCGAGTGCACCCCAGCATATGGAAGTAAGCATAATGCCTGATAAAAACAAATGAAACAAGCAAATGTGATGAACATGACTGTTACACAACAGTGTTCGCTGACCTAGCGTGGTAAAGCATTTAGTTTCGAAGGTTATGGGTTAGAATCTTAGTAGAGACTCAATCACACAAAATCACTTTGTGTATTGCCCCCAACTTGGTAAGGATATAGGATGCAGGCAGAACCGATTGAAGGAGGCCTTTGTCCACCATTAGACGTCTTTCTTCTAAGATGTTGATGACTATATTAATTTAACTAATTAGTGCTTGATACAACCTGCGTGACTATAGATGCTAGAACCTTCGTCCCTCGTTCTAGAGATTCTAGGTTCAAATCCTGAGCAGTTTGAGAAATTATCCCCACTTTGGCTAGCACATTGCAAAGAAAGATGTTAGATGATGATTCAATGCTTGATCCTTTGATATTTTCTACGGAACTAAGCGTTACATTCGCTATGACAATGTTTGGTCATCGACTTTACCATTTATTCTCAGCAGGTAAACTATTAGTATTTTTGCCTTTTAGAAAATAATGTATGCATGCGTGCATGCGTACTAAACATATAAAACGAAAAAAAGAGATAAATTACCAAAGAATATGGCGCTACCAACTAATGTCTTCTGCATTACTGTCAATTTAAGGTCACACTCAGCAGGATCCACAACGTAAGCCATACCAATCATTTCTATTAAGGCATGCATAAAAATACATGTGCAAGAAGCCAATGCCATATAATTGAAGACTCCGTTACCTGTAATTAAATTCACATCAAATTAAGGAAATACAATTACTCATTGCGCTGTCGTATAACTTCTTCCCCGGACATCTGGCCGTCTCTAAACAGACTATGAACAAGTCAGCTAAAGCAGCAGCAGTAAGGATAACATGCGTAGATGAAGTTACAACTTACGTCCATTCCCGTGTGGTGTTTGAGAATGAGTTTTTTACTTCTCAAACAATATCCCGCCCCTTGTATCCCACATGTGAATGCCAGTAGGACCCCGTACGTATCTGTAGTGTAGTACTTAGGTACTTCTATAATCTTAATAATAATAATAATAATAAATTTCTTTATTTACTTAATTTGTTGTACATAGATAGGGGGGGCAGGAGTCTCCCAGTAAGTTCATCACTTGTGTTGGGAGGCACCGCTCTTCTTAAACTATAGTTACAAGTAATTTTACAAGTAATTTTCTCCAACTGAAGGCACGTATGCGTATGCGGGTGTGTTTACCTATGCGGGTGCGTTGCGCGCGCTTGTGTGTGTGTGTGTGTGTGTGAGTGTGTGTTGTGTGTGTTGTGTGTGTCAAATTTTTCCTTCCACAAAACACCTTCTAGATTGTGAAACGACGTTCAATTAATATCTTTGTCTGCACTACATTTATTCTGTTTATTTCATTTATTATTCTTATTATATTTATTTTTATATCCTGTATTATGAATAGATTAGGTTTAGGTAAGTAAATTTGGTAGGTAATAAATAATAGCAATAGACTAATGCCACTAGCCATCCAGTAGTTTCTCTATGTCATCATATGATTTAGATTCGAGCCAAATAAGAATGAGTTTTTTTATTTCATAATAACTTTTAGGGTAAATTTCCAGCTCTTTATTTAGCATATTGTAAATTTTTGATGAACGCTTGTGGTATTGCTTGCTAGCAAAAACCGTTTTAGTTTTTGGCACAATAGCAGCTAAGTCCTTCCGTCTTCTGTGCAAGATATTTGAGTCAAATTGAAGAGTTTTATGGTTCCTCAAAACAGTATTTAATATATAAAGTTTTCTGATCGATAGCAGTTTGGTCAGTTTATATAAAGTTTCAGTTGGGAATCTACGCTTTTTAAAAAACATCACTTTAATCAAGCATCGCTGGGCACGTTCTACACTTAAAAATTTGGTTTTGGTCGCACCGCCCCAGATCGAGATACAGTAAACCATGACAGATTGAGCTAAAGCGAAGTATATATCTTTAAGAAGATCTCTGTGATTATTGCTGGTTGTATCGTGTTTATTATTAACTGTATTTGGCACAATATATCTCAATCTTGTCGGTGAATCAACACGAAAATAACATAGTTACAAGCTTATTTACGTTCTCATTCCATCGAGGGCCTCGAAACTAACCACTTGTTTTAGTTCCATGCCTTTCGTTGATTTACTTACCAGTTAGTTCAAGAGCACTTTCGTATTCCAAATTGTCTAAATCATTGGCATTAGGTTCGCTACTTGTTTGTGTTCCTGCTCGTGCGTTTTCAATACGAGTTTGAGATGAATTTTCGTTAGCATTCGTAGGTGTTTTATAAACTTTTTTTGACATTTTGTTGTAGGTATAATTACTATGTTTTTGTAAAAATTTGTTTTTGTTTGAAAACTGTCTGAAATAAGAGTGATATTAACGTTTCACTCAATCAAACATTTTGTAGCACAAGCTACCTCTCAAACACTGAGCATATTGTGAATAAATTGTATTCTTATTTACCTACTTAATTACACAATCAAATTTTTATCTTGATCTGTCACTTAAATTTGATTACTTCAGCGTCGATCGAAGTGTGTTAAAAAAAAAAACGGCTAGCTCAAGGTCTTCTCATAAAAATTTTGAAGTTTTGTGGTCAATATTTTACAAATTTAGAAAAATCAGTTTCGAAGGAATTTTCCATATTAAAGAAGTGGAAACCACGTATGTTTAAGTTGTATGCAGTTTAACTTTCCACGTTTAAAATTTTAAAATTTTTAGGTACCATGGGAAATAATTAAATTTTAAATACAACTTTTTGTAGGTACTTATATTATATTATATTTCCCTATAGTCAGGAAATTAGTTTGCTAAGGATATGTCCGCACAGCGGTTATCTTCCGCGCGAATTTTACCGCAGAATTTTATGCAATGTAAAAAAAAAACTAAAAGCTAAAAATGATTGATTGCCCGCACAAGCATTTTTTTAATTTTGGACAATTTAAACTCTCAATGGATGACAAATGCAAAAATGCGTTAACAATTTCGCATCTGTAAAAAAAATAAACCTAGACACATTTTCTATTATTACAGTTTGATAAAAGAGATTTTTCTGTTTAATCTTTTTCATATTTAAATATCTTATTCTGTTTTTTTACATATCAATCAATCACATCGCAATTCACAATAATAATAAATTATAAATGTGAAAATATGTATGAATGTTTAAACGTTTGGACGTTTCGATTTGGATGTTTGGATGTTTAGATGTTTGAATGATTGTTCCGCCTTCACGCTAACACACAAGTACTCAACTGATTTGGCTGTAATTCAGAATGAAGATAGTTTGTAACCTGGATAAACATAGGAAACTTTTTACGGGAAATAGTCTTATTCCTACGTGAAAAACTTATACAACGCGAGTGTAGGCGCGTGCGGACCGCTAGTGTTAAAATATTTTTGATTAATATAAAACAAACAAAAACGAAATCTGACCACGCGCAGGAACAAAGTGAGATATCAAACCGTAATATTTCGGAGCTGTGTAATGTCGGACCTGTTTTACGTCAAACCAGAGTTTTTTATTTTTTTTATATACATACATAAATAGATAAACAACATCCAGACTCAAAGCAAACATAAGTTCTCTTCACACGAATGTTTGCCCTGGGTGGTGTTCTAACCCGGGATCCTGTGCTTCAGGCGTACCACCGATTAGGTTATGGGACTGGTTTAGGAGTTTTGGCCCTATAATTTGCATCAGGCAAGCCTTTACTAGCAGTTTTAGCGCGCTCAAACGCCGTTCCAGTCCCGACAATCATAAGCACAACTTTTTGATTCGGTACGCAAATTAACGCTGGCTACTACAGTATAGTACATTTACAATTCGAAGTACTCTTCGGACAAAAAAATCTAAAACTGAATGTACTCTCAGTACGCGACAAAAAGTCGTGTGGTGAATTAGCCGCTGTGCCGACACACCCTAACAAAAATGACAAAATAACATTGTCATTTAACAAAGAATATAAAGTTAAGCTACAGTGGTGAATAATGAAAGGGTCGCGGGTCATAGTTAAAAGTGCTCACATGCTATAAAATTTGAAAAAATAACTGGGTAAAATAAGAAATTGGGTACGAATTTTATAAAATTAAGATGTAAATAGACGCATGAAATAAATAACCGTAATCTTTAATTGAAAATGGGTAAGAAAGAATACTAAAATTTAAAAAAATTAGGAATACGAATTCAAGATAGGACAACGTTTGTCATTTTAGCTAGTAACAATTTAATAATGAACGATTAAAATTCATAATAGATTCCAATAATTTACAATCGAAAATCAACAATTTTTCGTTTGTTTAATAATTTTTAACTCGTGCAGGCTGTACAAACAAAGCAGAATTTATATAGAATCATTGGCATAGTCTCCAATATTGCAAAAATAGAGATAAACATTTATTTATTTAAAAACATTAAATAGCGGCCGACAATTTTAAAAAGTTGGTCTTCCATCCATCCATCCATCAACATAAAAAAAATGTGACTCTTTACATAGACCTCTTCTACAAGTCGTCCAAGAATCGTTGGAGGTATATCTAAAAAAAGTGGCACGGCTAAATAAATCCGGAAGTTGATTGACAAAATCTGACAAGTCAATACATGCGTGTAATTTTGATTTTTTTCGTAAATAAATAAAATACAAAAATATAATTTATCCAATGTTGACAAAGACATTTTTCTTGTATTATTTTTAATTTACCCATTCCGTGCAGGCAAAGGAATCGAAGTACATACAACCTAGTCTTTAGGTTAAAGACAGCGAAAAACTAATTTAGAAAAATAAGATACGAGAGCATACTCTGACCATTTATTTATTTATTTATAAATAAATGGTCAGAGTATGGCCATGGCTATTGTTTTTTATTTATTTATAGATAAGTAAACTCTGTAAATAAATAAACAATATTTATGACTCTTTTATTAATATGAGTATTTTATGTGAAACACTGAATCTAATTTTCTGGAGAATTACTAATAAAAGTCGTTTAACTTTAAAGAATAATTTAAATATATTTCACAAAAATATTAAGAACTATTCAACACAACGAATGGACCTGTTTCTGGTGATTCCGGGCTTTTTTATAGTATTACTTCACCATTCCCACCAGCATTTAAATCAGTGTTGCCAATTCATAAATTCAGATTTACCAACGGATCTGATATAACCGGATAACACGACAAATATTGTTACATATATGCTATTAGACTCGGCATATAAAACTAGTGTTTTAAAGTTATTTCACATAAAAATAACGATTATAATAAAATAAACCTTGGTCGCTCTGTAAAAAGTATGTCGACGTTAATAAAAACCGGACGTTAATTTTATCAAAATAATACATAGGGAGAAGTTTTCTTATATCAAACTTTCTCACTAGCTCCATGATGGATCTGGACGATGGCTCTACTGAGAACGAAGGCGGTGTGCGAAGGTGTCACTTTTTTTAGACAGACCCTTTGATTCTTTTTCAATCTGTGGGATGATGTCGGCTGTTGTTGTATAAGCATAGGTTTTTTGGTGTGAAACCAGCCAAAGCAATCTCCTTTTTAACCGACTTCAAAAAAAGGAGGTTCTCAATTCGGTTTTTTTTTTTTTTTCTCTGAGTTTCAAACACACACAAGAGTGCACAAGACACACACAAGATGTGTCGCCATTATTATAGTTAGGAAGAAGAAAAACAAAAGTCATTCAGCCTGTCAGACCTGGCGCCCAGCGTCTCTTTACCCGTTGACAAAAAAAAATAACACACGGGATCTTTACCTACTTTGTGGTTAGACCTTGCAAGTCAAACACCACGTTGTCAGTTACATATCCTAAATAGCTGTCATTCTCTAATTTTATTCTTTCTCCGTATTTTGGTAATGGTTTGAATAAACCAAGGATGCATGTAGGCGTTATAAATGACGGCCAACAGAACACGGAATGATGAATCTCATTCAGAACTTGATATAAATGAGGAAGATTCGGAAACAAATGCAGCTGGCAGACATAGAAAATCAGGGGATGCCCGTGTTTCGATAAGCACGAAACAATCCGACGATGATGTTAAAGAGATTGTTCCAAATTCTAGTAAAATAGACTACGACACAGCTTTTGAGCTTACAGGTGAGGATTTTAATGTCTCATGAAAAACCTAGGCCTCCAAACGCGAAAACTTCAGTATCATAATATATGATTCTACACGGATTAGTACTGTAGCTACTGTAGCAACAAAGCAGCTATTTCCTGTACAAGTATTGTAAAGAGTTTTTAGGGGTTCCGTAGTCAAAGGAACCCTTATAGTTTCGCCATGTCCGTCCGTCTGTCTGTCTGTCCGTCCGCGGCTTAGCTCAGAGGCTCTTAGTACTTAAATAGAAGACACGTGAAGTAGGGGTATCATTAGATAGCTATTTTAAAAAATAGTGTTTGTTTGCTAAAACAATTTTTTGATGCTAGTGTACGTTTTAGAAATATTTAGTTTTAGAGTGCTTATTTTTGTTAGAGTCAGTAGTATTTGGAAATGTAAAAAAAAACACAGTAGTAGTGTACCTATAATCAACATCAACGGCCCGTTATAGTCCAATGCTGGACTATGAGCCTCCTCCACTTAAGTGGAGGATTTTGCCATAATCTCCACCTATATAATATGGAATTCAAAAGAAAAATTATTAACATCAAGTAGGCTTTACAGGTTATCGAATAATAGACCGACTTATAAAATGAACTATTTTAAACAGGTACCTTAGTAGTATTGGTCAACTACGGAGCATGGCCCGACACGTGCATGGCCGGTTTTTTAAATAAATTCCTAAACCTTTTACAATAAATTGTGACACGATACAGCAACCTCTCGGTCAAAACGTTTTGGCCTAGTTATGGAGTATGTGGGTTAGAATCCCGGTGGGAAAACCTTGTCTGTGAGACTGTCTCAGGTTTGGTTATACAGTTAGCAAAACCACCTGATTATCCAAAAGTAAAATGTATTCCGTGGCAAGTTGTGCTGGTAGTTCCAGCTGTTACATACGAAAGCAGATATAACAAAGAGTTTATACTTATAAGGTACAGAGCAAGGACTTCAGTCAGAGTGAGAACATGGAATCGTTTCGTCAGTTATGATCGAGTACCAGCAGCGTGAGCGTCTTAGACAATTTAATATATATATATATATTCTCCGAGGTCCGGATCCCTTTTGCGGCGGATGCCTAGGAGGCTTGGTCGGTTTTATGCCCGGGCGCCAATACTCCAGACAAACCGGAGAAGCAAAGGGGTTGGGATGAAATTACCTCCCAGCGTTTTCTGGCAGATTTAGTAGCGGAGGCAACGGGTTCTGAGCTGGCTCGTCTCCATGCTGCTAGTAAGACTGAGTCAGGAGCCCGGTTGCATGCCTTACCATCTCCGTATATGGGCACGCTTCTGGATGATGACTCCCTCAGGGTGGCTGCTGCGCTACGTCTTGGTTGTGCTGTCTGTGAGCCTCACACATGTGTCTGTGGAACCGCTGTCGAATCCAATGGCTACCACGGGTTAAGCTGTTCTAAGTGTGCGGGCCGACGTCCACGCCATAACGCCATTAATGATCTGATCAGGCGGGCCCTTGTGTCAGCTGAGGTACCTTGTGTGCTTGAGCCTCCGGGGCTATCTCGGTCGGACAGTAAGCGGCCGGATGGTCTCACGTTGGTTCCATGGTGGAGAGGTCGCTCCCTGATCTGGGACGCGACATGTGTTTGCACCTATGCGACCTGCCACCTGCCAAATACTCAGCGTTCGGCTAGTGGTGCGGCTGGAGCCGCGTCCCAGAGAAAGCGAGCGAAGTATTCGAACCTGGAATCAGTGTATGATTTTGTGCCGTTTGCTGTCGAGACCGCGGGTCCGTGGTGCTCGGAGGCTAGATGTCTCGTGGGGGAGATTGGCCGTCGGTTAAGGGAGAGGGGTAAGGATCCTCGTTCCGGCTTCTTCCTGATGCAGCAGATCTCCCTAGCTGTTCAGCGCGGCAATGCTGCGAGCATCTTGGGTACGTTTGGTCGAGGGGCTGTTCGGGGTGGCTTATTTGACTAAGGTTTTTTATTGTTATTGTTATTGTTATTGTTTTTTTTTTTTTTTTCTGACATTGTATTTTTATATATTCTTTATATATATTTATTTAACCATTTATTGTACACAATAGATGACAAAAATACTCGTACAAAAATACTCATACATTTGAAAAAACGACACAACAGGCCTGCTTATTTCTAAAGAAATACCTTCCAGCAAACCTATATTCTTTATTGCACACTTAAATTTACAAGATAATATTAAAATTTGTTACAAAGGCGAGCTTATCTTTATAAGAGATCTCTTCCAGCCAACCTACTACAAGGTGGTGGAAAAGGTGAAAAACAGAGCGGGCACAAGGACGTGCGCTAAATAAATTAGCCTAAATAAAATAAAAAAATTAAAATTAAAATAAAACATAAATAGGTACATAAATACATAATTAAGAAATTACATAATACTACATATCATACTTTACATACATACCTAATAAAACACATATTATAATATATAAATACATTCGTCAACAGCTCATATACATACGTCCCCACCGATGCGCTCGAGTCTACCCTGAATTAGGGCGATTAGGCCTTAGTCGACCACGCTGGCCCAGTGCGGGTTGGTCGACATATAAATACATATACAAAATAAAATAATATCAAGAGATATGAGATAAGAAGTGCTCTTTTAATTTAAGTTTGAAAGAAGTTATAGATGAACAGTTCTGGATTGCTGTAGGGAGCTTGTTCCAAAGTAGTACATAATATTTAGTTAATATTAAAATACAAACACAAACAAAAAACAAAAAATCAAACCTTAAATATCTAAAATAGCTCCCCGAACCGTTCCCGGAGCAAAGCTTCCCAGAATGCTCGCCGCGTTACCACGCTGCACTGCCAGGGACAAGCTTTGCGCCAGAAACGACCCGCAGCGGGGGTCGCCACCTCTTTCCCTAAGACGGCAGCCAATCTCCCTGATGAATAGTTATAGTTCATTAAATATAATTATCAAGGGGGGGTGATCTATAGTGCATGCCTAACATCTATAGTACCTTACCTACTCATGTAGAGTCATAATGATGCCTTCCGTTGGTCGATTACTCTGATACCAGGTGAAGTGAAGTCAGTCGTCGACTATTTTGCACGATGAAAGATGATAACAGAGACGCTTTTTTCTATTTTATGTATTTTAAGCTATTTTATTGCAGGATATGGCTGTATGAACCGATTGGTGGTTGTAACTTGTTGTCTAATTTTCGTATATTGTTCGCAAGAAATGACAGGAATGGCCTATATCATTACCCCAGCAGAATGTGACCTCAATTTGAACGTGAACCAAAAATCATTAGTCAATTCTGGCATTTATATAGGTAATTTTTCATGTATTGTTGTTTGCCTCCATCAGATAATAACATCAGATAGTGGCTAATGGAGACCACGTCTTGGGAAACGTAATGTGGGACACCCCCCTGCCAGGTGGACTGATGACCTGAGGAAGGTCGCTGGTGGTGGCTGGATGAGGAAAGCGGGTGATCGTGCGCTTTGGCGTGCCCTTGGGGAGGCCTACGTCTTGCAGTGGACTGCAATAGGCTGATTGATTGATTGATTGAGATATCAGTTGAATTTTAAGAGCACCTCGTATTAGCATTTGTTTATCATGCATCATCATCATCATCATCATCCAGGTTATTTAGCACATTCCACTTACACTCAAAAAATTTCAGGTGTAATATTATCTGCAATCTGTTGGGGGTCAGTAAGTGACAAATATGGCCGCAGGAGGGTGATGCTGCCGGCTATGATCGGATCCATAATGGCTTCCTTCCTATCCTCACTTAGCACGAGCTTCTTATCTTTATTCTTATTGAGGTGTCTCACTGGAGTCCTGTAAGTAGTTGGTATATTTAAAATGAGAAAATATAACTCTGCTAAATATCGTTCTCCGTCTACTAACAGAAGTTATTTAGCGGAGTTCTTCATTTCTACTTTAATTCTTCACTATTCAAACTAAAAGAACAGCCTTCGTGTTTGAGCTCGGTTCTCGATCTAGAAGTTCTGAGTTTGAAAATCAGTGGAGAAGAATACTGTTAAAATCTCTTTATGAGCCTGATCCCGGTTTTATTGAAAGAAAACAAGCTGCATTGCGTGATTTTCCTAATAAAGAGGATGATTATGTGCTGCGAAAGGCCGTTGGTCTTGGCTAACATTTACGGAAGCAGTCATTACACGAGCCACGAGTGCTGCCAACCCCAATCTAGACTAAAACTGCAAACAAGCTTTCAAAAAGCTGTAGAAAATTGTAAATTTCTACTTATGGAACTGTAAATCTGCAGCTTTTCTTATATTGTATTATTTAATAGCAGTAATCAATAAAACAACATAATAAAGTAATAAAATAATGCTTGTATTGATAAATCAACTTGAAATCTAAACTTTACAATATTTCTACCAAAACTGCCTCGTTTTCAATTAGCATATCCTCTTAATTTTCAGTTTCATTTTCTTAAAATCGTGCATATCTTTAAATGGTCATTAGTAGCATTGAACTCGAAACAATTTTTAACTTCCGATTTAGTATGTAATGTGCCTTTTATGGTGGTGGTAGATAGTTTATTCCTAAATTCAGCTTTAAAATAGATGGCGCTAGCATTGTAAAGAAAAACTGAAGATTTGGGGTTCTGAACTAAAAACTGTGACGATATGGAACAAACTGTAAATCTACAGTTAAAACTGTAAAGTTGGCTACTAAAGGCCTCGCACGGGTCAACAACACTCACATGAGGATCTAAAGGGTCAGTTGACTTTCCAACATACCCACAAGGATATAACTTTTGATCAAGATTTTTAAAACTTTCCTTTCACTTCCTGCTCTCTACAAATAATGATAGGGTCAAAAGACTCTGGATCCACAAAGCCTATTAATATAAATGAATAAATATAAAATATTTCTGGACATTAGAATTGTATATTTTGTAATAATGTCATCCGCAGTGTTTCTGCGTCAAGTGCTACCGTCCTTGTCTATCTCAGCGAGCTCCACTCCAAAAAGGACCGGGACAGAGCCATTTCTATTGCCATCACAAGTGATCAGATCAATTTTGTCATCTTTCCGGGTTAGTTCAATGAACACGTTGTAATGTCAAATGAGAAAAAGTATTTTGCCGGATGGGGTTTGTAAATACTTAAGCTAGTATCAGTGGCACATAATAAGTAATAGTACCTACTAGCGTATCAATGGTTGGGAGACGATGAGACGAGCTATCCTCATTTTGCATTACGCCACCATTTTGATGATAAATCTATTATATAAAATACTACATGAAATCACGCTCCTATAATAAAAGGGGTGAGTAGAGCTTTGTTATTTACAGAAGAGGCACAGATAATACGGCATACGCAACCACAATAAACTTACGCCGATCTTCGCGTTTCTTGGCGCAGCGTATTAATCTCAGCTTGAGAGCGTCGGTGGTCTAGTGGCTAGGACCGCTGACTCCCGTCCGAGAGACGCGGGTTTGATCCCCACCATGTACCAATCGTTTATTCGACGCTCTTACGGTGAAGAAAAATATCGTGATGAAACCTGCACATTCCTGCAAACTCCTGCACACTGGGCCAGCGTGGTTGACTAAGGCCTAATCGCTCTAATTCAGGGTAGGCTCGAGCCCCTCAGTGGGGTCGTATAATATCTGATGTCAGCCTATGTTTTTATGGCACTAAACCAATTCTATCCACAGTTAGTACTAACACAATACACCGAAATACAGCAATCCATGTCATTGCATTTTTACAGGAATCGCTTGGATGATCATCCCTGGACAGTGGTCTTTTAACATCGGTTCATTTATGATAAAGCCTTGGCGGGTCTTTATGTGGTTGTGGGCAGTGACGGGGTTGGTTGGGACCGTCCTACTGTTTAAGCTACCAGAGAGTCCAAGGTTCCTCTTAGCCTCAAAAGGATCTCTTGACACCATAAATGCTCTGGGTTACATATTCTCATGGAATTTAGCAAAGAAATCTGAGGATTACCCGGTTAGTACATAATTGGGAATATGCATAAAAGAAATATAAGTTTTTTTCATAGTTCTTCTGAAAGTATACAAAAATAGAATACTGACAGCTTGGACGAATAGTCAAAACAGAATAGAAATTGATCGAAAAACAAACTAGTATATCTGTCCCTCTACAAAAAAAAAAACTTTGGCGGATGTATGGCCCGCGTCACATGTCACGTCGGACCTCTCTGTCTAATCGTCAAATTTGTTTCTGAGCAAGATTTTTTAATAGAATAGAATAGAAAAATCTTTATTTTACTTATGTGTTTATCTGGAACTTGAAAAAGTTCCATTAATTAATTTAAAAAAGATGTGCATATTGCTTATTCTCGTTGAATTTGGAATTTTCATAGTTTTCTATCAAAAGTGAACACCACCAGGGGGCCGTTTCACGAAGCTACAAGTTACAAATTACAAGTAAAATTCGACATACATTGCGTAGACAATGAGATAAAACGGTAAGGGATTACAGTTTAAGCAAATTGGCTACGCAATGAATATCAAATTGTAACTTGTTACTTGTAAATTGTTGCTTCGTGAAACGGGACCCTGGTCGAGACTTATTTTAAGATTAAGGACGTTTTGTAAAGTTTAAGTTCACTGTGAAGAGCAACAGTTTTATTCTAAGTTGTTGTTAGCATCCCCAACGAGGGAGTTGAACATAATTTGGCTTCAGTCTTTGAATTTCTCCAGCGTGTGCACTATGAGTTTGGGAGAAGCGGATTCGATCGAATGTGTTTTCGAATTTCAAATTCATATGTTCTTTTATTTAACGTTCTTATGAAATGAAAGCATTTATTTCAGACATAGTAAACTAATTACAAGTCCATATTGTTAGTAAAATACCTACTTATAACTATGTTAGTAAAACTTAAAATTTTCATTTTCCATGACATGGATGGACATCTAATGTTTGAGGATAGGGCTATCTATCCTGTCCGCGACTACCCTCAGCAGAGTGTTAGTGCCACCCCGAACTCTGGCCAGCAGAGATGCCACTCGCTTGCGCAAGACAGCCTCAAAGCCGTCAGTTCCTCCCGCGACGAACATTCCCGAGGCGCTACAGCTATGTTATGGGAGAACATCGTGAGAAAACCTGTACACTCTTGCGAAGAAATCTCTTGCAAAGGTTGTGTGTGAAGTCGACCAACCCTCACTGAGCCATCGTGGTCATCTAGATTATATTCAAAGTAGTCTCGACCCCCCGTTGGGGACGTACTATGAGCTTTTGCTACTGCTGTGCTTCAAGCAGGTAATCTTACGATGTTTTCCTTAACCAGAAAAGCTAAAGAAATACATACAAAAATGAGTTCTTAATTCGAAAACCTATTAGTTCATAAAAGGATTCGATCCACCGCCAACGTATACCAAAATATTCGTAATTTTCAGGTGGAATCATTGAAAACAGACGCACATAGCCTTTTGGCAATACAAGACGATAATTGGAAGAATTGGTACAAAAATCCCCTCTTATTGGTTCGCGCACCATTGAGGCGGTGCTTTTTGATAACTCACTTTTGTTTGTTTATGGTGAATCTCTTGTGAGTACTATGTGGTACTATTTTGAAATGAATAAAAGAGAAGTAATTATTCAATATTAGTTTTTACAGTAAGACAGACAGACAGCTCTAGTCAAGAACTGACAATGATGGTGTCTAGATTCTTATACCTGATCATTCCTTCAGGTTCTTTCATTGAAGTTGCCTTATTAAAGATTAATTCATTTTTATAACATTTATGAAACATTTTACGGGCTTACCGCGATATTATTTTGGTTGAGGAGACCCGATATTTCGGCGCTGTTGCAAGCACCATGGTCGCGGGTAGACTGGAGAGACGTTGCGGGTATCTGTCTACCCTCATTCTTCTTCGTTTCTGCGGGTCACCACTGGAACTCACTTTAATGTCACCTCGACAACATACACTCACTGTATATTGTATCACTTTTTGTAGTATTTGGGCTAAAACTTTTTTGGCATAAGCTTATTAAAAAGTTTAGAAAAAAATAAAAGAGTGAGACTCCAAAATGATTGTAGATAACCCTTCTTGTGCCTGTATACAGTATTTACGAATTGAGTAAAAATGATAAAGTAATGGTTCATTCAGTGCCAGCGCTACCAAAACTTAGCTATTTTAAAATGCGTTTGTTACAGATCAAACGGTCTCTACATGTGGATACCAGACATAATAAATGAGACCCTAAAAAACATACATCGTTTACAAAATATATGTCAACTCATTCATTATAAATACATGTCGACACCAACTGCAGATTATGTACGTTTGTTTCAGTCATGAATATCTCTTAGTTTGTTATGTTTATATTTATTAGAATAGCCGCCTGCAAAGTTTTATCTCTGAGATAAACAGGTTTTTTTGGCACAAAAACTATGACTCGAAGGCGTATTAAGACTGCGCCGAGCGTACGACGCGAGCGCTAGTTAGGTATCCCGTAGTTATGTGTGCGTGACCGCACGCACCCATCTACAAGTGCTCGCGGCGCGGCCGCCACCCGGCTGACGAAAGTGACTAACCAAGTTATTGAAAATCTTGAGTTGTTTGTTACTTATAAACTGATAGCACTTTAAAACATTTCAAAAAAACAAATGTTTGCTCGTTCCCGAAACTGTTGACATCATTTTCTTTTTTAACATTGGGTTAGTATATGATTAAAATTGTTAATTATTTATTTTTATTTATTTATTTGGCACACCAACACAAATAATAAGACCAGACAGACGGGAACCGCTACCTTAGGGCGAAGAAGAATAATAAATCTCGACAAGATCTTCATTTTTGATGACAGCTCTGTCAAAATTAAAACAGTCATATCTCGGAAACTATTAGTCCTGGACCACTGGTGTGCAGGATATCTCGACGAGATCTAAAATAAAGATTGAGACCTTTCGTTAGTCCATGCACGCCAGTGGTCCAGGACTAATAGTTTCCGAGATATGACTATTTTAATTTTGACAACTGTCATCGACAATGAAGATCTCGTCGAGACCTTTCAGTTGTCCCTACACACCAGTAGTCTAGAACCAATAGCTTCCGAGATATGACTGTTTTAATTGGACCGCTGTCATCGAAAATGAAGATCTCGTTGAGACCTTTCATTAGTCCCTACACACCAGTGGTCCAGGACTAATGGTTTTCGAGATACGACTGTTTTAATTTTGACAACTGTCATCGAAAATGAAGATCTCGTCGAGACCTTTCATTAATCCCTACACACCAGTGGCCCAGGACTAATAGTTTCCGTGATATGAATATTTTAATTTTGACAGCTGTCATCGAAAATAGAGATGTCGTTCGTTAGCTCTACACACCAGTGGTCTATGTATGACCAATAGTTTCCCGTTATGACCGTTTGAATTTTGACAGCTGTCATAGACTTGTAAGAAGAATGAGGCCAGCTTCTGTTACTTTTTACCAATGGATAACTCGCCCACTGAGCAGATTTGAATGTGGTCAAAAATACCCCATCACTTCACAAAAGTGGACATTTGGGCCGCGGGCCAGATTTTATAACGGGTGACATGTATATTTCGCTCAGCGGGACCACAAGTTGTAACGTCACACATCTATTTCTCTGCGTGGCTTTTTATTATTTTAAGGGTTGAATAACTTCGTAATTTTTCAAGATATTTAAATAATTCTCTCACCGTGAATAATATATTTTTGCAATTTCTGTAAAAAAAATAATTATTGTGTTTCATTAGATAGCATAGCAATATACAATTGTTAAAAAAGCATTTGGCTGGCAATCATGGTAAAATCATTTTTATTACTTTCTTCTTTTTTTATGTCCCTGTGCTGCCAATTTTTAAAAAGTATTTTTTTATAAAGTATTTTTATCTTTCCCCCTTCCATTTTCACTAAAACAACCATTATTGTATTAATTTATTTTGTCTCCATTAAGAATTAACGTAACTAATAAAAAAATTCAATAACAGGTACTACTCATTAAAACAAAAGATACACTTACGTGTTTTGGCATGCAACCGTAGTGTGCAGACACACAATGGATCGGGATCGAAACGAAACGTAACCCTGCTTTGAGCTCTCGTGGACGACTGATTTCTCAAGTTCTTTCCTCGCGTATTTATTGAACGCCGCGCGGCCATAGTAAAAATGTATGGCGGTTTCGAGATGCATTTTGAAAAAATCATAATTAAATAACCAGGCATAATTTCTAGAATATGAGCCGGTTGAATTGTAGTCTGTAGTTTTAATTGTCTTAATATTGAGGTTTAAGTAGAATTCTGCAGTACAATGAATCGGAATTACTAAAAAGCCAACCCGCCTTTTTTCGATTTTCTGCCAACTTTAGATAGTTTTCCTTCATAAACTGTTAATTATTTTTCATTTTAGCTTTGGTTCAAGTGTAAATACATTCTCTGTTATACCAAATGTTTATTTTTTATATTTATTATTGAAGTATTATTCATTAGACCGACTTAACGGTAACTAGTGTTTTCGCTTTTTTTGCTCGGCGCCCTCTTAAGATGAACCAATACATGTTAAGCCTCCAGCGATAAAACTGAAAACTGCATCCAATTTCGTGCAACAGTTTTTGCGTGATGAACGTACAAACATACAGTCAGACTGACAAACAAAATATCAAAAGATGTTGATGACGATGATGATGATGTTGATGTTGTTGATGTTTTGGCTTCTTTTGCTTTTATTAGGCATCAGCCAGTTACAATTTTATTATGTACCTATAGGTTACTAGGTGCTTCAGCCTGAAATGCTGTAACCAAATTGAGGAATACACAAAAAGATAAAAACTTCTTTTCTCGAAGTACGAGTAAGATATAACAAAAATAGTTTTCGACGTTAAAGCTAGAATAATACTTAAATTTATCCCTGGTTGGTTTGTAACAAAAATGATTTTGCTGAGAACCTATTGCAAATTATCAAAACTCTCGCGATTTTTAGACGTTTTGAAACTTCACTTTTTTTACTGAATTTATGGGCTTGAATCACTATGATCAAACAAAAAATAATTTGAGAAGCTCCAGTTTAGCTGAATCACTTGATTGCCCGAAAAATCTCGGCTATTATCTATGGAAAAATGTCAGGAGACATTAGCGGGTCCAACAATTCTGACTTCAAGGTTTGTTGATTCGGTCGACCTTACGACCCGCATAAATTGATGATGATTAGAAAAACCTTCATTATATCAGCCGAAAAACGTCCACTTCTGGTCAAAGGCCTCCCCCAAGGATCTCCACTACACTACAACCTTTTCTCCGCTGCCCACATTTAGCGCAGTGGCTTCCCGCAACCTTCACCAGATCATCGGTTCACCTTGTGGTCTTCCGGTGCGTGGTCGCCATTCGAGATATTTTCTGCCGAAGCGCCGTCAGTACTCCGTGCAATGTGTCCCGCCCACTGCTACTTAAGTTTTGCAACTCTTCCGGCTATGTCAGCAACTTTAGTTTGCCTGCAGATCTCATCATTTCTGATTGATAAAAATCTTTTAATGTTTCATAATTCTTTATGTTGTTTTTTTTTTATTTCAGGTGTTTGATTTAACACAGTGGGCTCCACACGCTCCACACATGGTAATTCCTCATAGCGACGATACTGTTTGCTCAAAAGCAGAAATCGTTCATTGGACATACCTCCTGGCAATGTTGACTGAGTTGCTGTATCTAGCTCCTTACCTAGGAGTCTTTGTATTTATTAAAAAGTACAAGGCATCTAACATTTATGGTATGATTTTAAATGTTTTATTTTGTTTTTTTTCTGGTTTGTGTGGTAAGACGACCATGTAGACAAGGTTTAGATAAGCCAAAGCGAATTTTGTGTGCCTGTCTGTATATGTTTTCAAGTCATCTGTGATACAGGAATCATGTATCAGTGTAATGCCGTTTTTTAAAATGTGTTCTTCATCATCATCTTCTTTGTGAGTCGATGACTAAATATAGATTGGATTTTAAAGTGTAGTGGCCCAAAAATTACCCACTTGAATGGTGTTTGTAATTTCCATCAAGTCTTGCTGCGTGCAGGCAGGGTGAGCGGGACAAACAGTAAGGTGGGCCATTATAAGCACCCCAAGTCGGTATCATTAAAAAAAATCCCACCTGAACCTGAATATGCTATCCTTGCTTCTGACCTGCCTGCTCTGCCTTTCCTACTAGTACTGAGTGTCAAGTCTATTTATAGACTTCTAAATCAACCACGATAACAAAAGTCCTGGCCGGATATTTTCGGATTGTGGAAAAAGTGAAGGTCATAGATGATGGTGATAGCTCAATTTAAATAATTCAATGCAATTTACGAAGCTTTTTTGACTTAACACTATATAGGCATAATTCCTGTATTTTAACGCTGATAAGCTACATAAAGATGCAACGTGAGCCCCCACCGATGATCTGGTGAAGCTCGCGGGATGCCACTGGATGCGGGCAGCACAGGACCGGTCGTTGTGGAAATCCTTGGAGGAGGCCTTTTGTCCAGTAAGCAGTGGACGTCTTTCGGTTATTATAAACGCTGATAATGTCACTTTTCAGCACTGATAATGTTGATATGCGCCTTATCACTGATTATTAGTTGCGTGGCGCCTCAAGTGCTGACTGCGAACGTGTTCCTCATATTGGGTCTTTGCAGCGGCAGTTGCGCTTCTCTCTTATCCGCCCTCACTATAGATGCCTTTCCTACTAGACTCAGGTAACAAACGTGATAATTTGGGCACACTTTCTGCTCCTTCTTCGTATACAATCTATTCAGCTACAATTGATAGAAAACTAGTATTCAATGACACGGCCGTCATCCGTAGATTTCTACAAATTCTCGCGCAGTTTACTGTAATAATTTAAGACTCGGCTTCAACAAGCTTATTAGTGTCTATTACAGTTATTTTATTGGGTCCTCGACAGAATACAAATTACGAGCAAAACAAATGTAAAGCTGTTAAAAACTTAATTCTCTTTGCTTTTTGCGTTGCCGCTGTCTCCCATCCAGGAGGCACCGGTTATATCCCCACTACGTTCTTTCGAATTTCGTATTTATAAATGTAATTCAACACTAAAGTCAAAACTCAACGCGTCGTGGAGCGTAGCATACTGGGAGTAAAATGAGTAGACTGTATTAGGTACTATGCTTCAAAACAGTCATACAAGACGTTGGAATTAGGTCTTATGGCCGCCGTGTGGTGACGGCAGAGTAGACACATACACAACACATGGATACATTTGTCACCAACCCCTACTCTTCCCGTGGGTGTCGTAAGACGCGACTTAGGGACTACACATTGAACAGGGAACGGGCAGCAGCGCTCTCTGATACAGTAACCTTTTAATGTGCGATCTCCAACCCGCCCGCCAAGCGTGGAGATTATGGCAAAACCCTCCACTTGAGTGGAGCAGTGGACTGTTAGTAACGGGCCGTTGATTTATTTTAAAGGTCTTATTTCTGCAGGGCGCTGGCAATGTGCACTATGTTCATGGTGGGACAATTGGGCACCATCGTAGGCATCTGCCTCCTCAGTCTGATGAGTGGCTTCGTCTGTCAGATTATATTCTTCGCGGTTTCCTTCTTGGTTATGGGTAAGATTCTTTCTAAAGAGAGAGAAAGGAGAATGTACAACGTGTTAACAAAATAACCCAAAACCTCTCCGGTTATTGGTCAGTCCACAAGCTGAACGACATCCACAATGAAGCCTTTCGTTGACATAATGTTTTTTTTTACTAATTTAATATTTTGGTATATCATGTTTCGCTTAATTTTTTTTTTCCCTATTATTTCTTTGCCATATTTTTTTTTTCATAATATTTTTTGTGGCGTAATGCTATTTTTGACTATTTTATTTTTGCCTACTTTTTTTTTGCATAATGGTTTTTGAAATATTGTTTTGTCGACTAATTGTTTTTTGTCATAAAGGTTAAATGGCAGCAAATGAAACTCAGTTTAGTTTTAGACTCAAAATAGGTTAAGGGGCGGAGGGGGTGGCCCTTTGGCCGCCTCTTTATTTTATTGGTACATACACCGTGAAATTTACATCGTTTTGTTCCCGCCGTGTAGTGATAGTACCCGTCAAACTGAACAACTTTTAACGAAAAAATTTTTTTTATCAGTTTTATCAGTTTGTATGAGAGTTCAAAAACATTTTTGCGAGTTTTACAAAGTTGTGGAACAAAAGTGGTTCAGTTTCATATGCTACCACCTGAAAGGTTTTGCGTTATTTTGCTAGCACGTTGCATTAGTGCTGCATCGAGAGAGACGACGCTCTAAAGCCAAATACCCAATGTGCAATATTTTTTGCCGGAAACTGTATTAAATTTGAATCTTTTTTTTCAATTATCATAAAATGGTTTTGTGGACGAGTTATTAACTCTACTTTTCACTTCGATTGCGAGGAAATAAAACAGTAGTGTAACATAACATTTCATTAATTAACCAATTTACAAAATTATCGTAAACTTTGAGATATTTTTCCCGAAACTTTGGCGGTAATATCTGTTTCATTAATTTCCTTAAGCGTATTAGGAGAGAGTGTTAAATCCTCTTCTTCAGTGGACATTTTTAACAATTTTAGCAACTTGAAGAAATTAATAAACGCACGATAAAACAAGAGCTGTTTCCTGCCGCTTTATTTATTTTTTATCTTACGACATTGATATTAGGCTTGGGCTACAGACCTATACAGCCTACTATTAAATTAATTTTGTAATAATAATTTTCTTATAAAACACATAAGGCAAATAAATTAAAGTAAATATTATAAAATAACAAATTCTATCTATGAACTTCTTATTGTGTTTGGCTGTATGACTCATTTTCTTTGCCATATAGATACATTTATGAGTAGATACGTTATTGCAAGCCTATTGCACAAATAAGCACTTTCAGAGCATGAGAAGTGAAAATTATCATTTTCTACAGCAGCATCGTCTCGGTAGGATCGCTGTTTACCGTTCGGGATGCGAGAAGGTTCTCACTCCACTACCTTCCAATTTAGTTTTCAAATTTCGATCTCATAATATCTCATAAATCGACGTTTTTATCACAGCACAGTCGCGTACTCTTATGTAGCGGTGAAAGAAAACGTGATAAGGAAATCTACAAGTACACACACCTGCGAAGAAATTCTAAGGTTGTGTGGTTTATGAAACTAAGATTTTATGTTTGTATTATTTATTTATATTTTTTGCACTTTTTCCAGCTTCCGTTGCTTCACTGTCCTTTTTATGGCCCGATATAAATGAGGTGAAACGAGAGTTAAGGAGCAGACATTTTACATATTAGTGAATTAATGTCAGAGAAATTTCACAAAGACCTGTGAGCGACAGAGACAGCGCTATACAAATAGAAGCATTTATAGAGAACCCTCTCCACCTTAAAAATGCATTTAGTATTACATCCTCAAGCTATAAATAGTTATATTTTTATTTATTTTTATATTATTGGCATCAATACCTAGCAGAAGTAAGTTCGTTTATGCTTATAATTATAAATATATATTTTTGCTAAGAGAGTTTAATGTTTTCTTTTTTATCAACACGAAGATAATATGAATATGACGAGCCCTAACGCCATTTGCGACTTCGTATAAATACAGCATATAACTACTAAAGCTTCTAAAGGTTAGAAATCAGCTGCAGTAGCGCCACCAATTGAAATAAATCATTTACTCGTTGTCAGTAACTTCGATCGAAATTATTATGTGTTTAACGACAATAGCAGGGCTATCAATATATTATATTTTAGTTACTGTTTTATAGTCCTAAATATAATCAATATATATACGTGTAACTGAAAGGGGGTATCAACCCGAAGTGCACCAACTCTCACATTGACTACAAATCACATGCTAGAATATTAGCCTTCTAAGTTCACATTCTAATTTATACTATCGCGAGGAAACCTGCACACACCTGCGAAGAAATTCTAAAGGTGTGTGTGATGTGACGTCGACCAACCCGCATTGGGTCATCGTGGACGACTATGGCCTGATAGCTCTACGCCTGGATAAAATTTCGCACACATTTAAAAATAAGCAGGCCTGTTGTGTAATTTTCTTATGTGTTAGTGTATTTTATTTGTTTATTGTGCACAATATACCGTTTAATAAATAATGTTGACCTTGTGAGTTGTGGTTTCCGGCTTTAAATTAAAACAACCTACTTGGGTATCGTACGAGGTGATAATTGGGGCAATTACCCAAAGTACTAGGGCAGGATGGCTTGACCCATCATTTGCATAAAATTGTGACCGGCCAGGAACGAAAAAAGCAAAGAGACAGCATGCATGAATAGAGTGCATACCTCCGTGGTGCATACTCTATGCGCATCAAGCAACGCTTGACATCGTCTAGACGTGAACGTGACGACCAAAGATATAGTATTTAAATTATAGTATTTAAGATATAGTATAAAATTTAAATTACAAGAAGCTGATTGGCCAAATTATATCTCTTGCGTCGATTCAAAATTGAGAGAAGTTAACTTTCTAAATCTAAACAACTCTAACGAAATTTATTCAACTTTTGTCGGTATCCTTTTAGAAGCTGCTAATGCCTATATCCCTAAGAAAAAACCTCCTAGTTCTAACATTTCCTCCCCTCCTTGGTGGGATTCTGACTGCACTAATGTCATCAAAGAAAGAGAAGAAGCAGAGCATTTATTTAACGAATTCAGTAGGACAGATGATTTCATAGCTTTCCAAAATGTTTCTGCTCGCGCTAAACGTCTTTTATCTAAAAAGAAAAAGAACGGATGGAAGGGGTTTTGTGAGAGTTTATCTCCCAAGACTCCACCTTCGTTAGTATGGAAAAATATCAAAAGGTATAGAGGTTCCCTTACACCCGATCCTACGTCATGTGTAGATGGGCCTAATTGGAGAGTAATGAAACAACCAAATGCTGAATTAATACTAAATATTTATTGACAATACGTGCGCATATATTGTTACAGTATAGGTAAAGTAAAAACGCTTACTCGCTATTATACCTACACTACACCTCCCCCGAAGGGTTAAAATAAAATAAATTGTACAATTTTATTTTATTTTCTTATCTAAGTATAAAAATTAAAAAAAAAAAAATTAACATAATCCCAATCTTAGTATCTAATAAAAAAAAAAAAAAACACTGATTTTCAAATATAAATCGTGTTTAAAATTACGCTATAAATTGTTTAGTGCGGTTCTTATGCACCACTTCTTCTTTACCATTTTTCAAAATCTTAACATTACAACCCAAATCTTTTAAAACTAAATATGGTCCTAAATATAAGTTATCTAATTTATTCCCAGTTTCATTCTTAACAAGTAAATAATCATTTTCTTTATAAGTAACCGGGTTAACATAAGTATCATACCTGTCCTTTCTCTTTTGCTTACTCATCTTTAAATTGTTTTGAGCATCCTTGTGGGCTAACTGTAGCCTGTATTTTAACTCTAATGGGTAACTGTCGTAGTTGTACAGAGGATCTACGAAATCAGAGTTTAAGTTATTAGGCATTAAACTGGTCTTACCAAAAACGAGTTCGTGCGGCGTGTACTGCGTTTCACTGTGCACCGTGTTGTTATACGCAAACGACCAATAGGGAAGCCAACTACTCCAGCTGTCTGTTTGATTCTGGCAATTAATTCTTAAATACGCACCCATAGTTTTGTGGCTGTTTTCCAATGCTCCGATCGATTCGTGATGGTAGGCTGTGGAAGTTAACTGGTTGATCTTGAGTAGTTCACATACTTGCTTCATGGTACTAGAAATAAACTCCGTTCCTCGATCTGTAGCGATTTCACGAGGAATTCCGTACCTTAAAACGAAGTTGTCCACAAATGCTCGAGCTACACTTACCGAATCTTTCGACTGCAATGGGTACGCCTCTACAAATTTTGAAAGTTCACATTGTAATGTGAGAATGTAGTTGTAATTACTATTGTCTGTAGGCAAGGGTCCAACTATGTCTAAATATATTTTTTCAAAAGCATAATTGGCAGTAGTTGTTATTTCCATTGGCTGTTTAGTTTGAACCGAATATTTTTGTTTTTGGCAAAGGTCACATTTTGAAACATAGTTTTTCACATCCTTCTCCATACTTGACCAAAAATAAAACTTTTTAATATTATTCAACATTCGCCTGATACCCGCGTGGCCACTTGTGGGTAAAAGGTGAAAGTCGTTAATAATAACACGTCTGTCATCAATGTTATTTATCCTTTGTATATCTCTTAAAACACATATTCGTGGTCCGGACCAATCTTTATATTTATTTATCTCTCCTACTATTTGTGCAATAAAACCTTTGTTATTTTCGTTTCTTATTATGCATATTTCATTTAACTTTAACTTCTGGCAAAACATCGACAAATCTCTCACCAACACGTCTCGCGTAGTTGACGATCGAGATTGGTTGTCTAAGTAAATGCAGAATCTACTTGGAACATAACTATAACTTTTATATTTATCTACAACACATCCGTCTTTTTCCAACTTACTCATCACTTTCTTATCATCAATCAAAACCAATTCCACCAAATTCTTCGGTTTTTTAATTATATCCACTACTCGAGGTTGATCAGGCCTTGAGTTTTGGTAAATATTATTATCGAACGTAGAATTGGCACTATCACTCGAATTACATGCTTGCATCTTTCTCGCTTGAGCTCTCGTCATTATATTTACTACACGTTCATTCAATTGTTTCAAGTCCTCTGACGTCATCCGAATGCGAGACAGCGCGTCTGCTGCTGAGTTTGCGCTTCCTTTTAAATATTCAATTTCGTAATTATATTCTTCTAACTGCAATCTAAACTTCAACAATCTGCTTGATGGGTCACGCATGCCAAATAAGTAAACCAAAGGTCGGTGATCTGTCTGAATTTTGAATTTTCTACCGTATAAATAAGGTCGAAAGTATTTAACGCTCCATACTATTGCTAAGAGTTCCTTTTCAATAGTTGGATAATTCAATTCGGCCTTATTTAAACCTCGACTAGCGTATGCAATAGGTAGACCGTTGCTGTTACATAATACGGATCCTATCGCTATTCCAGACGCATCAGTTTGCAAAATAAAATTATTGTCTGCTACAAAATTCGGATATTGCAAAACAGGCGGTTGTATTAATGCTGTTTTTAATTGTTGAAATGAATTTTCGCAATCTTCTGTCCAAACAAATGACGCGTTTTTGCAACATAATCTATTGAGTGAGTATGCTTTTTCTGCAAAATTAGATACAAACTTGCGATAATAATTGGCGAATGCAACGATTCGTTTTACGTCATCAGAATTTTGTGGTCTTGGATAGTTTTCCAAAACTTTTGTTTTTTCCGGGTCTGGCAAAATTCCTTTTTCCGACACCACATGTCCGAGATATAAAATTTGTTTTTTTAGAAAAGTACATTTAGCTGGGTTTAACTTGAGATTAACCTGACGAAGTCTTAAAAATATATCCATTAAATTTTGATTGTGTGACGCTAAATTTCGACCAAAACAAACCAAATCATCTTGATAAACTAAACATTGTTCATAATTTAGGCCAGACATTGCAACAGTTATCATCCTGGAAAATGCATTAGGACTCGTTTTCAGGCCCATCGGTAGTCGTGTCATCTGATACTGATTTTTACTAGTAGTAAATGCTGTGTATGGTCTACTATCTTTATGTAAATTGATCTGATAAAATCCTTGAAACAAATCTAAATGTGAAAAATATACTGCTCCTGAAAGTGAGTCTAATATATCTGTGATGTTTGGTAAAGGGAATTTGTCATCCTGAATATGCTCGTTTAATTTTCGATAATCTATTACGATTCGCCATTTTTTAACACCAGTTTTATCTAACTTCTTGGGCACCAGTAATAGAGGACTTGACCAAGCACTCCGTGTTTCCTCTATTATGCCGTCTGCTAACATCTGTTCTATTTGTTTATCTATCTCGGCTTTTTGACTATGCGGCAAACGAAACGGTTTAACATAAACTGGACTGGTGTGTGGTTTTAATTCGATTGACTGCTCATAAAGCGATGTGGTACCTAATTTGTCTCCTGGAAGATGGAAAACGTCAGGGAACTTAGCACAAATACTTTCAATAGACATTCTCTCCTCTTCACTCATATCATTTAATTGCAACAATTTCAATAGCTGTTTCACTCTTTCCGCATTCATATAGGGTCTTTCAAACTTACATACATCGTAATCGTTCAACTTGGTTATGTTCAAACTAAAATAATTCAAATTTACGTCTCTTTCTCGCGTGTTCATAATTTTGACTGGTATTTTTTTATTTTTTGGGCTCGCTATTGCACTAGCTACGAAAACCCCTTCACACAACTCTTGTGCGTTTATAACACAGTCATAATCAATGCTTGTACTCAAATAATGTATAGATTCACAGCGAGCTGGTACATTTAAATAATGAGAACTGTTTTTTAATAAATAATCAAAATGTATCCTCATGAAATTTCCATTTTTTGTAGCTAAATCCAAAGTGTTTACTTCAAAATCTAATTTTGCTCGGTATTTAGTGAAAAAGTCCTGTCCTAATATTCCGTCTGTTCTACATGGCAAATATTTAAATACATAAAATTTATGTTCAAATTCTTCTCCGTTGTAAGTTAATGTTAAATAAACAAATCCTTCCGAACAGACCTTTCCTCCTATTCCGTTTACAATAAGGGTTTGTTTATGAATTTGTGATTGATAATTTTGTATTGCATCTAGTTTTATTACCGAAATGGAAGCCCCTGTATCTATTAGCCAATCATGTTTGTATTTTCCTAAGTAAAGTGACACTTTGTTCAAGCAATTACAAATGTTTATGTATTTACGCTCGAAAAAAATGAGTCAGCTCCGGTGTTTCGTCATTTTCTGATGGAACCGTGTCACGTTCCGCATCGTTTGACATAAAATGCACATTTCTATAATTAGAATTCTTGCGTGGAAAATTACCATACCTACCTCGTGAAACATTTCCACGGTTTAACATCTGAGGCCGTGGTTGAGGGTGGCTTGGGGGATAGAAATTGCGGTTAAAAGTTTGTACCTGATTTCTCTGGTAGTAACCCCTACCACGTATTGAACCATAACTCCCACGATGACCTCGGTATAGATTGTACCGTCCGCGAAACCTGTTAGGGAAGAAGTTACCTCGACTTTGTTGCCGATTCATCCCCATGACGTCAGCTGTCCCTGGCGACGATACGCTATCTTCTTCCTTGGCGGCTTGGATCGCGTCTTTTAGCGAAGAAAAATCCCGTGCTGTAATTATAGTGCTAAGCCTACGATTTCGCAACCCGTCGGCAAAGCGCTTTATAGCGGCTTTTTCATTTAATGGTCTCAAAATTTTATACGCTTCTGTGTTGCCTTGTGCTTGCGAAACCGTAAGATTAACGAACAATTCAGATAACTCCTTACCAAAGTCCTCCACTGATTTTTCATTCTGCCTCGTGTTGTGCATCTGCGCTTGGATGGCTGTTGCAGATTTCTGTGGCAAAAGATGTTTTCGCATATCCTGTGTTAACTCTTTGACAGTCCCGTAAGAATTTTCTAATTTCAATTTCGCTGACTGAGACAGGCGAGTTTTCAGAACAAAGGAAATTAAACTTGTTTGACTACTCGCGTCGATCGTTGAGCTATAGTATTCTATCGTATCAATTAATGTCTTTGTCCCCTCTTCTGTATCAGTCATCGATGGCAATAAACCCAAAGCAACTTTAACATCAAATTTATCCATGGTGGACATGGTGTTGTTTTCCTCTGATCTAGAAGCGTCCCCTCGACTATAATTTTTGGAGCAGAGAGTTTGTATTTCTTGGTATATTTTTTCTGTTTTACCACTTAATTCATTTATTTCTAAAGCAACTTGACTACTTAGTTCATCATTTTCTATTTGCTCTCTTACTATTTTAATTATGCTGTTATACCGCGCTATAAAACTTTCTGCTTCATTTAAAATTAATTTTAATTTTTCTGGCGTTCTTCTATCATAATTTAATTTTACTAACTTGTCTTTAACTACTTGTATATGTTCATAGATATGACGCAACTCTAATGCCATTACCTATTTCAACTTAAAGAAAAATTACTTTGCCTTACTCAATAAAATATACTATAGGTATGTATGTATTCTACAATGTTGTTTTAGAAGGCCTGTTAATAATAAAAAAATATGTCTAGGTATATTATTCTAATAAATGTCTCTTAGTCAATAAAATCGGACCGCAATACGACACGTGTAGGTAACGCATGGCCGGTTGGATCAATTCACACTCGCGATTTTTAAGTAATTTGATGCACTGGGTTAGTACTTACAGTTTTCCAACACTTTTTATCACGTTCACTTTTTCCTGTTCAAAAAAATGCTAAAGCTTGTAACGTCCTGAAATGAAAAATCCTGAGTAATCCTCTTCTCCTAGTTCACTGGGAAGCCTCCGGGAATTCATTCAGTTGCGACGTGAGGTTGTCGACATCCGTATACGACACGCGGCTCCTTGTTATGATGAAAGGAACGTTGAAGTCCATACAGCGCTATCTGGTTGGCCATCCCGTCACGGTGGCATCTCTTGTACGGCCTAATCAATCCGTACGCTCCTGCTATGGCCACAAGCACGCAAACCACGATCAGCAAAATCTTCATTACGGTTATATCCTGTTTGAAATCCGACACGGCAGCATTCGTACTTCCCAGGGCAGGGCAGTTTGGGTGATGAAGACGTCCTCCTTTTCCACTTTGGACTAACACATTTTTGCGTATTTGTTGTAGAAAAAACTGTTTTTAATTTACTTGCAAAACATTTTTAAATTACGCAACTGAACGTCAGATATTCCCAAAAGGCTTACCACAGCATGGCATGGGTCGCCATGTGTAGATGGGCCTAATTGGAGAGTAATGAAACAACCAAATGCTGAATTAATACTAAATATTTATTGACAATACGTGCGCATATATTGTTACAGTATAGGTAAAGTAAAAACGCTTACTCGCTATTATACCTACACTACAGTCATCTTCCGATCCATCTCCTTTGCTGGAGGATTTTGCGGACCGATTGGCTCCTCCATCAGTTCCAGAAAAGTTTTGCTTGACTCTTTCCCCTCCTCCTTCATCTTCAGATCCTTTTGATGCCCCCTTCACAATATCAGAATTAAACATTGTTCTTGATAATCTCCGTAATTCATCCCCTGGAGAGGATGGCATCCCATATTGTTTTATTTCTAAACTTAACTCTTTTGGCCGAGAAAATCTCCTGCATCTTCTTAACACGGTTTTTATTTCTGGTGATATTCCTGAAACATGGAAAAACCAAATTATAATTCCTATCCTTAAACCCTCTAAAAACCCCAATAACGCCTGTTCATATCGTCCCATAGCTTTATCTGTCACTATAAGCAAAATTCTTGAACATCTAATCAAAAACAGATTGGAATGGCTCATGGAAAGTAAAGGCATCCTTGCCAATAGCCAATTTGGATTCCGAAAAGGTAAGGGCACTTTAGATAGTTTGAGTATCCTCACATCAGATATTCGTCTTGCTCTGTCCAAAAATGAATACCTTATTGGTTGTTTCTTGGACGTCTCGGCGGCGTATGATAGTGTTCTCCTTCCTGTGCTCAGAGCAAAACTGCTTCAGCTGAGTGTTCCTGCAAGGATCGTCCACTTCATTTGCAGTCTTTTCATGGGTAGATCTATCAAAATTCGTTCTGGTAATACTTTTATGTCCCCGAGAACTTTATGGCATGGCATTCCTCAAGGTTCCGTCCTCAGTCCTATTTTATATAGCATCTACACTTTCGACCTTGAACAGTCTGTTTCTCCTTTTTGTAACATCTTGCAATATGCTGATGATCTGGCTTTATACTTTGCGGATCAATCTGTTGATACAGTGACAACACGCTTAAATGAGGCATTAAGCTATCTCAAAGATTGGTTAGATGACCATGGTCTTTCCCTCTCACCATCTAAAAGTAGTGTTGTGGTCTTTACAAGAAGGAGAAACATTCCGATTGTTGATATTTACTGTGATAATGAGCCTATTGCCATCAGTAGGTCTGCTAAAGTCCTTGGTGTCATCCTTGATGATAAATTGTCTGGTGTAGATCATTTAAATTACGTAATTGGTAAATGTGAAAAAGGCATTAATGTCCTTCGAGCTCTTTCTGGCGTTTGGTGGGGATCTCATCCTTACTGTCAAAAATTGTTGTACAATGCGTTAGTCCGTAGCCAAATTGATTATGGTTCTTGCATTCTTGAACCTTGCAGCAAGGTTGCTTTAAAGAAAATTGACCTTATTCAGGCAAAATGCCTTCGTATAATTTTGGGGGCTATGAAGTCTTCTCCAAAGAATGCTATGCAGGTGGAATGTGTGGATCCCCCTCTATTCCTTCGTAGACAATATTTATCGGACCGTTTTATCTTTAAAGTGATGTCACTTTCCAGTCATCCCCTTCTTTCCCGTTTGGAGTCGCTTTCTGATGAAGTTTCTTCTAATCGTTATTGGTTACATAAGGAATCCCCCAGAATAATTAAAAGTTTCCTAAAGGTAAAGAATCTTCCTGTCCCTCTTTGTCAATCCAGTGTTAATCCTCTTTTTGCTACTAAATATAAAGCTTTGGTTTATTCTCCTAAAGTAATTTTAAATTTTGGCATCGCTAAGGATGAACATGGGGCTAATCAAAATTTTATTCGGCTTATGGATGATTGGCAGAGTTGGTTAGTAATGTACACCGATGCCTCAAAACTTTCTCCTGATCGTTGTGTTGGTGCAGCGGTTTGGATCCCTAAATATAATATTGTTTTAAATTTTAAATGTCCTCCACAATCTTCAGTTTTTTCTGGTGAAGCTGTAGCCTTGCTTGAAGCCATCTCTTACGCTTTGTCTCATAATATTCCCAAGACTATTATATTTTCTGATTGTAAAAGTTGTCTCCAGGCAATAATTGGTAATCAATTTAAAATGAAAACAAAATTCCCCCTTATTTTAAAAATTAAGGAATTACTGCTTGAATGTGATGAGATGGGTCTTCAGATTGTTCTTGCTTGGATTCCGGGCCACTCTGGCATAGAGGGTAATGAAAGAGCTGATTCTTGGGCGAAGGATGCTATTGATACTGGTTCTCCAGACCACCTTCAGAATCACTTTTCTGATCTTCTGATGTTTGCTCGCTCTGATGTTGGAGAGTCTTGGCAGAACCTTTGGGATACTTCCAGACTACATAAAGGTCGATACTATGGTAACCTGCAACCTCTGATACCTCACAAACCCTGGTTCTTTCGGTTTCGCTCGGGTAGCAAAAGATCTACTTCGACCATCTGTCGTTTGCGCCTTGGACATGCTTGTACCCCTGTTTTTCTTTCTAAGATTAGGGTCCGGGATCACTCTTTATGTGAATGTGGTCTGGACGAAGGAACTCCAGACCACATTTTCTTCTGTTGTCCTAAATTTTCTTTCTCTTTATATGATGTTCTTCCTTCTGAAATTCCTCGCCCTATCAACTTTCACTCTCTTCTCACCTATTCAAACTCTTCCTTTGTTCTTTTATTAATTAAGTATATTGAATTTCATGATATTAAATTATAATTTCTTTATTTACATGTTTATGTTTATATTTGTGTCTATACTTTATCGTTTATTATTTTTATATTATTTGTTTAAACCTTCGAAATTTTTCACCGAACATTCTCTTCTCGTTTGTGCTATGTTGAGTGTATACGTTGTCATTGGCAAAATACGTCCAATCTAGACGTGAAGCCATTTAAAAAAAAAAAAAAGATATAGTATATCTTTGGTGACGACGACGACGTAGCAAATACGATAGAGTTGCCAGACCTTAATCTACTATTTGCATAATCAATTTTATGAATAAGATATTTTGTAAATCGATCTTCAATATTGAAATTAGATAAAGACCTAATCTGGGGGCACGGCAGTGCCCCCGCCAAGTCGAGCAAAAAAGCGGCACGGCCGTACCATACTTTTCTCGAAGCAGTTCGGGCCATTTTCGACCCCCCTATAACTTCGTTGTGGATAAAACTAGAAACCTGAATTTTCAGTAATAAAGCAGGCATTGTATAAACCCAGTATGTTTCAAATTTCATTTAATTTGAACCAGTAGTTTATGAAATAACTAGTCAAAGTTTCTTAATTTTGTCACTCACTGACTGACTGACCGATCATCAAAACTCTAAGTCACTTCTAGCAGACATAGAAGCTTCAAATTTAGAACAGAATTAGTGTTTAGTGTATAAACCAAGGAAAAACTAAAATATTTTGCAACTTCTGCCCAGTATTCTAGATACATCATCTGCTAGATAACTTTGTAACCCCATATAAATATTTATTTAAAACATAAGAGATTTTTAATATTGATCTGGTCACTATAAGATGTTGTTCGGTGAGCTAATTACGTAATAACTTAAGACAGAAGGACTCTTAAGTAGGGACTGAATAAATTAACCGACTTGGTATTACGTGGATCTCACAACTTTTTACGGTAGACTAAGTAGCGTGCGAGACTTGGTTTTTTTACAAGTTATGTTTTTGATGGCATTAAGTATTACAATAATTAATCAATTGTGTAAACCATAGGAGGTAAATTGAGGTAATACATATTATTTCTTTTGTAGTAATGACATAATTATTACTATGTTTTGTCGAAACTGGCACGTTAGGTTAGATTAAAAAATGTTTTGGCTAAGACAAAACAGTTAAATAAAACCATCAATAGTCATTTAATTGTAATTTAATTTTGTGAGTATAAAATTTAAAATAATGTTCTTAACCTAATTAAGTGCTGAAGTAATCCAAAACGTCTAAAAAGCAAGAGGGGCTCGAGCCTACTCTGAATTAGAGCGATTAGGCCTTAGTCGACCAGGCTGGCCCAGTGCGGGTTGGTCGACTTCACACACAACCTTTGAATTTCTTTGCAGGAGTGTGCAGGTTTCATCACGATGTTTTCTTTCACCCTAAGAGCGTCGAATAAACGTAGGTAGGTACATATGAATTCGAAATTCGAAAACACATTGGTACGTGGTGGGGATCGAACCCGATTGAATCGAACCGAAGAGTAATTATTGCTTTTTGAAAGTTAACATATATTTTTTTTATTTCATAACCATAATTTTAAGAAACAATTCCGCACATTCTGGCAATACCTACTATCACACTATTCAGTCGATCGCTATCCGCTTTGGTGTGAAATTCGAAATCCGCTTTTTTGTTGTGATAAACCGTGAATATTACAAAATGATCATGAAGTGATCAGGAATATTACAATATGATGCTCTGCGTGGGTGCCACCGACGGAAACTTGAGTGCAGCACGGGATCTGTAATCAGCGATTCATAGAAGTAGACCCGCTGCTGAAGCTGGGCATCTGCCTTCATTGCGTTGCTTCAGACGCATGCTGAATCGTTTGTATTCCACCGCGTCCTTTCACTCGTCACCGAGCGAGCCTGCGACTGGTTGCACGATAACCCAAGATCCGAATTTTGAAGAAGCCGTACCAACCAAGTGTAGACGGCCAGCGAGTACCAGGCGACCAGGACTCGCAAGGAGAATATTGTTATGGTGCAAGTGATAAAGTGAAATGCGAGAAGTGGAGTACCAGGCGCCCAGGACTCGCAAGGAGAATATTGTGATGGGCGGCGGTGCAAGTGATAAAGTAAAGTGAAATGTGACTAAAGATCAGTGACCTCATAGTGTTGTGCCACATTTGTTTACATGCTAAAATTATAAAAATCGTAATATGGTAAGAATTTTAATAATTTTCGAAAGTGCTTCTCTTTTACTGAAATTTTGTACAAAGAATCTACATAAGGGACACTATTTTTCCCTTTCTTGTTGATACCCCCTTTTTGTTACACGTTGTATAAGCCGTAACTGCCAAATACGGCCACATTTAACAGTTACGACTTACATAACTTATTGATTACCTATATTTAGGACTATAAAACAATAACCAAAATATATTTGTAACCTTTCTATATAACAATTTCGATCGAAGTCACGGACAATAAGTAAATGATTTATTTCAATTGGTGGCGCTACTGCTGCTGATGTACCTTAAACACACACGATTCCCTAGTTATAAAACCCATTCTTCTTCATCGTAAGGGTTGTAAGGTCGATAAGTGACCTGACAAACCCTTGTGATACCTATCGCATCGTAAAAATGCCGTCCTGACAGCTGTCATACACGTAGTACAATTTTTCTTCTGTCTCTTTGCACCCATTTGGTTTTCATATTTCCTACCTGCTGTCAGGACGGCAATCTTACGATGCGATTACTATAACTTGAACTGCTTCTGTTAAGCCTTTATCCATAATCGGCGGAATCATCTCTCTTTTCGGACCAATCAGGTGATTCAGCGGTAAGACAAACTGTGCACCTTATTTTCTTTAAAACAGTATTTTGGTTGGTACGACATGTACTTATATTTCTTTAATATGCTAGCAGGTTACATCATACTGTATTATTTGTAAAGGTATTAAAAATATCTAAAAGAATTCGATGTAAGCCAATAATGATGTTAGCCGAAACTACCTGCTCTAGCCGCTAGCGGCTCGTACAAGGACCCTCTTTTTTATAATTCGACATTTTTTTTTTGTGATCTGTTGCTATTATTTTGACATAAAGTATTTATCAAAATTTCGGATTCAAGGGTTTAAGTATGTTTAAGGATCATAAGATACCAGTTTACGCCCTTCTAGGTAGAAACTAAAGTAATATATAAATTTCTAGTCGTCCGCCCGCGGCCAGCTCGCAATTTGTAGATTTTTCCGAAGGAGATTTGATCTTACAACCTCAGAGGAACAAAAGACGATCGCTCGAGGCGACGACGACGCGCGTCTGAAATCTTTGCTTACAACCCACAGATGAAGAAAATAGATGATGATGTAGTGATGTAATTAGGCCCGATCTTAGAGGAACAAAAGACGATCGCTTCGCGCGAGGCGACGCGCGTCAGAAATCTTTGGACCCGATGATGTCAAATTGTATGACAGAGCGGAACTGAGCAGCAGTAGCAAATAAGAGAGTAGAGAATGATTGGGAAGGAGAGGAGAGCTTGAGAAGAGGAGTGAAAAATAGCGAAATGAAGCAGAGTAGAGCAGAGTACCCTCGAGAGTACCTAATGAATGTGAATACTCGTCGACACCATTTTGCTTGACACAAAGTCTTCTCTGTTCCTCTTTCCTCAATCAATCAATCAGCCTGTTGCAGTCCACTGCTGGACGTAGGCCTCCCCAAGGGCACGCCAAAGCGCACGATCACCCGCTTTCCTCATCCAGCCACCACCAGCGACCTTCCTCAGGTCATCAGTCCACAATATTTTATTTAAAAAAGGAAACGCAAAAGATGCGACGACTGTGGAGTTTCTTCGGTGAGCTCTTCTCCACAGATTCCGCCATTGTGTTAGTGAACTCACCCAAAAAAATGTAATGACGGATCTAAGTGATGTAATAACATCCTATGGATATAAATAATTTTGACTTTGACTTGACCTGGTAGGGTGCGTCTTTCCTTACCCTCTCCGAAATACCAAATTTGTTTAAACGTGAGTTAAGTATTTAAAAAAAAATCTAATAGCACACGTGGGTGACGAAAGGGTTGCAGTGACAAGTGAGGTCATTATTTCCTCATCAAGTTAATGGTGTTCCGATTGTCATGGACAAGCGGCGACCCATACAGTTGACACCTTTTTTGGACCTTGTTAGGCGTCAACAGAAAAAATATCATTAGTATTTTTGTTTTATCCAAAATAATTCTTTTACTAATGAAGAACCCTTCTCCTCAGGACTTCAGAAAACCGTTTGTTATTTTTCATCGTAAGGTAATAGATGCTATTTTACTCATTCCAAACTTTTCTAAGCATTTCACTATTGACCGCCACCATAGGGGTATGGCCCCAGGGGTACGATGGGTCCGAAAATGATAATGTATTTGGTTGTCTGGCTAGATTAGAATAAATAAATAAATAAATAAATAAAATAATTTATTGAACCAATTATAACAATACAACAAGAGGTAACAATAAGGATGTACATTTAAAAGTTGAACATTATCATATTCCCTGCCTCCCAAACTAGGTAAAAACCTGTGACTTGGGAGACAGTGATCCGACAATAATGACATTTAATAATGCAGGTTTGTGTGCGCGCGTTTACAAAAGTAAATGTTTCCAACATTGGTTACAACATTAAAATAAAAAGAAAAACGTTGAATATAATACCTTTTAAAGTTAACTATGTGTGAGTGTATGTGTGTGTGTATATGTGTCTGTCTGTCTGTCTGTGTGTGTGTATGTGTGTGTGTGTGTGTGTGTGTGTGTATGTATATGTGTGAGTAAGTGTGTGTGAATGAATCTGCTTGACTGCGAATGTTTGAGCTAAAATGGGTAGTTGAGGTTTTAGCTGTAAGCGATTATTATTATTTGACAAAAGTAAGGATTTCTTCAGTTTTGTCATAATCAAGATCGGAAAGCCAACTGGATAATTTCGTTTTTAAGCTATGTTTATTTAAAGATATAATGCCTAGTATTTTATTCAATTTTGTGTAGATATGACTGCTTAAGACATAGTATTGATGCTTGGCAAAAGTAGTAGAATGAGGAACGTTAGGTAAATCATTCCTACGTTTGTTACGGGTCGGTAGTGGGGCAAGTTTATGTTTCCTTAAGAGTGATTGAAGTATATAAAGTTGTCTGACTGAAAGAACTTTACAAATCGAGTAAGTTTTATTACTAGGAAACCTGCGAGACTTCTTTATTATAACTTTTAGCACCGCTCGTTGTGCTCGCTCTACATTGATCATCTTAGTTTTTGACGCGCCACCCCAGACAGTAATACAGTACGTGATAATAGACTGGCACAGCGCAAGATAAGTCATTCTAAGGATTTCAAACTCAGCTGCGTTCCTTAACAACTTAAATATATAAATCAGGCGTACAATTCTACCAGAAAGTTTATCAATTTGTTCATCCCAGCTCAATCTATCGTCAATTTGGATTCCCAGGTATTTGACTGTATTTGATTTATAGAGAGACTGACAGTTACAAACGACACTTGAATAATGACAGGAGTGTGCTTTGATTGAAAAGTTGAGTGGTGGTCTCGTGTTCTTACGAAGGGCAAAAGGTACATACATGGTTTTATCCAAATTAAGGGTAAGCAAATTGAGTGTAAGCCATTTGGTAACCCTTCGTAATGCCGCTTCTGCATTTATTTTTACCTCTTCCCAACTAGTTCCTTCTACAAGAATAGCTGTATCGTCTGCGTATGTGTAGATGCTGCAGTTGTTAAGTGACATCGTACATAGTTCATTAATATAGATTAGGAACAATGTAGGGCCGAGAACACTTCCCTGCGGAACACCGAATGATACCGTATCTTCTTCACTTTGCCAGGATTCAATTTTTACTAGCTGTCTTCTATTATTTAGATAACTTTCAAATATTTTAAGAGAAAGTCCACGTATACCCAGTCGTTCCATTTTTTTAATAAGTATGGGAACAGAGACCGTGTCAAAAGCCTTACACAGATCCAAGAAAATGCCTAGACAATGTTCAATTTTATAAATTGTCTATAATCTAATCGTAAAGTTATGCATATTATGTTTATTTTTCTTTGACCCTGTGTACTCATAATGACGAGAAAAGTTGCCGAGCAACAAAGGCGACTATAAAATAATTGACCGAGAGAGCGCGAAGCGCGAGCGAAACGGCTCCGTTTCAGCTTGGCGAAAATAGCTTTTGTATGTGCGTGCATCTGTCCATCTGTCTATCTGTCTCCTCTACAGGTCGCGTTACTCAACTGATTCTCGTGAAATTTTGTAAGCAGGTTCGATAAATATATAGATTACTTTTGTCGGTTGACCGAGCGAGCGCGAAGCGAACTCACAAAATGTAAAGACTCGCGAGGTCTACAGCTCACAGAGCAATTAGTTATTTATGAAATGTTTGCATTGGACACTAAAATGGCAAATAATACAAGCGTCGCGCTCAATCAAACAATCAATCAATCAGCCTATTGCAGTCCACTGCTGGACGTAGGCCTAAATAGGCAGGTTAAATAGCGGAAGCGTCGCGCTACCGCTATTTAATTCCACTTTTTCTTCATCAATCAATCATTTAACAATCATGAAATAAATCCTGAGCGAAGTTTCGCGTAGACAGCGACACCTAGTTTAAAGTACAAAAACTATAAGATAAATTTATTTACCGGCTGTCTTCGAAACTTACTACTATAATAGTTACTACGACGGATAATAGATGACGCTTTAAAAAACAATTCAATTCCACACTTTTATTACACAATAAAGTAGTTCTATCTATACATAAACTGTAAAGGTTTTCAGTCTCATTTGGAAGATGTTGCTTTGCTGTTAGTACGTGAGTCCTCGTTGCTCCATTTGTAAACGCACCTTTTCCGGAGCTGGCCAGAACATCATCAGAATGATGGAACCTGGAAAGAAGACTTGGGATTGTGCTCGCGACTAGAAGAAATTTGTAAAGAAATGCTAAATTCATATAAAACCCTAAGCTAGCAGCGTCTGTGATCAAAGAATAACCATGGTGTTGTAAAAAAGAAAAATTAACTCCATCATTGAAACTAATTAACAAAACTATGGTTTCGTAGTCGCTCAAAAAGTCATTCATAGTATTTTCCTCAGAGGAACAAAATACGATCGCTTCGCGGCGACGCGCGTCATGATTCTTTGTTATTTTCAGCAAAGTTTCAGAATAATTTATGAGTTCCTACACCTCATCGATATTTTCCAAGTTTAAAAAGTAACCAGCATTATGTATTCACTAATATGTGTGTGTGTTAGGTAAATAAATAAATTAATGAAACTAACCGGATACAAATATCCCCAATCCAGTCAGGGATAGTTGACAATGAGTGTCCAATGTCGCTCCAAGAAAGTATGAACCAACAGCCGCCCCCATCCGACCAACCATGTACATAACACACATTGCCATGGCCCTGAAAACAAGAAATAAATTCATTATGTACTTAGGTGCAAGAGGGTGCACTTACGGGATGCATGAAACAAATGTGATGCTCGTAGGAAAGAAAATATACAGAAAACTATCTTTTTAAGTCACTGTTTAAATAAAAGAAATAAAGATTCTAAATAGGTATTCTTAAAAAATCTACATTTTCAAATGGTTATTTTTATCTGTATGCTAGTAGATGGAGATGCACCCCTCTGAAACTAATCTTGCCAGCGCCCATGTGTACTTATTTACAGATTTAGTAATTTTCTTTAATCGCAATCGCAACTAGTTGCCAAGAAAACAGAAACCTTCCCTCACAACTTAATCAGTTGCAACCGTCGCGTCGTCTTCGCGTCAGTTACGATGGGATTATAATGTAAATATTTGACAATTCTATAATAAGTCGTAAGCAAAGCCTCTTCGGCCACGTGCCATTACCAAGAGCTTAAAACAGTTATTATTAGTTAGAAAGACTTTGCTATCTCAAGAGCCCTATTAGCAATTTAAAAACAAAAGCCAAGCAACCAGATTTACATAATAAATATCATTTTCGAAGCAACAGAGAATCAATAACATAAGTTTCGACATGAGAAGCATTTACATATCCGACCTAAAGCACTTTTTTAGCAGTCTCGCAAAATAAAAAGTAACATGTTCCCAAAGAGTTCATTTTCGAATTCCATAATTGTTTTTTCATTCTTTTATTGTAAGTGGCCAGATCCAGAGACTTTCAGTATGCCTACAATGATATAAAGTGAGTTTGGTCGGATATGTAGGTAGATCCGACCCAATGCTTCTCATGTGCGCTACTACGACTTGATTACTTTAAATCTAGGTAGGTGTAGGGTAGGTGTAGGGTAGGTGTAGGGTAGGTGTAGGGTAGGTGTAGGGTAGGTGTAGGGTAGGTGTAGGGTAGGTGTAGGGTAGGTGTAGGGTAGGTGAAGGATAGGTGTTGGATAGGTGTAGGGCAGGTGAAGGGGAGGTGTAGGGTAGGTGTAGGTTAGGTGTAGGGTAGGTGTAGGGTATGCGATAAATATATAGATTGACTTGGCAATCGCACTAAACAATCAAATTTAATATAATAATGTATTACTTGTGAGATACATTGTGTTTTCATGCGATTGCCAGGTCAATCTATGTATTTATTTAAAACATAAGAGATTTTTAATATTGATCTGGTCACTATAAGATGTTGTTAGGTGAGCTAATTACGTGATAACTTAAGACAGAAGGACTCTTAAGTAGAGACTGAATAAATTAACCGACTTGGTATTACATGGATCTCACAAAGCTTTACAGTAGACTAAGTTGCGTGCGAGACATGGTTTTTTTACAAGTTATGTTTTTGATGGCATTCAAGATTGACTCACTCAAACTATCCTGTGGGGACGGAGGTGACGACTTACCTCAAGCATGTAGGGAACACATCAACAGTAATGGCCGCTAAAATGGACGCTGCACAGCCAGAACATAGAGCCAATACGAGTAAAGCTGTAGTAGCACCTCCATTTGGTACGAATACTGCACCAATGGTCGCCAGACCACATAAGAACATTATACTACCTATAAACAAAACACTTCAAATCAAACAGTGCGATGCCGCTTCAGTTCTTTTTCCTAAATATTAATGTTTGTAATTATATTAAACTTCAATTTACTATTTAAAAACTCCTTTGTTGACCTAAGTGTAGCATGGTGCCGTGTGGTGACGGCAGAGTCGAATACATTTGTCACCAATCCCTACTCTTCCCGTGGGTGTCGTAAGAGGCGACTTAGGGACTACACATTGAACAGGGAACGGGCAGCAGCGCTCTCTGATACAGTCACCTTTTAACCTGCGATCTCCAACCCGCCTGCCAAGCGTGGAGATTGTGGCAAAACCCTCCACTTAAGTGGAGGAGGCTCATAGTCCAGCAGTGGACTGTAACGGGCCGTTGATGATGTTGATGTTATAGGCTCAGAGGAACAAAAAACGACCGCTTGCGAAGCGCGGCCGAAGTCGTTGTATATAGTTTCTTTGGCCTATAAGGACAACTCTAAAAATGATGTTTAAAAAATCTTACAGTATAATCTCTTTCTTCCAATCCTATTAATGAAGACACCGATGGCGAGGTACATCAGTGCAAACACGAGGCCCATAGCCATCGATATGGGAAAGACTGCCACAGACATCTCTGACTTGCAGATGTGATTCACTTCAAGCTGAAAAACGTATAAAAGAGTCACAAGCGTATGGTTTTATTGAATAATTTTATCTTTAGTCAGAACTTTGGAAAACATTAGAAATATTCATAAGTAAAAACGGATCTGAATTTTGATTATAAGTAGCGTAAGAAACTCCCAACTCGTTAACCTAGATCGTTAGATTGATTATACGTTAGATTGAATGAAATTTAAAATAACATTTTCAAGAATTTCTATATCTTTCGAAACATAATTTGTTTAGTTTTATTATGTGTAATTTTCGCCGTGTGGTGACGGCAGAGTAGAATACGCAGGAGGAGGCTCATAGTCCAGCAGTGGACTGTAACGGGCCGCTGATGATGTGTAATTTAAAGCGTTGTATTAGAAATAACCAACCCGCAAAGGGCCAGCGTGGTCGACCAAGGCCTGATCACCATTATTTAGGGTACGCTCGAGCCCTTCATTGAAGATGTGATGAGCTATCGATGATGAAATGTTAAATGTCGTAATGAAATAAAAGGCTTACCGTAGCGTTTTTACTCTGGCGAAACTTTTCATGAATGATCTCGCAGATTGTGATGCTCTTCTCATTTTTATTCTGAAGGATATTGTTGAGAATATCTGGTACCCAAACGTAAAGTCCACTAGACCTAGAATTAAATGTTTTTTTTTTTATTTTACTTGTTGCTCAATAGTAGATGTTGTACTGACTCAAAACATCTTTCCGAACAAAAAACTAAATAGCCAAAGTCATAAATCACAAATCAAATACAATACAATATTTTAGATACAATACTTACAACATAAATACAGCAAACATGGAGATGTGAGAAATGAATACACATTTCAGTAAAGGCGGTCTGAACAAATATGAAATGTTTTTCAAGGCTCCAGCGAAGCTAGGGCTGGTTTGACTGGCGTTGCTTCCTGTGATGATTTTCTCAACCTGAACGAGAAAACATCTGATATTATAAACATGATAGATGGAAATGGTAACATTACACTTTGGATGAATCTAGACAAGTTTGAAGCAGACTTTTTTTAAAGACAATGAAAAAATAAAAAAAACTGCTATGCAAGTGATTGGGGAAAGATTTTTGAAATCGAGACAATGATTGATGATATTTGTCAGTATCTGGATGCATCCAAAAGTATGAACCAACTTACGAGTATTTACTAAAGAAGTGCTACCTGTTACCAAAGCTGTGCAGGATAGTTTAAAGAAATATATTTATATCCCACGTTAGCAGCTCTAAAGTATTGATTTTGAAGCAAACCCTCTTATTACCATATTATGTTCTTAATTAATATAAAAAATATTTATTTAAATAAGGCACAATAAATAAAAGAATTAAACCTAAAAATACCAAACCATAAAATGCAACAAAAAAATAGGCGCTATTGCACGAGAATGTTCCAAAAACAAAGTAATGTTTTTTATTCTTATTCATCAATGTTTTTTATTTAACCCAAAATGACATCGTTTTTGTTCCTTACAGTATTGTATTATCTTAATTTTAGAATGGTGACAGTAGTGTTGGTTTGTATGGTTCATTGGTAGGTAAAAATTGATATTAACTCATCGATACATTTTCAGACTACAAGACAAGGTAGACCGACGATCTGGTGAAGGTCGCGGGAAGCCGCTGGATGTGGGCAGCGCAGGACCGGTCGTTGTGGAGATCTTTTGGGGAGGCCTTTGTCCAGCAGTGGACGTCTTTCGGCTGAGATGATAATGATGATGACATTTTAAGATCTGAAACCGTTCAGCCGAATGTTCCAGCTGGGTAAACGAATTTAAGGTCCATTATTATTAATTAGTTTATACCACCTACGCGGTATTCATCGGTTTAAAAATTTAGGTTGTGTCCGTATTACCACGTATTATCCTTTTTTAGTAACTAAGATGATTACTTGTTAGCTTTTGTGTTTTTCAAACGTTGCATGGCTCAGTCCTTGCACAGCCGCATTCCTAAACCAGGGAATAAGCTTCATAATCTACTAACAGGATTGGTTTGTGAATCATACGCGAAGAGGGAGAAACCATCTACGATACGCGTGTCTTTAGTAGTTTTACAAGGATTCGTAAGCGTTTTTATTTTGTCACTTGATGTTCATAATGTGTAATTATTTACATTTATAATGTTAACATTAGAATGCCGACCTATTTATACCGACTGCTGAAATATTCTTATTTTTAGGAGATTAAGTATTTGTTGTGTTGTTCAGCCAGAGAAACATTATTTGAAGTGTAATAAAACAAGAAAAAAATCCTTCTTTAGGACTACCAAATGATATGGAAAGAAAATAAAGCGTTTTAAGGAAACTAAGAACCTTTTTTGTATCTTCCGAAATTTCCCTTAAATATTTCCCCTTTAAAGCATTTCAAGGCATGGCACCATCACCGACCAAAGCGACACCTGCTTATCCTGACTTGGATCTTCAACTGGTTTTGGCAGGAGCTGGTTTGATTCCTCCAACTCTTCAGTCTTCTTCAAGATTCTTCGCTGTAGTTGACAATACATTAGGATCTTCAAAGCCTTCTAAATTAGTTATTGATATATTTTAATTATATCACTGCCAGTGCTAATGGCTGATTATTTGCAGTGTTTGTATTCGTTGATTGTTTGCTATTTACTCTAATATGACAGAGAAGCCGCCTACGTAACTGCAGTTTCGTAACCGGTTTCGATGAAGGAGTAACTGGTTTCGATGGAGGAATTTTTCTTCTTTCCGTCAAAACTAGTTACGTACGAGCAGGGATAAATAATCAAAATAGTCAAAACCAGTTACGAAACTACTGGTCTGTTGAGCTGCGGTTTCGTAAAAAGAAGAAATATTCCTACATCGAAACCAGTTACGTACAAGGAATAAAATTTCCTTCATCGAAACTGCGGTTACGTAAGCGGCCGAAGCGCCCGTTGTTTAAGACGATACAACTAGTTATAAATAATTTTAAGTTCCCTCAAGAAATAAAGGTTTTTGTGTTATCAAATTACCAGAGTCACGTACATACGTAGTTATGAATAAAAAACGAGATTGAGGGTGATTGAGGCTGACCTAAAAGATGCAATACCTACGGAGATCCTAAAGCAGTTTTTTCATATTAAAGAGCTTTATAAAAACTTTCCAATTATAAAGTCACAAAGCGATCAATGGATATGTTTTTTTAGAAGTGTTTTTTTTTTTATTTACTTACTGGAAAATCACGGGAGGATCCTCCGTGATTCCACGCGTACATTTTGACAAGGACGGGCAAGGCTTCTTCAGGACCCTTGGCTGACAGCAGATACCTTGGGCTCTCAGGCAAGATCATCAGAATCATCGAAGCCAGGATACCGGGTAGGCACCAGGACCAGATGAAGGCTCTCCAGGGTACGATACGGAAAGAGCCGATGTAGAAGAACCATTTGCCTGGTATTATGAGCCATGCTAGACCTGAAATTTGAAAAAAATACTGGTTTTTGACTATTGATCTTACTTTAATAAACACGGCACACTTTCAATTTGGCTACTTTTACAGTCGACTGCACATCAAGCTATTAGTTTAACCTTTAGGTGCCTTTAGAGTACTGTAATTACTCCTTCGTATTCGCCTACAGATACAGTACTCGTTGGTTTGACCACAGGTTTGAACTTCTCACTGTGATACTTATAGTAAATTATTAATGCTCTTCCCGCAACTTCGCCCGGGTGATCAAATACCTTCGAAATGCACCTTTTTTTAGCACAAAAATGAAGATTAATTTGCTTCTTCTTCAAGATGAAACATATTACATACAGTTTTCATGTAAGACTTCCAGCAGTACAACTATGAAATCCGCATACAATTACTTGCAGGGCCCCGTTTTACGAAGCAACAAGTTAATAGTAACAAGTTACAATTTGATATACATTGCGTAGCCAATTCGTGTAAACTGAAGCCTTTATCGTTTTCTCTAATCGTCTACGCAATGTAAGTCGAATTGTACTTGCAATTTGTATCTTGTAGCTTCGTGAAACGCCCCTAGCAGTTTATGTGCGTGAACAAACATACAGACAGACAGACTAAAATTCTAAATAATAATTGCTATGGCTTTGCAGACCCCTCATATATTTTTTTCTCAATAATCTTCTATCTATGTGCAGACATCGACCAGTTTTATTGTTATGTATAGATTTATCAAGCACGCAGTTATTAGTAAACAATAAAATGACAACTGCTTAGTATTCTTGCCTAAGCAAGTCGCCCCTTTATAGGTCAACGTGCCGATGCACTGGGTTGATAGTCTAGTGCGGTAAGTGGGCTTGTTGAGGTACACACAAGTCTAGATGGTGGAGTGAAGTGAAACTTCAAATCGTAATACAAATGCGCCGCTAATAATGTTTTTTTTTCTATAAAATTCCCGTTTCATTATTTTCATTTCATTCTATCTTTCTTTTTAATGCTTTCAATTTTACTTCATTATCACACTGAAAAGATTAACGTAGAAGTTATTAAGACAACTGTTTATTCAAAATAAGATTTTTCAATGTTAAATCTAGCTAGAACCAAAGACGCTTTGTTAGCAATGCCTATAAGTGCCCTGCATTAGCTATAATGCCGTTATTTACAAAAATTAACTTTTGAGTTATGCGGGTTTTAAGTTTTTTTGCATGCTTGCAATCGCACTAACACGATAACCTCCGCTCGGTAAACTAAGTACTTAAATATGTGTAAGGTAACTTATTTTCTACTATTCACTAATTAATTAACTCAAAAACGCTCACTTTTAGATATCACTTTGTAGACATAGCCTTAATGTTGAGTAATCCTGCGCAAGTTAACAATAAAATAATGCCAATTAGTACTCAGGCTATATTTGGCACCAACGATACGTTGTGCGGCGCGGAGAGAACGATATCCCGACGAAACGCACGCCCGCCCTGTTCTAGCTCCGGATCACTCCGACGCCGCACATAGGTAAGTTTTATAGTATACCCAGTAGCATACCTTTGTCTTAGGATTTGTGTAGTAAGTATATTATTTATTATATTATATATATATATCAGTGGCGAAGGGTCCATACAAGCCGATTCCCATCGGCTTACCTTTCGAAAATCCGCTCCAACAGCCTTTAACGCTGATAGTAACACACACACACACACACACGCACACACACACAACATACCCTCATACTCACCCCGTGTCTACTATCCTCTTATATTTTGTTTTTGTTTTATTTTTACTGTTTTTTTTTCCTTTTTGTTTTTATTTCTCTCATTATAAATTGATTGCTCTGTAATTCAAAATTAAGGTTTTATGTCCTGTATGTATGGAGTGGGAACTTGGTGACCTGTAACTCAAGTCCTGGACTTATCTCAGGCACCAGTCTCTCACAAACAAGATCATAGCTAGTTGCGTAACTATCTTAAGCTGCTTTTTGTGATGAGAAATAACTTATTATGGGGAAACTTCTTCAGGGGAATTTTGGCGACGACATCGGCAAATGACAAGATGTCGCCGTATTTAAGATACAAGGAGGTGGCGGCGTACTATCGCCGCGGTGTCGATGATAACAGATTGTTGGATTTTGTTCCTATCATTCACCGAGAGCCCCAGTTTAGTGAGGTTCTCGGTAAGTGAGTACAACTCCCGTTGCGGAAAGGATTAGCGGGATGATCAGTACCTGCGGTTGCTTCCACACCTGACGGATCTCTTCAGCTAACCGCTGGTACTTGACCGTCTTTTCGTTGGTGTACTGCTGAACATTGTGCGTGTTTGGAACACCAATGTCCAATAGCCACGTCCGTTTCTCTTCTTTCTCTATAAGGATGATGTCTGGTCGGTTATGGAGCACAGTTCGGTCGGTAAGGACTATTATTATTATTATTATTATTCGAGGAATTATTTTTGGTATGTCTCCGATAGTGAGGGTAGGTACTTAACTTAAAAATCACTTATCATTATGGGTAATTGAAAAATGAAAGATCTCTGTGCAACTCGATCGCGTTTGTTTGCATTTCGCGATTTTTTCGGTATTAGATTGCAGTTTTACGTTTTTACATAAAAAGTAACAATAAGTTCATATAGGTACTTAAGAAGAAAATTATGAGTTAACTATGGAAGGTGTGTGTGTACGTACAATATTTCTGCATAATTACATATGTCAATATTGTGTACATAGAGCGATGCCCAAGTATTTTATAGTGTTTTTTATGTGTTTTATTTAAATGTTATTTTTTTTCTTTTAAAGAACTGCCGAAGTCTATATTCGCGCATATTCGTCATGGTTTTTTTAATACTATTACCGATAATTCTTTGAATTACATTAACTTTTCGGCGACTCCGTAGCCCAGGTGCCTCCGACGCACAAGGTCGCGGGTTCGAATTCCGCCCAGGGCAAACATTCGTGTGATGAGCACTTGTGTTTGCCTTGTGTCTGGTTGTAGTTTATCTATATACGTATGTATTTATCCATTTGTGTAATGTATATCAGCTGTCTGGTACCCATAGTACAAGCTCTGCTTACTTTGGGATCAGATGGCCTTGTGTGAAGATTCCATCAAAAAGTGAAAATCGGTCAGATGTTGTTTAGCGGAATTTTTGCTACCACAGGGCATTGGTGTGCTTTTTAGAGTTCCGTAGTCAAAAAGGAACCTTTATAGATTCGCCATGTCCATCTGTCTGTTTGTCCGTCCGCGGCTTAGCTCAGGGACTCTTTGTACTAGAAGGCTGTAATTTGGCATGGATATAGGTACATATTATATTGATCATGCCGACAAAGCTGAAGAATAAAATTTTAAAGAAAAATAAAATGTACTTGTACAAGTTAGAAATAAAAAATATTTTGAAACCGTCTTAAACCTAAGTAGTACTGGACAACTAGTAAACCCTACACTTTGTGTGACCCGACACGTGCTTGGCCGGTTTTTTGTGCATAAGAATTGCTAAAATTAACTCCTCATTTTATAAAAGTTTGCATATTTGGAACTTTAGTTAGGTGAGATGGTTGGAAGTCCAGGCAAGTATTGTTAACGAAGAAATTTATTAGTTTTTCAGTAATTGCAATTTTCATCACAAAACTTATTTATAATCAATTCAATTTTGCAAGCTTTTAAAATGGCGTAAATTGTCAAAACGTTATTAAAAATATTTTGATAACAAAATATTAATTAACTAGTATGTTATCAGGTCATAATAATAAATTTTAAAAGCAGTACATATTATATTAGTGATCACGTGACCTTCTGGCTTAGATAGATAATTATAATCGTAATCCAATCCTAAAAATCATATAATCCTTAAAACGGAAATTTTAATACTACCGTTGGTTGGCAGCATTTGTCTCAATTACCCTACCTCGGTACTACATCAAGTTAATTACAACATACATCAATTACCTACTTGTTAATTATTTCCAGATAATGTTAATCTAGGGTCAATGCAAGAATTACTACGCCTTATCTTGGAGTAAGATTGAATATTGCGTTTTTTATAAAATTGATGATGATGTGTAGGAACACACGCATTTCATTAGGTTTTACAGATATTTGATCCATATGGATCATCTTGCTTTTTTATTGTTAAATGTATTAGATGCTACAAAATACAGAATGCGAGAAGGTAATTTTACGACGTCAATGTAAGTTTTTGTATACGACTTGAAAAGTTCAACAAAACTAATTTAGAATAGTTTTGTAATGAAATATATTGTCTTCAGAATCTTAAAAAGGGTGAAAAATTAGGACACGAACCTGATTCCAGTATAACTGTTATATGTCTAACTAATGCTGGTAAAATTATTAATTCTACTGCTAGTATGAGAACGAACTGTCCATACCATTGGAACTATTGTAGGATCCATTTGGAAAAGCTTAGAACAAGATTGGCCTCTTAAATCTACAGGATTGCCTGACCAAATTCTGGGACGGTCTGTATGTAAGCAAAAGATATTTACCTGGTAAAATGATGAACGAGAAGGATATGAAGACGGATCCCCAAGCAATGGCCGCTGATCGCCTGGCGTTGGTGTGCATTTCTCCAAGGTAGGCGTACACCGTTGCACTGGACGCTGATACCCTGGAAGATGATGTACATCATTTAAAAGATGATAGCACTGACAAACGTTATCAGCTCTTTATTATTTGTGGGCCTACTAAAAAGCTCGAACGTACTCAAATTAGAGAGCCACCAAACTTATTGACGCAGAATCATGCATGAGCTAATCAGAAAAAGATTATGTCCATGTAAAAAGAGCGTTACACACGTCGTTCTCTTCACTTCAGCTTGGATTGGAACTTCGGTTAAAGGCTTGCTCGTGATTATATTTAAGGACTACTGTTAGTAGTTCTGTTGTTTTTCTGACCACTCGTCTTTAGACCTCGGTCTGAAGACCGAACGATGACGTTCTTACAACGAAGATCATTCATCATTCGCAGCGAAGGATCATCCACTGCTGGACGAAGGCCAAAGAAGATGTGCGCTCAGTGTTATTGCCATAAGTGACGTGGAAATTATAATTAAGTACAAGAAAGTACAAAACCACAAATAACTCACAAACCCCCAGTCAGGGCCCTCAACCCGAGCAGCATCCAGACGTTGGTGGAGAAGGCGCTGATGAAGGAGACCAGGGCTGCAGCCAGCATCGCCGGCAGCATCACCGCTCGGCGACCCAGCCTGTCGCCCAGATAACCCCAGAGGAATGACGTGGTGATAATACCTGGAAGAGAAGACGAAGATGTTTTGAACACCATATAAAAGAGGATTTTTTATGACAACACATTAAGGTGGTGAAGCTTTCGCTTCTTGTTTCAGAGGTTCTGAGTTTGAATTCCGGTGAGGGTACTGCCAAATAGCAATATTACCCAGGGGATTCTGATGAACTGATGAGTTCACGGGGATCCACTAGAGGAGCGGGCTGGGGGAATTTATAAGACTATCCTCACTTTGGTACTGACTGATTGTAGGTTGCATCACCTGATTTTCCAAAAAGTAAGAAGGTTTCGTGCTTCGAAATGTTTTCTGTATAGTGTACTATTGCAATAAAGAATATAATAATAATGTTACGCCGTAAGACCGGGTTATTAGGAGCAATGGCGCCAACTGTCACACGACGAATGAATGAAGCAGCGATTCACACAGTTACGCTCTATTCCTTAATTTAAGTTCGTTAGTCCTTTTCACCTTTTAAAGATTAAAAAAGGACAAGAGATGTCAAACATCGAAGTTGAACCTTGTGGACGCGACGATTCTACAATTTTAGAGACTAGGTACGTGAAACATCCAACTTAAAAATCGCTTAATTTGAAAGCAATGCCCTTATTTCAGGTTATCATTAATTCAAAATAATATTATTCGTTCATCTAAATTCATCACCTCTCTTTCATTAGTCATAAAAACGAAAAGGATAGCTGGATTTTAAAATTAGAATTAGAGCATGATTGATGGAAATTTTTGTTACGCGAGTCATGATTGGCGACTACCATCACACCAGGATACGAGGTCAAACATCAACTTTACAACCCCAACAGTATGAAGAAAACTGGTACCTATAAATGCAGCAGCGGTGATTAATCCCTTGTCTCGAGAGGTGAGGGCCAGGTCGCACTCGGCCGCTGTGATGACGTAGCTCATCCCCACCGACTCCATTGACACGTTGAGCATTATCAGACCGCAAGTTAGCAGCACCGTGTGGTTGAACCGGCCGTGACCTGGGACAGATTATCTTGGCGCTAGGTAAGAAACCCAAAAAGCGGCGAATGGATTGCGTGACGTCATAATCATCTAAAAAGTAAAAAAATAAACCGGCTAAGCACGTGTCGGGCCACGAAAAGTGTAGGGTTCCGCAGTTGTCCAATACTACAGGTACCTACCTGTTTAAGACAGTTAACATTCATCAACACATTTTTCGATGATATTTGGAGTTGTTCCTGTCTGTCCCCGAATCTGTCACCATTCGGGAACAAACTAGTATACAATTTCTTATTTGTACAAGTACATTTTATAAATTGGTCTATTATTCGGTAGCCTATTTGATGTTGATACTTTTCCTTTTTAATTCATCATATTATTATACACTATTACCGTGAAATTTTCACATTTCCAAATACAACGTGATACGGTTTTGCTGGCAGGGGGGGACACATAACTCTAACAAAAGAAATATTTTTGCAACATGCACTAGCATCGAAAAATTTTAATCGTCTTAGCAAACCCCCATTATTTTTAAAAAACCCATCCAACGATACTACACACTATAATGGTAACGGTGAATAAAAAAAATAACCTCCACTTCACGTGTACCAGAGGAACCCTAAAAAAATATATTTTTAAAGATTTTATTCTTTAGCTTTGTCGGCATGATTAATATGTGAGGTCGACCAATAAATTGCTTTATCACCCTAAGGTTGCATGTCAGTTGCAAATTATAGAACAACTAAGATTATTTTCGTTTGCAGAACGATCTGTCAGATACCGAGTATAAACCTTATTGAAATTTTCGATAACTAGGAAATTGAATGAAAAATGGTAAACCATTTTCTTGGTCGGCCTTACATCCATGCCAAATTACAGCCTTCTAGTACTAAGAGTCCCTGAGCTAAGCCGCGGACGGACAGACAGACAAACAGACAGACATGGCGAAACTATAAGGGTTCCTTTTTTAACCCCCGACGCAAAAGAGGGGTGTTATAAGTTTAACGTGTCTGTGTATCTGTGTATCTGTGTATCTGTGTATCTGTCTGTGGTATCGTAGCTCCTAAGCGGATGAACCGATTTTCGTTTAGTTTTTTTTGTAACATAGATAATTTTACCCCGAGTGTTCTTAGCCATGTTTCATGAAAATTTCTTCAGCCGTTTGAAGATCATCAGCTCTTTTCTAGTTGATGAGGGGATCTGACGAACTTCCTTATCTCCGATCGATTCGAAATTTGGTACCTTGTTACTTCAATCATATTGAAAGTATATGGTAAGGTAACCATGACCTGATCAGCCGTTTGAAGATCATCAGCTCTATAATAGTTGATGAGGGGATCTGACTTACTTCCATATGTCCTATCGATTCGAAATTTGGTACCGTATTCCTTCAATAATATTGAAAGTATATGGAAAGGTAACCATGACCTGATCAGCCGTTTGAAGATCATCAGCTCTTTAATAGTTGATGAGGGGATCTGACTACTTTCCATATGTCTTTTCGATTCAAAGTAAAAATACTCTCCAATTTTCTTTTAGATATAACTGTACTCATATATCATAATTTATTTGTTATAAAGTTTAAAAATTATGAAATAAAAATAAATTAAAAATTTAAAAACCCCCGAAGCAAAAAAGCAAAACATTAAAAAGTAAAAAATAATACCTATTGTTGAGCCATCAAATTCGATAAAGTAACACCTATATATTTTAATTTTATTAGAGAAATTGATGGATGGCACGATTTGGTTTGCTCGTTGAAATGACGCTATAATGTCACGTCGGGGTACCGCTAAGTTTAAAAAAAAATATCGTATGAAAACAAGTTGGTCGGATATGCTAACAAATTAATAGATAGTCAATCAAATGAAGCGTCTGACTTAAGCGGTACACCGACGCGCCATTATAGCGTCATTTCAACGAGCAAACCAAACCGTGCCATCCATCAATTTCTCTAATAAAATTAAAATATATAGGTTTATCGAATTTGATGGCTCAACAATAGGTATTATTTTTTACTTTTTAATGTTTTGCTTTTTTGCTTCGGGGGTTTTTAAATTTTTAATTTATTTTTATTTCATAATTTTTAAACTTTATTACTACAGAACCCTAAAAAGACTGCCCTGTAAAAAAAAATAGTCAGCGACACTCGGGCTGATGTAAGGATTCTAACGATACCATATATCCAAAGCTGTTCTGGCATTTAAAAGTTATGGTGGAATAAAGAAACTCACATATAGATACATACATACATACATGAACCCTGAACACATTACTTACACTCCTTTTTTTGGGCAGTCGGTCGTGTGGACCAAAACACTTAAAACAATATAATGTTTCTGTTTCCTATCATCAACAGCTCATATACGTCCCCACCAAGGGGCTCGAGCCTACCCTGGAGTAGGCCTTAGTCGACCACGCTGGCCCACTGTGGGTTGGTCGACTTCACACACGACCTTTGAATTTCTTCGCAGGAGTGTTCAGGTTTCATCACGTAAGAACGTCGAATAAACGTACATGATATATAATTTTAAACTTTCGCGGTCATTATCATAACATTCATAAACGTACATAATGTTATGAATTCCAAATTCGAAAACACATTGGTGCGTGGTGGATATCGAACCCGTGTCTCCCGGACGGGAGGCAGCGACCCTAGCCACTAAACCACCGACGCTCATTCTTCCTGCTCCTGTTTCCTAATAATAAGTACAATAATTTGAGAAACTAAAGCAAAGTATGATAAAGATAGCTCTTCTCCACAGATTCCGCCATTGTGTTAGTGAACTCACCCAAAAAAATGTAATGACGGATCTAAGTGATGTAATAACATCCTATGGAAATAAATTGATTTGACTTTGACTTTGATAAAGGTAAAAATGCCTTTATTTGAAGTAAGATTTAACAAAATCATTTTTCGAAGCTAAAGCTAGTTAAAGGACAAGAGAAGTTATTGACCCCGGTTGGCACACGTTTACTACAAGTGTACGCCTTCTGTGGAGAAGAACGGCCAGGAGAAACTCCACAGGACTCGTATCTTTTGTACTTTTCTGTCTTGAAAATTTATAAAGTGCTGGATCCGTGCTGGATCCAACTGAATTCATGTTGATCTAGCAAAAATCGAGCTGGACTGAAAACGCTACTGGTTTGCAATCCCCAGATGTAATGCATTTGTCGCTTAATATCAACAACCGATCTATAAACACAAGTTTAATCAATATGATTGATGGATCTGTAATGGTATCAGAGTAAAAAAGTATTTTCTGAACTCAACATCACATCACACTTCACACTAATATTATAAATGTGAAAATATATTTGGATGTTTAGATGTTTGTTCCATCTTCACGCTTGAAGTACTCTATGGATTTTGATGAAATTTGGAATGGAGACAGTTTGGGGGACAGCTAGTAATATATAAAAGACTAGCGGTTCGGCTACGCTCGCGTTGTGTAAGATTTTCCCGTGGGAATAACTTTGTTTCGATAAAAAATGATTGAAGGAAAAATGATTGTTTTTTTTATGATTGATTGAAGCTTTATGTTGAAAAACTCTCGGTAGGCTCGAAACCAAACTTAAGCCAATAAATGGAAATATTCATCAGCTCCAATAAAAGGTACAAACATAGCATAACCCTCCCAATTTTTGTAATGGCTCTTCAATGGGTAAGTAGTTATTTATAAATCTTAAATAATTAATTTAAGTGAAAGATAAATAAATCATCAAATAACAATTTCAATAGTAGGTACTAAAATAAATAACCCTGACGAAACGAAATAAGCACATTCCTTCCTTTATGATTATCCAGCCATCATTTTAACTTTAACTATATAAAATAGACAAGCTTTGCAAAGAAAATGCTTAATCTACAAGAAAGATTGCGTTTAACCTCAAAAACATTGAACTTATAATAAATGTCAACGTGTATAAAAACTATTTAGTTACTAAAGTAATACTGTAATAGTATAAGCAATAATAATGATAGTTACTACACAGATTAGATAATAGTTACTACGTCCATGGATCACAGACGTTAATTTAAATACTCTAAACTGAAACACATTGAAATCAAAATAAAATGTGTTTATTTTACATCGTTTTAAGTTCGTTTCAGTACGCAAGTATGAAGCAAACTACACGTTAAAAGTATTCTTAAACAATTTACCTGTATGTATCACCTACCTATATACATTGCATAGTTACTACATCTAACTTGAGTAAAAGTTGCACTTACCAGTCAACTCGAAAGCCTCCTCAAACGAAGCCTCACTAACTTTCTCCCCACTCCTCTCGGCGTCCGAAGCGGCCTTAGCGTTGCCATTCTTCATCATCTCTTCCAGACAACGTTTTAACACCACAGTCAAATTACCGTCAACTTATACACATTCTACGACAAACACTCGATGAAAATTTTGTTGTTTTATGTACAAAAAAAAATAGTTTTGAAATACTTCTGTACCTTCACTTTTTATGAAACCTAAAAAGGATAACTGTCCGTTTTTTCCGTGATTTTATCAATGACAGACCACGTGTTTCTCACGAAATTACTAATATGAAAATTGGTCGGTTTGTCGTAGCGTCTGCTCGGCTCGGGTGTCGGGAATGCACTGACAAGTGGCTATATACTAAAATAGAATGCGTGCGTGTTTGTTTATACTTGCATGCGAGCGTTATTCCTATAGAGCTGATAACCAGCCCTGTACGTAAAAAGCAGAAAAATAAAATAAAAAAAATAACTTGTAGGTATACTTAAGACAAAACCGTGGGATAATAAAAATACTTAAAATATTATAGCATATTTTTTTAGTTAGTAGACATATTTTGACTCATAATAGTGATAAAAAATCATTACTATCCTCATGGTTTTGGTCCGCATTCACCCGACGATGAGAAAGCGCTAAAAGGTACATTTATCTCAACATTTTCTTTTTTAATTAGTTTTTAGTTTGTTTGGTTTATTTTGGCTACAAATCTAAATGACAATACAAAAAATATAATACCCCTATAATTAAAACGAAAACAAAATGCAGTTTTTCTCAAAACCTTTTGCATTTGAACACTCAATAACAAATTTAAACCTTTGATTTATATAATTTATTCTTTAAGACCCTACTCATTTGAAGATAATCGCTGTGCACCGATTGATGAAATCCTGCTTACCAAAGAGCGCTGAACCTTCGATGCCCTTAGGTTGACGTAAAAGAAAAAAGTATGTACAATTTATGAGAATTTGGGACCTATAGGTCTTATACTTATTTAAGGTTGTTTGGGTATGACTCTTGGCTAAAGTAAAAAATATACTTAGCATAAAAAACTTGTTGTTTACGTGAAATTGATAATATATCAATATTATTACGTATAAATAAAAATATTGAAGCATTTCTTCAAAGACGTTTTAAAAATATCCTTATAATATGCATAATTAAATATAAATGTAATATAATGTATCTTTGGCCCTCTAAACTTGGAACGGATTAACAAAATTATGAAAAAAAAAAGAAAACAAAAATATGTTCAAAATTTTTAAAGGTGATTAAAAACAACATAATAATCTTCATAAAATGACTTCATAGTTATGTATTTAGTAGTAGGGTAGGCTCGAGCCCCTTGGTGGAGACGTATATATATGAGCTGTTGATGGTGATTTAGTAGTTAACTTACAAATCGTAATTAGCAAGCTGCGTATCAAACTATAATAAATTATTAGTTAGTTATTATTGACCGAGCGAGCAAAGCGTCTCCGTTTCAGCAAAAATTGCTTTTTCATCACTCATACTCGGAAAGTAGGTCTGAAGTTGCCCGAGGAGCGGATTGAAGGTCCGGAGGGAGAATCGTTTTCAACTGACAGCTGTCAAATTATAAAAAAAAAACTAGTTCTCATTTCACATTTCTATTGAACTATGTTCCATCGTTCTATACAGCCACTCAATTACAGCGCAATGTTTATCAAAAAAACATAAAGTTAAGTATTAATTAATGAATATCTGGGGGCACGGCAGTGCCCCCGCCAAGTCAAGCAAAAAAGCGGCACGGCCGTACCATACTTTTCTCGAAGCAGTTCAGGCCATTTTCGACCCCCCTATAACTTCGTTGTGGATAAAACTAGAAGCCTGAGTTTTCAGTAACCAAGCAGGCATTGTATAAATACGGTATATTTCAAATTTCAATCAATTTGAACCAGTAGTTTATGAATTATAACTAGTCAAAGTTTCTTAATTTTGTCACTCACTGACTGACTGACCGATCATCAAAACTCTAAGGCACTTCTAGCAGACATAGAAGCTTCAAATTTAGAATGGAATTAGTGTTTAGTGTATAAACCAAGGAAAAACTAAAACATTTTGCAATTTCGGCCCAGTTTTCTAGATACATCATTTGCTAGATAACTTTGTAATCCCATATAAATCTTGGGGCATTATATAGGATTACAAAGTTACATTTGCAGTAAATGAATCAGTGTACCTGTATAATGGAATATAATTGAATAAGAGGTGCAGGGTAGGTGTAGGGTAGGTGTTGGATAGGTGTTGGATAGGTGTAGGGTAGGTATAGGGTAGGTATAGGGTAGGTGTAGGTTAGGTGTAGGTTAGGTGTAGGTTAGGTGTAGGGTCGGTGGAGCGTAGGTGTGCATTTTTACATTGTGTTTTCATGCGATCTACAAAAAGAAATGAGATGCCATCAAAAACATAACTTGTAAAAAAACCAAGTCTCGCACGCAACTTAGTCTACCGTAAAAAGTTGTGAGATCCATGTAATACCAAGTCGGTTAATTTATTCAGTCCCTACTTAAGAGTCCTTCTGTCTTAAGTTATTACGTAATTAGCTCACCTAACAACATCTTATAGTGACCAGATCAATATTAAAAATCTCTTATGTTTTAAATAAATACATAGATTGACTTGGTAATCGCACTAAACAATCAAATTTAATATAATAATGTATTAATTGTGAGATACCTGGGCTGATTGATAACTGGCCGAAACGACGAACTTAAAAAAATGATACGCAAAAAAAAAATATTACATTATATTTTGGCATCTTTTTGAAAATAGAACGCCAAATTTGAATTTAATCGAACTGGTGGAATTTGTTTGATAGGACGTAGAACTTTCTCTGTCGTAAATTTTCTTAACAATGGAAAGAAACGAAATTCGTGCGGTGATAAAGTTTTGCACACCGACTCTGTTCGGTAGAATACATTTGTTCATATATTACTGTAAGACCTTTGTATACCTACATGTATTCTTGTGAATAAATATATATTATCTTATATTATCTTATTAACGTTTTAAAACAGAAAACAGCAACCCAGATTAAAACCAAGCTAGACAGTGTTTTAGGTAATTCTGCTCCTGCATTGAGTACAATTCACACCTGGGTAACTGATTTTAAACGTGGAAGACAGAGCTGCGAAGACGCCCACAGGTCTGGCCGTCCAAATGAAGTCACGAATCCGGACATGATCAAAAAAATTCACAAAATTGTATTGAATGATCGGCGCTTGAAGTTGCGAGAGATAGCAGAAATGGTGAGCATTTCATCTGAACGCGTTTTTAATATTTTGCACCAACATTTGGGAATGAAAAAGCTTTGCGCGCGATGGGTGCCGCGTTTGCTCACTGTTGACCAAAAGCAACGTCGAGTGGACGATTCATCGGAGTGTTTAGCGCTGTTTAACCGAGATCCTAACGAGTTTTCGCGGCGTTATATAACAGTCGATGAAACCTGGATACATCATTATACTCCCGAGACAAAAGAACAATCTAAGCAGTGGACTGAGAGCGGAAGACCTGCGCCGAAGAAAGCAAAAACGGTTTTGTCGACCGGCAAAGTGATGGCGACTGTTTTTTGGGATGCTCGAGGGATTATTTTAGTGGATTATCTGCAAAAAGGAAAAACAATAAATGGAGAGTACTACGCAAGCTTGCTGCAAAAATTAAGTGAAGAAATCCAGAAAAAACGACCACATTTGGCCAAGAAAAAAGTTTTGTTCCACCATGACAACGCACCTGCACACACGTCAATGGTTGCAGTCGCCAAACTCCATGAATTGCGGTTCGAATTGCTACCGCATCCACCCTATTCCCCGGATCTGGCCCCGTGTGACTTCCACTTATTCCCAAACCTGAAGAAATGGTTAGGTGGCCAGAGATTTTCATCAAATGAAGAAGTCATTGTTGCCGGGGACGAGTATTTTGAGGGGTTGGAGAAAACATTTTATCAAACTGGTGTAACGGCATTGGAGAAGCGCTGGACTAAATGCATCGAGGTAGAAGGAAACTACGTTGAGAAATAAATTTATTTTAAATAGATTTTTAAAGTTTTTCTTTGTCGTTTCGGAAACTTATCAATCAGCCCTCGTACATTATGTTTTCATGCGATTGCCAGGTCAATCTATGTATTTATTTAAAACATAAGAGATTTTTAATATTGATCTGGTCACTATAAGATGTTGTTAGAGGAGCTAATTACGTAATAACTTAAGACAGAAGGACTCTTAAGTAGGGACTGAATAAATTAACCGACTTGGTATTACATGGATCTCACAACTTTTTACGGTAGACTAAGTTGCGTGCGAGACTTGGTTTTTTTACAAGTTATGTTTTTGATGGCATTTATATTTTTTAAATGACTTTATCATAATTGACTTTCCACTATTTCTTTAAAATAAAATAGATTTGGGCAAAATATTTACCATAATAAAAAATAATGGCTCAAAAGCTGGCCGGCTCGGCCACAGAAAAAAATAACAATAGGCGGGAAAGCAATTATTATCATTTGTTTCTCGAGTATAGTAGGGTTTTGTTTACAATGAGTGAGTTCATCTGATTCAGATATGGAAGTCATTCATTTTTTATTTAGCTGATTCGTGTTTTTATTTTTACTTTTCTTGTATTCGTAAGGAAAAGCACAGTGTTTACCACGGGTTAAAGACTTATTTAGTGCCTCGAACTATTAGGGCCCTCGCTACGCTCAGGCCCCAAACCCCGTCTCGGCGCTAAATAAGTTACTTTCACCCCTCGTATAACAATGTACTATTGTATGTCCATCGGTCTGTTTGTTTTCCTCTACAGGTCACGTTTTTCAACCGATTCTCGTGAAATTTTGAGAGCAAGTTCGATATTTTTTTTTGTCGATTCAGATTTTCGAAATTTTTCAAAATGGAGGAGATATTTCAGCCATTTAAAAAAAAAACTCGCGAGGTCTAACAGCTCACAGAGCCACTAGTAGATATTGTGTCACACTGCGATCGACACGGTAATATTATTAATATTAACAACAAAATTTTTATCACGCAATAAGCACACCAACCCAAATAATCAAACCGCGTATCGTGATAATGAATAACATAAAATAATACGTAATATTAAATTATAATGTATCATGTAGGCAGATAAACCACGTTCGCGTAACATGGCCGTGAAAAGTATTGTAAGTAACTTGATCGAGGCAGGCTGCTTATTGTATTATGCTAAACGTAATTAATTAGGTTTATACCTAACATGTCAGTCTTTATTTGCCGGGAAGAGATTTCTTAGTGATGGGTCTTTGTGTAAATTCTATGTATTTCTATGAAGTTGTTTCAGGTACTTAGTCTTTATCTGAATATATCGAAATGCCTATTATGCTCTTTCGAGCTTAAACTTTTATTAATGTTTTGCGTTTATTTGATACTTTCTGTAAATTATACACGCTACATCTATGAAGAAATGTGTGAAGTTAACCCTAGAAAAAATAAAAGACCCTTGCTCAGAAAAACCCTCTTCCCTCGTATTATTATTTCTATATTTTTGTTATACTAGTTATCCACCCGTGGCTACGATCGTGTTATGTAAGATTTTCCCGTGGGAATAAGCATCTATTGTGTTAATCTAGGCTACAAAACTATCTCCATTCCTTTTGAAGGTTTGGAGATTTTTGTATGGAGCCTGGCTTAGTGCTCGCCTTCGCTGTTGTTATTGTTGTTATTTTATCAAAATGGCGGCGCACGATGAATCCTTCATATATCGATTGGGGATACTTATACAAACAAAAAATCATAAGGGTTAATATATCCTAAAGTGTCACGTTACAAAGTTATTTGCAAAAAAAGATCGACGAATTATTTTGAAAAAACTAACTTATTAAATGCTTTTACGCACAATATTGTGTTCAAATAAACATTTTTTATTACTATGACCCTATTGTATGAAGTATACAGTACTTACTATATGTTTAAAAAGTTTGATTGTAATGCAATATAGAATCGCATAAGTTTTCCAGTTTTTACAAACAAGATGAAAATACGAATCAATGAAACAAGTATTTTATAGCCAACGATTTATTGATCCAAGAAAGATGATTTAGTAAGTATAGGATCAAACGTATACATCAGTTTTTTTTAACTTTATGTTCGATCTCTTATCATACTAAAAGTTTGTATGTAGACAATAATTGAAGACTTATCAATTTATAATAATTATACAAAGTTATGTATGTGATCAAAAATAACATGAATAATTTGTATAAAAGTAAAATATTTTTTACATGCTTTAAAGGAGAAGACAAATTATGAAATCTACCACTACTAAAAATGTGGCTTATTTTTATATACAAATATAATATATTAGTATATTATACAGCTTGACTATTGAATAACAAAAATTAACTACAGCAGTATAAGTGTGCGAAAATTATTTTGATTTTTTAGTTTTGATTTTGTAATCGTGGTAATAACCCGGATATGTGTACTATTTTGTAAATTGTTATAGTTTTTATAAAGGACTACATTTTTACCTACTGTTTGTTATTTTATAATTCAGATATGTTCAGTTAATAATATCCGGAAGATTTCATAAATATTTCCACATATAACTATACTTAGTGTTTGTTATATCTAGGTACACAACTGACTAACGAGAATTGTTTAAAAATCGTAAATATTACTACTCTATTAACATCACCATCATATTTTGTTATTAAAATATATATATGACAACTGTGAAGATTGATTACGCACAGAACTATGTTCGTTTATATTTTCTTAATTAATGAATCTTGCAGTGAATATTATCTAATTACTGCTGCAGTTAATTTTTGTTTTTCAATAGTCAGGCTGTATAATATACTAATATATTATATTTGTATATAAAACATTTTTAGTAGTGGTAGATTTCATCATTTGTCTTCTGCTAACATGTAAAAAATATTTTACTTTTATACAAATTATGCATGTTACCTTTGATTACATACATAACTTTGTATAATTATTATAAATTGGTGTCTTCAATAATTGTCTACATACAAACTTTTAGTATGATAAGAGAGATGGATCATAAAGATAAAAAAACTAATGTATAAGTTTGATCTTATACTTACAAAATAATTTTTTTTTATCAATAAATTGTTGGCTGTAAAATACTTGTTTTATTGATTCGTATTTTCATCTTGTTTGTTAAAACTGGAAAAAGCGACTTTATATTGAATTACATGCAAACTTTTTAAACATATTAAGTACTGTATACTTCATACAATAGAGTCAAAGTACCTAATCTTAAAAGTCCACTTGCTAAAAATGTGTATTTGAATACAATATTGTGCGTACAAGCATTTAAATAAGTTAGTTATTTCAAGATAATTCATCGACCTTTTTTTGCAAATAACTCTGTAATGTGACACTTTAGGATATATTGACCTTTATGATTTTTTGTTTGTATAAGTATCCCCAATCGATATATGTAGGATTTATCGTGCGCCACCATTTTGATAAAATAACAACAACAACAACAACAACTTGACTAAGCCAAAATCTTCGAACCCCTCGTGAAACAAACATCCAAATATATTTTCTTTCACATTTATAATTATTAGTGGAATAACATTCATGAGACGTTTTACGGGCTTTTTTGTGGCTTTTATTAGTGTGATGTAAAAAAGTACTGCAAGCGGACCGCAAGTAGAAAAATATATTTTTTTTAATTGACGTCATGTCGTCAAATCTAGCCAGTAATTTTGTGGTTATAACAAATACGTAAGCAGCCCTTGCAGTATCAATGAAATAGGAACAACAACTGAACAGCTATTCACTATTTAATTGTAAAGATTTCTTTTTGGAATATTTCTTAGAACGAAAATTCATCAGTTTTACGGATGAGTTATGTTAGTAACACATTGGCCACGATTCACACAGTCACGCTCTTGTCCTTAATTTAAGTTAGTCCGTCCTTTTCATCTTTTAAAGATTAAAAAGGGACAGGAGATGGCCATCCTAATATTAGAGCTGTCAAATATCGAATTTGAACCTTATAGACGCGTTGATTGCACAATTATAGAGAGCACGTAAAACAACCGACTTAAAAATCTCCTGACAGCTACGCCCTTATTTTGGGTTATCGTTCATTCAAAATAATATCATTCGTTCGTCTGAATTCATCACCTCTCTTTCATTGGTCATAAAAAAGAAAAGGATAGCTGGATTTTAAAATTAGAATTGGAGCATGACATCCCGAATTGTTAACTTGTTCTTGGAACTTTTCTAACTGCGCGTTCGCAGTACAATGCGAGATATTTGTGTACTTACACTAGGTAGCCTTGGAAAAGAAACTACCAATTAAACATAAATAATAATGTATTTTTCAGATATTACGAACGAACGTCATTTAGTAATTGCCAAAAATAATGTTAATTGATGATAAGATAAGGTATGTTTGCTGTTTGACAAAGCTTTTAGAGTATAGTTATACTCATAAACATTATCAAATTAAATACTAGGAATACGTAATATTTTTCAGTTTAATATATTATTCTGTCTGTAGAGCGTCGATGGTCTAGTGGCTAGGACCGCTGCCTCTCGTCCGGGAGACGCGGGATCGATCCCCACCACGTACCGATGTGTTTTCGAATGTCGAATTCAATATGTACGTTACATGTTACATAGCATACGTTTATTCGAAGCTCTTACGGTGAAGGAAAACATCGTGATGAAACCTGCACACTCCTGCGAAGAAATTCAAAGGTTGTGTGTGAAGTCGACCAACCCGTCGCACTGCGGGTGCAATCAGTGCGGGTTGGTCGACTTCAGCTCATGCTGTTGATGATATTATTCTGTGGGATCGACAAAATTAGTGAAATGGCAAAATAAGATGATAAACATTATCTTAGATAATATTTACTGAATCAGATATCTTGATAGTGATCATTTTCCCAGCATTGTTTAAATTGTGGTGCCGTGCGGTGAAGTGTTTGAAGATCTTGACTTTGTGTGCTTAAGGTTTTAGTGTTATCAGCTACTATTTTAATCCAGATGTTATTAACTGTTAGAGGAAAAACATTTACATAGTGTTATGTCATTGCAATAGGCGATCGGACTGTTCACCATATTTTATTAAATATTTTTGAAATATAGATTAGTAGCAGGCAAAAACCCAGAATATCCCACAGTTGACAACCCAGGACACACCAGCCTGGCGCAAACGCACAAGAAGGCCCGACCCCAAATAAAGTTGGGAAAAGGGCAGGAAGAAGAATATAGATTATAGCAGGCGATTCGCGAAGAAAAAAACAGAATCGGTTGAAAAACTTTACAATGATTTTTTAAAGTTTCAATATGTCTGTCTCTTTCAAAAATGATTTTTTGTATGGAGATTATTTGGCGTTACTAACAAATGACGTCACAAGTGGGTATGTGCCTCTCTGTCTAATCTTGAATTTTAAACCTTTATAACTCACGGTGGCACGAGTGGTACGATGTGGAGGCGGGGGACAAAACAAATAGTCACTTGGTTAGACGGACTAATGCTAAGTTTGCTTAAATTCCTACAGAAAATAATTTAAATAGAATGTTTTTTATCAAATAGCAATTTACATGCACGTCTGCAGGTCAGAAATCAGTCAACGGCCTCAGATTAACATAATATACTGGATTACCGTTTAATTTACCGACGTGATATACCTATTTAGGTGGACCGACGATCTGTCTGGTGAAGGTCGCGGGAAGCTGCTGGATGCGGGCCAAGCAAGACCGGTGGCTGTGGAGATCCTTGGGGGAGGCCTTTGTCCAGCAGTGGACTTCTTTCGGCTGATTATGATGTTAATGATTAAGTTGTAATACATCGATTCTTGTATTTATGTATGAGTTTCAAATCTGTTCCAATATTGCAAGCATGTTATGATGATGATGATTAAGTTGTAATACATCAATTCTTGTATTTATGTATGAGTTTCAAATCTGTTCCAATATTGCAAGCATGTTATGATGATGATGATTAAGTTGTAATACATCAATTCTTGTATTTATGTATGAGTTTCAAATCTGTTCCAATATTGCAAGCATGTTATGATGATGATGATTAAGTTGTAATACATCGATTCTTGTATTTATGTATGAGTTTCAAATCTGTTCCAATATTGCAAGCATGTTATGATGATGATGATTAAGTTGTAATACATCAATTCTTGTATTTATGTATGAGTTTCAAATCTGTTCCAATATTGCAAGCATGTCATGTTGTCAGAACTCCTCAGAATGAGTAATATGTACCGTTATCATTATCATACAGCAAAATTGGTACAATGACCTAAATCTAACTAATAGCAGCACAAATCAATAGCAAATGGCTACGGCTTCCGTCAACATGTTGCTTTATTGTTAATTATTATCAGTTTTACGTAACAAACTTTGAATGTTTAATTACTAGTGGCTGTGTGAATTGTAGACCTCGCGAGTTTAACTTTTATTCGAAATGGCTGAAATAAATATCCACTTTGAAAAACTTCGAGAAACTAAATCGACAATAGTACCGTATAATTATCGAACCTGCTCACGAGATTTCACTGCTAAAAAAAATACGACTGTGCCGCCAAAAAAATTATAGCCAGTGTCACTTTACTTGGGCTGATGTAAGGATTCTAACGATACCCCACACATCGAAATTATCTGTTCAGACATTTGGAAGTTATGGCGGAATAAAGAAACACACATACACACATATAGGTACATGCACTTTGAATACATTACAATCCTTTTTTTTGGGCAGTCGTGTAAAAAAAATTGTCACGGCTACGCTGACAAGAACTCTAAAACGCTGGTGTCAGTCAAATTATTTCGTATGGTATATAGTCACTTATTCTGTTAGCAGTATTAACGGCCCGTTACAGTCTACTGCTGGACTATGAGCCTCCTCCACTTAAGTGGAGGGTTTTGCCATAATCTCCACGCTTGGCAGGCGGGTTGGAGATCGCAGATTAAAAGGTTACTGTATCAGAGAGCGCTGCTGCCCGTTCCCTGTTCAATGTGTAGTCCCTAAGTCGCCTCTTACGACACCCACGGGAGGAGTAGGGGTTGGTGACAAATGTATTCTACTCTGCCGTCACCACACGGCTAAGTTAGCAGTAACAAAACCTTTTTTTTTTCAGTGTATAAGTACTAGACTAGCAAACACGGTTATTACTACGGACGGTACTAGACTAGTAACCGGAATGAACAGCCAACAACTCATTGATTAGCTCCAAAGATTAATAAAAGGAAGTCATTAGAAGTCGTAGGAAATGATAATTTACTCTGTGGGTGGTGGTCATCAAATCAATGAATAGGTCATCGACCTCCTTGAAAAAAAAATGAGGAATAGATAGTTTCGAGTAATCATCATAATCGACTCCTACGTTTTATTCTTCATCGTGTGGGTTAAGTTAAGAGGTCTACAACCTGACCTTTTTTTTATGTAAAATAGGTTCGCGTTTGACCACAGTCTCACCTGATGGAAAGTGATGACGAGGTCGAAGATGATACACGCTCACCCAAAAGATGCCTATTCACTCTTGCCTTGAATACACCAAGATTATAAGACTCCGGAAACACAGACGCCGGAAGAGCAATCCACTCTCTGCTGTACGCACCAACAAAGACGACGCAAAGCGTCTAGTGCGGACTACGGGAAATTCAACCACGTGAGGGTGGAAACGCCCCCGGCGCCGGCGCCGCGTGCTCCGGTGGCAGAGGTGTGATATTACTGTTTTTTAAGCCGCCACAGGCCACTAACTGATAGGTCCCGTAGAGAGCAGCCGGGACGGCTTAACGTGCCTTCCGAAGCATGGAATCGCTCTCCTTTTTGGACAATAGGGTAAATTAAAATCAGAATAGGTAGTAAAAAAAGTACAGAAGTGCCTTGAGGTAAAGTCCAAAGGCCCGTCTAAACTTTCACGTATTTTTGTTTAGGTATTTTTGTATGGAAGTTTATTAATTTAATACTAGCCCTATCTAACCCTACTTATACAACCAACACTCATAAACTTATAAATGTCTTAATTATTAACACTGCTGCATTAGTAAAAGTAAAACAAAATTTTAACACACAAATGTTGCTCTAAAAATAGTGTTAGGCGTTTTATATAAAAAAATAGGTAAAAAGAAATCTTGAACGATTTCCTTATTATTTTATTTATTCACTGGGTAAAAACCTATAAATGTCGACTACATAAGTCTAGCATTACGCTAGTGGACTTGAAAGTCCCTGGTGTGGACTAGCTTCCGAGCCGGTCAAGCACGCAAAACACAAAGTATTCTTTTATACTGCCAAGTATGAGCGTCGAGCGTAATCATTTATATTTGAATAATAATTGAAATTGTCCGGCAGAGGACCAAGGTAGTTGATATCGTCCAGAAGTGTGTTCATGTTATGGGATGCAGAGGGAGAGAAAGAAAGTATTTTATATTGAATTTACTTGTATTTATTATAATAAACTGGTTTTTATATGTCTTAATAGACATAGCGTCATTGCAGGTTTTTAGACATTGACAGTTCCAAAACTGGAGGGAATAGTGATGTGCTGTTGCACTAGTGATGTAGGTACACATATACCAACACCTTCTCCTATTATTAAAATGCTTTGCAATTTTAAATAATACTTATATCAACATAAATTGAATTTTAAGTTTTAAAACACTAATGCAGCACTACACTACTTCTTATAATTATTTTTACTTATGTAACAATATTTTGAGCATGACAATTAAACTTATTATTCAATAAAGGTTTTGTAAATATGTCTGCTGTTTGTTTGTCTGTTGGACAATATTTTACATCAAGATTACCCTTTTTAAAATTATCATGAATGAAATAGTATCTCACATCAATATGCTTTGACCTCTTATTGAATGAACCCGTTTTGATTAACTGAATAGAACTCTGGTTATCAACATTCAATACTATTTCAACCACACACATAGTTAGTTCACATAATAAAGATTTTAAATATAAACATTCTTTGCAACAATCAGCAGCTGCAATATATTCTGCCTCAGTCGATGAAAGGGCAACAATTGGTTGTCGTCTTGAGCACCAAGATACCGGTCCTCCTGATAACATTATAACATAGCCGGTTGTACTTCGCCTTGTCTCAATACAGTTAGCATAATCTGCATCACAGTATGCATTTAGTTTTGTTATATCACCTTTCTTCTTGTACATAATTCCTTTCTCTCTTGTTCCATTTAAATACTTCAGTATCTTCTTTGCAGCTATTACATCTTCTTTGCTTGGGTTTTCTATTTTTCTGCTTGCTTCATTAACTGCTTGGCTTATATCTGGTCTTGATCTGGTTGATAGGTATAGAAGTCCTCCAATTAGTTCTCTATATGGGTAGTTTGTAGTATCAGTGTTTTGTGTTTCTTTCTTCTTTTCTGTGTTACAGGGTGTATTCGCAGCCTTCGAGTTTTCCATATTAAATTTCTTCAATAGATTTTCAATGTAAACTTCTTGTTTGAGTATTATTCCTTTTTCCGTTTTCTTTATTTCAAAACCAACAAATGTTGTAGGATCCTTGTATATTTTTATTTCAAATTCTTTTTCTAGGCACTTTAGAATCTTCAGTATTGTTCCCTTGTCTTTTGCTATGGCCAATCCATCATCAACATAGATTGCTATTGTTGTTGTTTTGTCTTCATTTGTAAACACACATTGGTCTGTTTTTGTAGGTTTCAGTCCAAGTTTCAGCATAGCATTTGTAAATCTTTTATTCCATGTAACTGGAGCTTGTTTTAATCCATATAAAGACTTCTTCAGGCGACAAACTTTATTTGGCTGTTTTTCATATCCATCAGGGATGTTCATATAAACATTTTCTTCTAACTCTCCATACAAAAATGCAGTTTTCACGTCGAAAGTCATCATTTCATAGTTGTTTGATGCTGCTATAGCAAATAGTGATTTTAGTGCTGACTGGCTAACGACAGGACTGTATATTTCGTTGTAGTCCATTCCTTTTTGTTCGAAACCACGTACGACGAGTCTGGCCTTGTAGATACCATTTTCTTTTACACGGAACACCCATTTATTGGTAAGTATATTTTTCTCTTCTGCTTCATTTTTGTCCACTATATCCCATGTATGATTTGTTTCCAAAGATTCCTTCTCCGAAGTTATAGCCTTCTCCCAATTTTCCTTTTCTTTAGATGTCACAGCTTCATTATAGGTAAGTAGTCCATAGTCTTGTAGGTAAGCTGGTTTTTGTCTTATTCTTTTGCCTTTTTTTAAGTCATTTTCTTCACTGTTGTCTTCCTGATCTTCATTTTCTTCTAGCATTTCTGTTTCGTTTTCTGAGGTTGCATCTTCATAAATATTATCATCATTCTGTTCGTCATCTGTTGTTTTTTTCTGGTCTTCTGTTGTCTCTTCCTGTCCCTGGCTTATTATTGTCTCTTCATGTTCATGGTTTTCTTTAGTCTTTTCATTTATAATCACTATATCTCTAGATATTTCAATCTTTCTCTCCTCTTCATTCCATAATCTGTATCCGTTATTTGTGTATCCAATTAAAATTAGCTTTTTGCTTCTTGGATCTAGTTTCTTTATTGGTTGTAGATGTTTTGCATACACTACAGAACCAAACTTTTGTGAATTGGATATATTTGGTCTTTTATTATTCCAAAATTCAAACGGAGTTTTATTTTTCAGAGTTTCACTTGGCAGTCGGTTTAGAATATATGTAGCGCAGTACATGGCCTCACCCCACATTTCTTTATTTAATTTTGAGTCAAATAGCAAAGCTCTTGATTTTTCTAGTAACGTCCTGTTGAGTCTTTCAGCCTTTCCATTTAGTTGAGGAGAGTAGGAAACTGTATAGTCCAGTTTTATTCCTTTGTTCAAGCACCATGACTTGAAATCATTACCAGTGTACTCGCCACCATTATCACATCTTATAGTTGAAACTTTACTATTTTTCTCTCTTTCAGCTTCTTCAATATAGTATTTTATGTTTTCAGGTACTTCACTTTTCTTTTTCATTAAATAGGTTTTTGTAAAATGACTGTAGTCATCCATTATTGTCAGTACATAACTGTATCCATCATGTGTTTTCTCTTCAAAAGGACCACATACATCTGTATGAATTAATTGTAGATGTCTTTCCGCTCTGGCTCTTATTGTATTGAAAGGCAGCCTTGTCTGTTTCGCTTCGGCACATATTTCACACTGTTCTTCTAATGTTTTCGATCCTTGTATTTTAATGCCATCAGCTACTTTTGTTAGTGTTTCTAATACAGTTTTACCCGGATGTCCCAGTTTTACGTGCCACTCTTTTGCTGTTCCTTTTTCTTGTGTTAGTAGAGATTTATTTTCTTTTGTTAGGTCTTGTTTTAAATTTATTGTGTATAAACCATTTTCTTTTCTTCCAGTTAAAATTAAATTTGAATCTTTGTAAATCTCAACTTTGTCTTTTGTGAAAACAACAGAACCTTCATTATTTGTTACTGAATTTACTGACAAAAGATTCTGTGCAAGGTCTGGTATTAATAAAGTATTATTTAGGTCACAAGTTTTTCCATGAACTATTCCACTTCCTTTTACTATTTTATCATCATTTGCTGTAAACACAGTTGAGTCTTTTTCTTTAAAATTACTTAGTATGTTATGGTTATTAGTCATATGAACCGTGCTTCCCGAGTCAACGATAAACTTTATTTCTTCAGGGTTTTGTTTAGTATTTTTTGTGAGAAAAGCAACATTCTTACCTTTTCTATCTTTGTTTTTATTAAAAAAACAGTTTTCTTCTTTGTGATTATTTTTCTTACAGATTGAGCAACAGTTCTTTTTGAATTTACAATCATTTTCTTCATGATTAAATCTTTTACAAATCACACACATCTTGCAATCTTTCTTCATATGGCCTGTTTTATTGCATTTGAAACATTTTATGTTCTTATTTTCCGCTTTGAAAGCAACTTGTTTAGGTTCTGTTTTTGTATTTGGGAATCGACCTTCTTCGGCCAACAGCCTGTTTGTTAAGTTTGTCAGAGTCTTTTTATCATCTTGTGTTGAATCCCATGCGGTTATAAAGTATTTGTACTCACTTGGTAGACAGGTCAATATTTTAGAAATGACCATTTCATCATTAATATTTTGATGAAGATTATTCAGTCTGAATCTCAAATTTTCTATGTCTGTTATGAGCTGTGATAGCGACTGGTTCTCATATTTGAAATTGAAAAACTCTTGCAATAAAGAAGACATGTTTCTTTCTTCTGAGCCCTCAAAAACTTCACATAGCTTTGTATACATTTCTCTGGCACTTTTACATGTTATTATATGATGATATGATAGCTTTCTGTCGATGGAATTCAGTATCAACTTCTTCACTTTAGCATCTTTGACTAGAAATTCCGGCTTTGCACACTCTTTTTTGTCTGTTTCCGTCAAACTTTCGTTTAGGTTATAAGCTGTCACGTATATGTTGAACTCGAATTTCCACACATGAAATGTCTCGGAATTGGTTAGTTTTTCAATTTTATCCACGTCGTTATTCATTTTTCCGGTTTTTATTCACTTTTTATTCTGTTTTTAGTCCTTTTATAGTTCGTTTTAGTACTGGTTTTTATCACTGGGTTTTAGCACTGTTTTTCTCTTTTTCTACCCTGGGCCCATAACCTGTTCATGTTATGGGATGCAGAGGGAGAGAAAGAAAGTATTTTATATTGAATTTACTTGTATTTATTATAATAAACTGGTTTTTATATGTCTTAATAGACATAGCGTCATTGCAGGTTTTTAGACATTGACAGTTCCAAAACTGGAGGGAATAGTGATGTGCTGTTGCACTAGTGATGTAGGTACACATATACCAACAAAGTGTAGCAAGCTGAAGTGGTAGTGGGCTGGCCACGTCTGTCGCAGAACCGACGAGCGTAGGAGCAGACGGGTTCTCGAATGGAGACCGCGTCTCGGGAAACGTAGTGTGGGACGCCCCCTGCCAGGTGGACTGATGACCTGAGGAGGTCGCTGGTGGTGGCTGGATGAGAAAACCCGAATCATGCGCTTTGGCGTGCCCTTGGGGAGGCCTACGTCCTGCAATAGGCTGATTGATGAATACTTGAAATAATACTTGAAATCTCAAGCGTTACATGCTTGCATCATGCTGCTGCTGCTGCTGCTGTTGTTCATTTGCGTGAGTGAGTGAAATGGAAGATTCAGAAGCATACGCGAGTGCGTGAATAAGCAATCCTTTGTACTTGCCTCAAGCCACTTAATTCGCATTAAATGACAGTATTTTTATCGTGTGAATTGTAATTTAAAGTCATCAACGAACCTCACAAACCCTGATGTTAGAGCTATTAGAGCTCAGCTGGCGCCAAAGGCCTCTGATATGGTTTATGTACCGTCTATTATCCGTAGATATTACCTAGGATAGGACCAACCATTTAATGTCCTCCGAAGGACAAAATCAAGGACATGTTTCTCGGACAATCAAGTGATTTGTCCTGAGCAAACTGCTAATTTATTTATTTATTTCCTAACGGATCTAATCGCTATTTCTACCAAAGTGGTAACATAGCGGGTGCGGACTTGTGTCGCGCAGGCGCAACAGCCTTCAAGTTGCGCAGACCTCGTCCTCCATACTTAATCAAACTCGGGAGAGTCTCGGTAATATTTGTTTGACTACAGTGTCCCAACCCATATTCGAACCCGGATGCTCCGAAATGAAAACTGAATGATCCACTGCTCAGCCATTCAGGCTGTATGTACTTTAAGAGATGAACCTATCCATGAAACTGACCAAAATTCTCCAATAGGCTGACGGATGATAGAAAAAGTTTGAATGGGTAGTTTTATCCCTTAAAATATAATAGTGTCAGCTAATTTAGCTACACCCTGTATAGTGTATAAGGGTTGTGCAAAGCTTTATTTGGCACAAACGTACATCAAATGTGAGGAAAACCATATCCCACGTCATCCATATAACCTTGAGTGAGTGTTCCTATTTGGCACCACGCCATAATCTTCTAAAATAATGCATCAGCTAACTCCATTACGCGGTTAGTTCGACAGTATCAATTTGGCATCTTTCAAATCCAGAAATGTACACAGTTGGAACGTAAAATGAAAGGAGATATGGACTGAAACTACACTGAAACTGCATTTGGCATGTAAAATGGGTAAGCGGTCATTGAGATGATGAAACGCGATCGAAGCGTTTTATAAACGCGCGTCTTTGTTAATTTACGATTATTTACTTAACGATGCACACCTTTTTTATCATCTTTAGAAAAGATACATTGAAACTTTTTTTCTTTTACTTCTAAAAAAACACTTTTGAGTTCTTTACTTTGACCGTACGGTTTTCTCAGTTCAGTAAAGCCATACATTCAAGTTAATTAAAAACAGACAGCAAAGCCAAATAAAGTTTATGATTATTATTTTTAAGAGAATTGTAAAGTTCTTCTCCACAGAAAAGGAAACACAAAAAATTTAGACATCCATTTGGTATAAACGTTTCACACAACGCATTTTAGTTATCATGGGAAAGAATCTACCTAGCGTTTTTACCACCGGTGTGCGTCTTTCAGACTGCACGTGTAGCCTTTATTCAGTGTTGTGGCGCCCAGCGAATAAGGTGGACGGGTATATTTTATTCTGAACAATGGACTAAGACAAGTGTTGTGTTTAAAATATAGTTATACTAAAGAAAATAAAATGAAAATGAGTGAAAATCGCAAAACAGAAGACTCTCCCGTTCCATTCGAGGAGGCTTTAACTAAAACTGGTATTGTTTTTCTTTATAAATTACTAGCGGTCCGCCCGGGGCTACGCTCGCGTCGCGAGATTTTCCCGTGGGAATAAGACTTTTTCCCGTAAAAACTATCCTAATATATAATTTTAATCTTTCGCGGTCATTATCATAACATAAGCCCGAAAAATGTCTCATAAATGTTAAAAGTATCCTATGTGTTAATCCAGGTTATGAACTATCTCCATTCCAAATTTCCTGAGACAGCTCATACAGAGAATACTCTCTACGAAAAATAATCGTCACAAGAGCCAATTGCTTTACGGGCTTTCTGAAGCACGGAGACATATTTCTTTGCAGAAAATCAGGTGATTTAGCCTGCAATGTGCTCCTCATCGGTATTCGAGTTTGGAACCTCAATGTTTAAAACACGTAAACTTAGGCTAGCTTAAAGGGTGGGGTACATAACGACTTAACGAGAAGAACACGACATTTTCAGAAGTATCCATAAAATCTGCTCAATAAGATCGCGTTAATGAGCTTTCGAAAGCACACGGAACCTTATTATTATTATTATCTCGAGCCTCTCGGTACTAGACCGGTATTTAGTGGATCAAAACACGGGCTTATGCCAAGTGACTTCGTTCCTCTACTATTGCTGAAGGTGTCTGCGTGGTTGAAGATAGTTTAAAATAATTATAAAACAGAAATTGTATAAAAAAGGTAGGATAGGTAGGATATCTGATTACTTAGAAGACAGATGTCCATGGGAATAGATTGTTTGAGTAACAGGCTTTTTCGATATATAATAAGCATTAATTTTGTAATTGACAATATTTTATTTAATAATAGAAACGCAAAAGATGCGACGACTGTGGAGTTTCTTCGATGTGCTCTTCTCCACAGATTCCGCCATTGTGTTAGTGAACTCACCCAAAAAAATTTAATGACGGATTTAAGTGATGTAATAACATCCTATGGAAATAAATAATTTTGACTTTGACTTTGATAGGAATCGTCTGATTATAGAGATGGTCTATTAAAATGTCATTACTTATAATGTGTGTTACTAGTATAACTTATTACTATTACTGAATGGTAAAAAATTTGTGCAAATGCAGATGATTTAAATAGTTGTTTCCCCATTATAATAAATCTAACCGTTCACCCGTGGTTAAGCTTGTGCTCGGCTTGTGTTATATTTACCGTGGAAATAATAGTAATTCCTGCGGTCATAATACTTATTTACTTACTATATCATTTATTCACAAGAATACATGTAGGTATACAAATGTCTTACAAATTGAATACATAATACAAATGATAAAATTCAAGTCTACTTAAAATTAATCAAAAAGTCCGCCCAGCCACGCCCCTCGCCCAAAAGTGTCCACAACACTGGCAGTGTTTCCTCTCTGCACAGCAAGAGAGATCCTCTGCGCGAGGAAAAAGCCCGCGCGGGGATTTGACCCCTGGTCCCTCAAGCGCTGGCCCACGCTGCGCACCAGCTCCTTCGCGTCGGAGTCTAAAGCCACTCGTACGCATGCTTATTTACTGCGAAACTCATTTTGTGTTTACGTCACCTATTTATGCGCAAAAGATTTTTGCCAGACAATTCTGGCAAAAACGAGCAAAGTGATATAGACAATAGCGTTGTTCTCAAAATATTGCGTTACTTCGGAAAACTGATCTCTTCTCGTGAATCTCTCGTCAGTTACTTACAAACATTAAAAACTGACGCTCTATTTTCATAACAATAAAATATTTTCACTTGAATTTCGCGGTCTCACAATGGAGGATCCGTATTTGAATCTAAGACTTCCAATCCACTTTGTCAAACAAAAATCTCTTCCCCATCTTCTTTCCCCAGTTTGGTTTGGCACTGGAAGCTTTGCACTTGGCTAGACGAGATGATGGCCGGTGGATCAAAGTAGTCAGAGTGGTGGCCAAGGGGAACAACAAGGCCAGTAGACAGATCACAGTCGAATGACAGGATCGCACTGGATGTGGATAGTACAGGCCCGTGACGAATGGCCCAGCAGTGGGTGGGTGTAGGCTGAGAATTATAACGATGATGATGACTGCAGGCTGAATCACCCGATCAAAGATTTTTCAAGCGCGTCGCCAGAGAGAGAGAAGTGAGCCGCATGCTAGTTCTTTGCATCTGATTGTCTGAAAAGTAACATTCTAATCTTCGGAAGGCACGTCACGTTGGTCAGAATCAGAATCAGAATATTTTACTGTGTCAAACACGGTAGTAAGTAACATGTCAAAATGAATACAAAAGTTCAACGTGTTTCGCCAATAGATAATTGGCATACAATTAGTAGTCACATTATTTTTATTCCATTAAAAAAACTATTAGAAAATTATCTTCGTACAAACTAAAATGTCAAAATTACATAAGAATTAGTAAGGTCCCGGCTGTTACCTACGCGAATAGTCGCTACTCAAACTAAGTCAGAAGCCATTGGCGGCTCTAAAGATATTAAAAGCTACTAGTGTTTGTAGGGTCGGTCGTTAACTTTACAATCTACACGATATAATGTGGAACTACCAAACGGCTTGCTTTTACTTACTTTACTTTGCAAAACTTTTCACAATGTAATTATAGTAGGACAGTCTCTAGCAGTAATGCTAGCAGTTGATTGTTATTTGATCAGCACATTATACGTATTGTGCTGAAATAAGAACTATTGTTTAACGATTAATGAGTATTTGTGCGACGATGGTAAACATGGCTGGCGTTTTTATTCATAGGTATTGGTTTTTAGTTCTTACTGGCACTAGTGACTATGTATAGATTGCAAGGTAATGTCTGAAAATCAGCTTAGCTGAGACATGACCTCTTCTTCCAATTGTAATGCTGTAAAAAGATTTTTTATTTTATTTTTCATCTTTATACCGGGTGTCCAAAAAGGGTATTTGCACTTTTAAATATCAATAAATCGTCTTAATTAGGGTAGATAGCAAAAACAAATATAATGTCATACGTGGAATTTATTGGAAATTTAGTTGAAATGGTTTCGTATACCGGAGCTCAGCGCGCATTTTATGTAAGTAAGAGCTTATTATCAAAACAATAATTCGATAATAACAGCTCGCTGCTTACATCGCGCGCAGTTCAATGTACGGGACATTTCTTTATCTCCCAGTGCGAATATCATTAGAAAATGGATTAAGACGTAATGGACGTCGTTTGGACAACATACTTTTTTTGTCGTAAACTTTCCATTGTATGTACTTTTTGCAAATAGTAATAAAATTATGAAATGATATATTTTTCATATTGATTTATTTATTTATTTACGGAAAACATACAGCTTACATGACACATATGACAATAACATTTGAAACATTACATTAGCCAATTAAGTTTTCACTAATTATTGATACAAGACATTGGATAAAAAACAATGGAGGTTACAAGATGAAATTATAAAAATTTAGAAGAATTTTACGCCTGATAATTTTAAAATTTTAAAATAAAGATGCTACCTATCTGTAATCGATATACTACTTGATTTGTTTGATGGTGGAAACAAATTTAGGAAACTTAAGATGGAAGATATCAACATCTTTGAATTTAGTGTTATAAGAATTGCATGCTCGTCGGATGAAGCGGTTTTTAGCGAGGAGGGATCAAAAAGTAGTGAGAACGACATACTCCTTGGTAAGAAAAAAAAATACCGGCAGGCATAGCTCAGGTACATATTTGTAATATTAATAAAGAAAAAAAATCTTCGATTCTCTTTTGTTTTTTTCTGAATGTAGTCATTTGTTTGCTTCGTGTCGGAACGTGTTCTCGAAAATGGAGAAAAACGAAGTGCGAGCCGTTATTAAATACCTCTGTTTAAAAAAGTTAATGACTCAAGAGATTCATTGCGATTTGGAGGCAACATTAGGAGAGTCTGCTCTGCCGTATTCTACTGTCGCAAGGTGGGCTTCTCAATTTCGAGTAGGGAGAACGAGCACGGAAGACGAACATCGTTGCGGCCGTCCATCGACGTCAGTCACCCAAGAAAATGTTGCGAAGGTCGAGAAAATTGTATTGAGCGATCGAAGAGTTACCATCCGATACTTAATTCAAGAAACGGGCATTTCATATGGAAGTATTCAATCCATATTGAAACAATCTTTGAATATGAGAAAAGTTTCCGCAAGATGGGTGCCGAGAATGTTAACCGACAGTCAGAAACAAAATCGACTTGACATTTCGAAGATATTGTTGGACAAGTTTCAAGAAGATTCTGAGAACTTTTTGTCTCGTTTCGTAACAATGGACGAAACATGGGTCCATCATTTTGATCCTGAGACAAAACAGCAATCTTCGCAATGGAAACGGCCATCATCACCGACCCCGAAGAAGTTTCGTGCCGTGGCATCGGCTGGCAAGGTTATGCCCTCAATATTTTGGGACTTAGAAGGGATATTGTTGATTGGATACCTGGAGCGTGGAACCACTATTACAGGCCAATATTATGCAGCTTTAATTCCCAAGTTGAGGAATGCCATCAAAGAGAAAAGGAGAGGGAAACTTCGAAGGGGCGTGCTGTTTCATCACGACAACGCACCCGCGCACAGGTCGGCAGTTGCGATGGCTGCCATTCAGCAAGCTGGCTTCGAATTGGTTGACCACCCCCCTTATTCACCAGATCTGGCGCCTAGCGATTTTTATCTGTTCCCCAAATTGAAAGAATACTTAAGGGGAAACAGGTACGAAGATGATAACGAGGTGATGGATGCCGTGGAGAGCTTTTTGCAGGACCAAGACAAAACTTTTTTTTAAAGGGATTGAAGCCTTGGAAAAGCCCTGGACTCGGTGTGTAGAGAGACTCGGAGACTATGTAGAAAAATAAATTATTAAGTTATCAATAGTCATTATATTCTATTTCATTCTCACTACTTTTTGATCCCTCCTCGTAATTTTTGGGTATAAACTGTCAACACCCTTTTTGGACATCCTGTAGGATCATTTCTTGGCTTAAATGAATGAATGAATGAATCGTTTATTAACTTTTGAAAGTTACTTCTCACACATTTCTTAGTAAAGTTTAAGTATTTTTTGGGTCAGCAAATTTTTGCTTCCCGCACAGAGTGTTTGGAAAATGTCGTTCGATCAATAATTATCAAACTCTGGGAAATCTCGAACATGATCGTATGGAAAGATGGTCAAAGCCACTCAATTTTTTTCTAAAATCGCTATTGCGCTTTGAAGCCTTGAATTAATAGGCTAGTAGATACCAGAAATGTGTGAAGTAAATTACATGTTGAACATTAAAATTCCTTGAAGTCAAAGCTAGCTAACAATGCCAAGGACAAAAGAAGTTTGTGTTTGGGGCATCCTGGCACAGGCATTTGTTTATGCTTAAAAGGAGGCCCCAGCAAATTTGTTTCATAGATAACTTTAAGTTAAAGAAATAAAGATTTTTGATTTTGATTCTTTTTTTTTTTTTTTGATGATGATGATGATGATGATCTTTCTCACCATTTTCGGCTATGGCGACCACCTCGATACACCAGTTTCGGAAGTACTTTAGGTCTACGATTAAGAAGTGTCACTATGTATGTATATATGTCTAATGGGGAACGCCTGCGACGGAGCGCAGACGGGTGATCTGCTCTGTTAAAAGAACTATTTCACCCCTAATTCCCAGCTCGGTTGTTGCCCTTCGGACTCACGGTGCATCGGACAATTCTCCCCAATTCCCTCGCTCTCCCTGGGCGAGTTCTACCCCCACACGTCTCCAGGTAAGCGCTTGTTAGAGCATTCTAGCCGAGGGTACCGCTCCGTGAGAAGGGAACCTGAAGATTCCCCTTCCCGAAGTTCTCCCCCCCCCGTCCGATGTTTCTCGGTAGTGCTCCCACACTCCCTTGGCGTGGGGAAGTGTCACTAAGTATATAACTTCTTTATAACCGGCAAGACAAAATTCCCTGATGAAGCAGAAGACGGAAGCTTTCAGATACATAGGGTATTTTAAGGTGCGCAAGCCAGTGCATCGAAACTTTGTCAAACTTGCTAAAATGAAGCCTTATCATCTTTATACTCAGCCTACCACACATCCACCCACGATAACAACTTCTTATTGCGTACGTACTTGCGTGCGTAGTTCTTACACCTCAAGTTCCTGTAGACTTTTCAATACTCATCAACTGTTTCTTTTTTCAGGCAACGGCCTCTACAATGTCCTCCTATCCTGCACATGCGCGCTTATACTCCTGGGCATTGGAGTGGACCTCTTCGGCTTCAGTCTGGTGGTGACAGCCGCCTGTGATCTGGAGCTCAGCGTCGCGGAGAAAGGAATCCTCAACTCCTTGCCGTATGTTGGTTAGTTCACATTTTTATTTAAATCAAACTCGATTTTTTTTTGTTTTTCTTACAGAAGCAAATTTGTATAACCTGTACTTTCTCAACTACTAGCGGAGAAACGAGAGGGTTGGCGAATACTTCACCGATAAGAGCACACCTCTTTAATTAAAAGAGAGAGAAAATAGGGTATTAATAATGATAATAATAATGTTTTCTTTGTATGTCCCATATGTGTTATGCAATAATGTTTTACTTACTTGCTTACTTATTTGGCTGTTCCTAAATTTACCATATTTTATTAATTAATTTAAAAATAATAGGTTAGTAACAGACGATTCATGAAGAAAAAAACAGAATCGGTTGGAAAACGAATTTACAGTGATTTTTAAAGTTTCAATATAAAAAACAACCGAAAACTATTTTTTGTATGGAGATTAGATTATTGGTGTTACTTGCTTGTGACGTCACAAGCAAGTTATGTGCTTTGTCTAATCTTGAATTTCAAACCTTTATAACTCAGTCAATTTTAAAGATAGAGCAAAAATTATTTTATTGTTCGATAGCAAAAACTAACAAGTTTGGATTTATAAAATAAAAAAAGTTGTCAAATACCCTATTTAAATGTTTTTTTTTTCTTCTCGTGCCAGCCCAAAATGAAGCCTTAGCTAGTGCCTTATCATTGTTAAATAAATTGTATAATTAAACTAGGATTAGATACCCGATAATAAATTATTAAAATTAAAATAGTTACTCTCATTGTATGAGGCCTTGCATTAAATAAAGTGATTATGATGTTAGAAATGGTTTAATAGTTGCCATCAGTTGTTAATATCCCAGTATTATCATAAGCTTTTTAACCTTTTTAGTAATATTATTTTTCTGTTAAGTTTGATTATAAAATCTTTTAAGAATAGAAACGAATTACATTACAACAAACACCATTTTTTTTACAGAAGAGAGATAACTTTTTGTGATCTTTTTATCTGCTTACATCGTTACATCTGACCTCATTGTCTCTCTTCTTCCAGGCATCTTGCTCGTCTCCTATGTATGGGGCTACGTGTCAGATACGAAAGGGCGCAAGTTCACTCTGGTGTTGTCCCTGAGGATGGGCTTTATTCTCTCTTGCATCAGCAGCTTGTCTCCGAACTGGCTGATTCTCGGTCTGATGAAATTCTTCTCCGTCTGTTTGTAAGTTACTAACACCTGAACAGCTCATCATACGTCCCCACCGAGGGGCTCGAGCCTACCCTGAATTAGGGCGAATTTACGAACACACTATTTTGGGTTGTATGGTCGATATTCGATAAATCCTGGTATCGGCGTTTTGACTTTCAGTAGGGTAAAGGGCTGGTTAACAAGAAATTTTAGAATCTAGCTGTTTGATGATTCTTGGAGACAGGGACTTACTTTATAATCTTATCTTAAGATGGTTTAAGAAAATATACCACACAAGCATAATATTGTCTGAGCTACAACACTGCCACCCTCACCTATGCATGTCATGTCATGTGTTGTCCTTACTGCACCCGACTTGTGTTCGCAGCATGTTCACAGACTTCGAAGTCAGCCAAGGTAAATCATGATTTTTATTCGTTTCAGCTCATGTGCTGCAAATTCAGTGGCATACACTCTGGCCGGGGAATCAATAAATCAACGAGTACGGAGCAAGCACATGCTGCTGATGACTTCTATGCTGCTGCTGTCACCAGCTATTGCTGCAGGTATTTTTTTATCAGTTGGTACTGAATTTGTGAATATGAGATGCTCTTGACAAACTCAATTAATCCAAACCAGAAAACAATTAAATTTTTAACCTAATTTTATTATTCTATGTCAATAAGGTTTATATTTTCCACAGTGTGATTCGGGAAACTGCTGATTGATTGATTGATTGATTGATTGATTGATCCGAAGTTTACTTAAAAAAAGATTCAAATCATGTGTAGTTTTTTTGTCTTTAAATAACTAAACGGGAGGCTGGAATCCATGATAACAATTATAATGAGCTGATATCTATTACCTCTATATTTATTTATTTTTCAGTCCTCACGTATCCAACACTAATCTACTTGCACTTCGAAGCAGAGATCTCGTGGTTGGGTATAGTCTTCCGACCTTGGAGGTTGCTCATCATAATCTTAGCACTGCCTTCGGGGATAGGAGGCGTCGCCATCATGTTCTTTCATGAGTCCCCCAAGTTCTTGGCCAATTGGGGGAGGAAAGAAGAAGCTTTGGAGGTTTTGAAGTCTATGTATGCTGTGAATCATAAGTGTTCTAAAGATGAGTTTAAGGTAAAAAAAATCCTTTAATTTATCATTCTCCTGCCCTGTTCCCTTTATTTGGGGTCGGCGCAATATATTTTCTTCTTCCATTCATCCCTGTCAGACGTCACATCACTATTCACTCCCTTCTTACACATATCATCTTTCACTCAATCCATCCATACTTTTCTGGGTCTACCCCTACCTGCTTTTCCATTTACTCTCATATCTACATGGTGGTATGGGATTCCTCTCTTCGCATCACATGCCCATACCACGACAGCCTGTTACTCCTCAACTTGTCCACTATGGGTGCCACTTTCAAGCTTCCTCTTACATACTCATTTCTTATTCTGTCTTTCCTCGTCACACCACACATCCATCTTAACATTCGCATCTCAGCTATGCATCTTTTTAAATTAAGTAATTGACCGAGCGAGCGAAGCGTCTCTGCTTCAGCTTGGCCAAATTTGCTTTTGTATGTCCATCTGTTTGTTTGTTTGTGGTTTGTGTGTTTGTTTGTTTCACTCTACAGGTCGCGTTTCTCAACCGATTCTCGTGAGATTTTGTGAACAGGTTCGATAAGTTAATAGATTTTGTTTGTCGGGTTAGTTTTTGGAAATTTAAAAAAATGACGGTGTTATGGGGGTTGTTGTAAGCTTACAAGGTCTACCGCCGAAGCTGTTTTCCTCTACAAGTCACATTTCTTAACCAATAAAATAAAATAAGATAAGACAAAATAAATTAAAATAAAATAAAATAAACAAAACAAAATAAAATAAAGTTAAAAAACACAAAAAATCAAAGGGTTGGGGATGTTTGTCGAGAAAAAAAAAATTTGAAAAGATATATACAGACTCGCGAGGTCTACAGCTCACAGAGCCACTAGTGTTCAATAGAACACTAGTGGCAGCGTGAACAAATATGTTCACGTAAACATATTATGCAACCAAAACAATTTTGTTTGAGCCAAACACGTGCCAAAACTTTTACTTTCCGAAACCGCTTCAAGATGGCATCTCCAAATTAATGTGCCAAAGTAATAAACTCACTATTGTAAACACGCACGTTAAGCCGTTGGTCCCGGCTACTATCTAGTCGTTACATGAGCCAAGGGTTTGTGAGGTCGGTTGTCGACCTTACAACCCATACGATGATGATGATGATGATGATGATGATTATAAACAGACTCTATACCGCGCCGCTGTACCTATATATACTTAATACTTTGGCTTACAGCTTAAGGTTTAAAAGTAACAGAAGAAGTGTGTACATCAATTTATTATTTCGTTTGCTGCTCAAAGTTTAAAACTATCGATTGATGCGTGAATTATTCCGTTTTAATGAAGTTCCGATCACGTCGAGTCCGGTGTAACTGCCTAGAGAAATATATTTTCAAGAATTTGCATTTTAATGTATAAAATATAAATATAAAAAATTTATTTTTAACTCACGTATTAGTGTAATCTAGAGCGTCGTCGGTGGTCTAGTGGCTAGGTCCGCTGCCTCCCGTCCGGGAGACGCGGGTTCGATCCCCACCACGTACCAATGCGTTTTCGAATTTCGAATTCATATGTACGCTTATTCAACGCTCTTATGGTGAAGGAAAACATCGTGATGAAACCTGCACACTCCTGCGAAGAAATTCAAAGGTTGTGTGTGAAGTCGACCAACCCGCACTGGGCCAGCGTGATCGACTAAGGCCTAATCGCCCTAATTCAGGGTAGGCTCGAGCCCCACGGTGGGGACTTATATGAGCTGTTGATATTAGTGTTATCTATCATTCCCCAGATTATCATCAGTATCCCTGTGCTGTGATCTTAGGTTGTGGTTTCTTTAATCTCTACATGTCACCTTTTCTTTTCAGGTTCGAGCATTAAGCTTAGAAGAGTGTTCAGGCAAAAAGGATAGGACATTATTTCGAGCGATGTTCGAGCAAAGTGCCCCTCTGTTTAGACCACCGCTGCTCTGGAGGTCCCTCCAGCTTTTCTACATAGTAGCGGTGGTGTACATCACGTGAGAACAAGTTACATACATGGTTAGGGATAAGAAGTACTTGTATGTTCCACTTTGATAGCAACACTGACCTTCTAATCTTTTAAAACAAATTGACGACCGGCCGCCCAAGTGTCAGACTGATTGCTTGTGCAGCTGAAGGTGCCGTCATGGTTCCTCTAACAACTTACTCCTTAGATAGAGAAGTTTATGCAGTTGGCCTTTCCCAGCAGAGGAATCTCATTGACTGATTAAAAAAACGGAGATGTGTTTCGGATTGTATTTATGCAGCCGTCTTTCAGCAAATTATTAATTAACAGAATAATGAATCATACTGAGTGAGACCTACCTAGATAATTATGGCGGCAGATCTATTGAGATTCTTCAATATGTTATAAAGGTTTGAAATTCAAGATTAGACAGAGAGGCACATACCCACTTGTGACGTCATTTGTTAGTAACGCCATATAATCTCCATACAAAAAATCGTTTTTAAAAGAGACAAACATATTGAAACTTTAAAAAATCACTGTAAATTGGTTTTTCAACCGATTCTGTTTTTTTCTTCGCAAATCGTCTGCTATTAATCTATATTTTAAAAATAATTCATTAAATATGGTAAGTTCATAAAATATGGTGAACGGTCCGATCCCCTATTGTCGTACTGTTTCACTTTGTGACTGGTCTTACTTATTTATACAGGCAAAACAATAATCACATAGCAAAAGCTATAAGACAATGATCAAATTATCCATAAATGATTGTTGGTACAGTTGGTACTATATGTACATGACGCGACGGTGATGATGACTCGATTTGTACAGTACAACAGATAAGTAACAACATTTGTTAGGGCTATTTCTCAGAATTCATGCCTACTTACACATTTCATTTTTCTATAATGAAGTTACTTTATTTTATAGACCTGGGGGCCGTTTCACGAAGCTACAAGTTACAAATTACAAGTAAAATTCGACGTACATTGCGTAGACGATTAGATAAAACGATAAGGCGAATTGGCTACGCAATGTATATCAAATTGTAACTTGTTGCTTCGTGAAACGGGGCCCAGCTGCTAATCAAACAAAAAAAAACATAAAAAGCACGTTTCTGTCCCCGGAAAGTTGAGCAGGAAAGCAGAGCAGCTTTAGTTAGTTTTAATACCACGTTTGGTAATATTTTTGGCTAAAATAAATGCTAGATTGACTAAAATCTTCTTCAATATATTTTGCCCTCCGTTGGGTAGAGGCCTTATGCCTCTCCAAAGCACGTACACTCAATAAAAAAATAATAAACCCGTACCACTTTTTCAGTAACAACAGCTTCCTTGTCTGGCTGCCACATATCCTCAACTTGGTGAGGATCTCCTTGGAGTCTGGCACCAGCAGCGGCAGCGTCTGTTCCCTCATCTCCACTGAGGTCTATGAAGATGACCTGGTCCAGAACGCCACGTCTTATGTTAGCAACGTTACTACTACTGCAGTAACTAGTGTGGTCAGTAAAAGAATTTATGAAATATCAAGCTATATATTTATGGAGGATTTTTGTTAAACACTTACTTTTCAGGCATTATAGTTGCCATGTCGAAATGCAAATAAACCAGGAGAGCCAAACCCGCTTTTGAGTTTTCGTAGCTATCGCTAAATAATTAAGATTGTTAAAAATATTCAAAAATACTTGTTGTCTTTTTCCAGAGCCCGGATCTTTGTCTCGGCTATATCGAAGACAACGTCATCCTGACTCTCATAGCTTCTCAATCCGCCTTCTCCTTCCTCAACTTTGTCATCTCCTACCTCCCCCACCGGCGGAAAGCGGTGCTCTTGTCCATCCTGACCATGTCTGCCCTGAGCGGCATCTGCCTGAACTTGATGCCGGAGCCGATTTCCAGTGTCTTCTTCTTCATGGTCTTCACTTGCACCTGTCTCGGCATGGGGATCATGGCGTCATACTTCGTCGATTTATATCCTACGTCGTACAGGTGAATTGGTTTTGTTTTGTTTTTTTTGTAGTTGATATCTTTTTCAAAATCACTGTAATAATCAGGAAGCTTTTTTCACTTTTCATTATGATAACTAAGATATTTACGATACCCGCTACCTAATTTCTAGATAAAACTGTTACGAAGAATTTGTTTAAATTGACGTGTACTAAATTCAGAATCAGGATAAGTATATATATATATAAATATATACCACTCCTTTCTCCTTACATTGACAGTTCGTATTCTCTTCATCACGCTTCAAAAAGTATCCTAATGTTTATTACCCTATTTTTAAACCTGTCTTCTATTTTAGAGGCATGATAGCGTGCCTGAGTATCATGGTGGCCAGAACTAGTACTTTTATCGGCATCAATCTGGTGGGGAACCTGATCTTCCACCATTGCCAGATCACCTTCTACCTCTGGTCTCTGCTCGTTTTAAGTAAGTATACTAATTATGTATATTCGTTGACATTTATGTATTATTTATCTACTTAGATGAAATCGAACTGAAGGCGACATCGAGCAATTAATTTAATCTAAGATGAAGATTATGATGATGATGGTGTTGATGATGATTATATTTTCCAGGTAGTGCTGTTGCAGCCATGTTTCTACCTCCGGACAAGCCATCAGTAGTCACGCAAATTACTAAACTTTAAGATTAAGTGTTGTGAAATGATCTCTATAACGTTAATGAAAACTTCATGGGTAGGGTAGAGTTGAGTTGCTTTAGGTTCCGGCTACATAGACGTATTGGAAGCGGATTTTTTTATATTCGAGTTCTTATGCAACTGCCACAAAGTAAATGCCGAAAATTGGTCGGCTGCTCTGGATACATTTGCCCAGTGCTGAATAAACAGAAACTTTAGCTAAGGTACTCGTATTTTTGCAAAATGGGCTTTTTTGCAAAATGGGCTTTTTGATATTGCTATCGTGGATCATCCAAATAATGTTCATGCTTAAAAAGCTCAGAAAATATTCATGGCCAAATACACTAGACCATCTATTTGGAGCAATTTAGCAATGAAACTTATCTCGGGCCCGATCACACTCGTTTACGCAGCAATGATGAGCCGGTGATCCAAGTGTAAAATACCTATAAAATAAAACTCCCGCATTTATTAAATAGCTGTAAAGTATAAATATTGATAGGTGTTTTTATAAACGAAACAACAACAGAAAAATATGTATAAAATCGTGTAAAGGTATTAAAAATAATTTTAGCATAAATGTTTTATTATTTTCTGGTGGTTGACTAATCTTTTTCGACACGATAACTGAAACAAACCCTAATAAAATATTACAGTTTTATGGAGTCGCTGAGAGCCTCTGACATGGCTGGGACAGCCTCACGAACTCAGATCTCCGATCTCAGAGTGCTCGAGATTTCGACGCCCATTACGGAAGGTTCCGGGTTCGATTCCGGGTGGGGACACTGTCAAGCAAAAATCTCTTTGTGAGACTTTCCCCAATTTGCTTAGGACATTACAGGCTGAATCAACTGATTGTCCGAAAAAAAATATGATTCCGAGCTTCGGAAGGCACGTTAAGCCGTTGGTCCCGGCTACTATCTAGTCGTTACACGAGCCAAGTCAGTGGCTTTTGACGGCTCTATAACACTGACACCAGGGTTTGTGAGGTTGGTTATCGACCTTAAAACTCACACGATGATGATAATGACTGGGCTTTCAACCCGGAACCATTGTAATGAGAAACGGATACTCTACAGTTTGGCCATCGAGGCTATTGATGAAAACAATAGGTGTTTTTAGGTTTAATAAACAAAAACAAATGATTAGTTTATTTTCAAATTTAATATCGTTTCAATGTTATACCAAGTAACATCAGTAGCCACATTCAATATCTAGGTGACAAAAATCACCAATATCAAAAAGGGTTTGGAACTATGATAGTAACTTCTTATATCAAAAACACCGCATTTAGTGTTGGTAATTTAAATTCTATTAGTATAATAATAAGACTCAAAAGAACACTTATAAACGAAGTTAATGGGTAGTTTGGTTGAGGTAGATTCAATTATAATTTACGATTAAACTAGGTTATTAATTATGCGTTGGGATCGCATTGTATCGTTTTAACTTCATGAGGTCCGATGAATCTACCAAGTGTTTACGTAGATCATCAATTACATCATACGTGATGATACTTCAATACAAATATCCTACAAATTATAGTACACATGATTTTGTATATATGCGATATTCGTGTTCGATTAATTTGTCCTTTAAAAAAGATCTTTATTTGAAATAGGACTATCTGGAGGCCGTTTCATGAAGCTACAAGTTACAAATTATAAGTACAATTAGATGTACATTGCGTAGACAGTGAGTTTAAAACGATAAAGCCTTACAGTTTAGGAGAATTAACTACGTAATGAATATCAAATTGTAGCTTGTTACTAGTAAATTGTTGCTTCGTGAAACGGGGCCCTGGATGTTCATTAGAAAATTTAGTTTTTCTTGAGCAATCGTATCGATTACCATTAACTTATATTCACTTACTGCTTGCTTATTTATGCACCTCAAGAAGTTAAAAATTCACAATGAGACCCCATTCTATTTTTGTGAGGACATGAAGTAATTTCAATATTATTTATAACTTTAACAATAATATTAAATTTTAGATTTAATATTAATATAATAAAATAATACCCAATTAAGGTTCATAATGGCTTGGTAACTTTTGATTCAGTGTTCCTTATTCTGCCTGAATTTATTCTGAAATCAAGTTTTAACAGCATACTTGTAAAAATATTAAAATATTAATAAACCATGTCCTTACAAGAATTAGAAATTTTCTAATTCTAAATTTTAGGTACTAGAACACTGGAACATTCAAATCTAAGTATTTGTAATAAAATTAAATAAGAATAAAATACACCGGTATGAGAGCGAAGCTCTTTAGAGTTTCAGACACTGGTAAATTGTAAGAATTTATATGTCACGACAAAATGATGTCGTGTAACCGTTTTTCGCACCTAATTTTACTACACATTAATGAAAGAAATTCTACTTGTAAAAAAAGAGACTATACAACTGTATGTAATATAGTTTTAACTCTAAGCGTCTTATAACTTGTTTGCTACCAACATTTTTATTTGGGCCCGAAACAGAGTTTAGTAATTTTTGAACACGAAGTGTGTAGCGCCTTTAATTGCATAGACTATTTTAAATCAGTTTTTGAAGTATTCCAGTGTTAATACATTAAACTCTGTGGCTAAATCCTTACTTAACTTGAGCCACCCAAAAATGGTCGTACAATAACATTAATAATTATATTATTTTAATAAGTATAAATTTACACAACTTCTAATTTTACTCGCGAATTAACTTTTAGTAGCTTGCAATCATTTTCATTTTTCATAAAATTCAGTAACTATATTGAGAATAAAACCAAAGTGAAATATAAATTTAACGAAACATTATTTTTGTTTATTTACCTACTACTGTAAACGCACACCTAGAAATATTTCTACGCTTAATTTACGTGTTATATAGGTATATAGGTGACAGTAGCTAAACCTACGTACCTACCTATGCTTCCTGTATCAATGTTTGTATTTCAAAAAATAAGTTGATGATTTATCTTGTGGTAGGTTTGTATTTTCAACCCAATATATAAATTCAGGGTAGGCTCGAGCCCCTCGGTGGGGACGTGTATGAGCTGTTGATGATGATGATATTTATAAGTATATAATTTTGAATCCTTGAAAATCAATGCAAACCACTAATAATACATAACTGGTCACATACCAATTCAAACATAATTAAAACAATATTTAAAAAACGCGTAAAAGAAGTTAGACCTTAATTAAGTAGATTTTAGTACGACATTCAAAACGAAAAAGTGACAGTTTTTCCATGGATAAGTATTTTTATTAAACTATATAGATACTTATTTAAACTCATGTATGATTTCCATGTAAATGTATAAAAATGCATAATAATGGTATCCTATAATAATACGACATAATACGGTAATACGACAGTAATATCTACTACAAAACTTGGTTCAATCTAATCAGTTTTTGCATTTACAATTTTGCAACCGAACAGTACGTATAAATAAGGGTACTTGTATTTTTTTTAAATGACCTTGTTTAACATAGAAAATATAATAATAATTAATTATTAATAACGATATGATATCAGTAAAAAAAGGATATACACGCCATTTCGAAGACAGAACCTGCTGTATATTGAAAAACTTCATTTAAAAAAAAGCAATATTATCTAGAGCAAATATATTGAAAAAAAAAAATACGAATTACCCATAGACCCATTGACAGATCTTGACCAAATCGTTCTGTAGGTAAATGCAAGTTTTGTAAATCAAATAAAAGCAAATCTATAATGTAAATATAGATAAATTGAAAAATTAACCTGTTAACTTTATATTGCAGATGTTTTTACTAATTTAAACGTACATATTTAAAAAAAAAACAAATACCCCATTCTAAAATTGTATATCAACGCAAAAATTAACTGTAATACAGAATGAAATTGTTAACAATGGATATAAAAACTTATACAATAGGTAGAGATGTAAAACAGAGCTAAATCTAAGGAATAAGTTACTGTACATAACATAAAATTAAATAAATCTGTTTGTAAATGGTTTACTATTGCAGCAAGTTGGAATGTGTGGATTGGTATAAAATATGCTATTGCTTATAATGGAATGAATTGTGTAACTGTCTGTAGTACCCGTGTTACAAAATAGTCCGATGTTTTGTTAAAAGGCAAATAGTGTGTTACTAACTCTCATATAATGAACCCTAAAACAATTAAGAAATGATTAATCCCAATGGAAAACGTTTTCATGTTTGCTTTTCACTTAAAGTAATGCTTTTTTAACACAACCGCACATAGCTTCTTAATTTTAAAACCCAAATAAAGAATCAAAATCATCTGAGGCACAATATCAGGCTCTAAATTCTTTTTCACTCCCTAGGACGGAAAAGCCAATGTGAAAAATAAGCCATTAACAATAAGGTAAGTTAAATCGGATCATTTCATTTAACAAAAGAAACTCTTTGATGACATAAAAAACATCGTATTTTACGTAATTAATTAATACACCACTGTATACTTAAAATATACAAAATAAATTACTGTAAAAGTATCATTGTACACAATCAGGCATCCGTTATTCTATTGCGAAGCAACAAATAACAATATTTCAGTTTAACATTTATGACGCAAAATAAAACAATCAACACTGACAGTATGAATAAACAATAATACCGTATTATTTAAATAAAAATACACATAGGCTCATAATTACAATAATAATAACACAACCTCGAGTGAACTTGTGGAGTTGAATAACTTTAAATAAAAAAAATATAATACACTAATTTGTAAATTAAAAGTAGCAATACTAATATTAATACACGCCAGAAACTTCTTAACAAAAATATGGTATTTTTACGATTACATTTTCAACATTTCATAATTCTACCGGTGCCGCCGCGCCGGGATTCATCATTTGAACAATGCTTATTTTGCAAAACAGGAAGGAGCCTATTTTCACTAACATTAATTTGTATATGTGTGCACATCTACGGTTCAAGGTAATCTATACTACCTATTTACATATAAAATATAGGTAATTCACATTATTTGGCCGTATTTGGTCCTGAGGACTGTCAAATAATTTCTTCGTTTCAATCACCTACGTAAGGTGAATGAAATAATCAACCAGACAATAGCAAAATCCTTAAACGTAGAAGCAAAATACTGTACAAAGCTTTTCACCAACTTGTTTCTGATTTGAATTGTTTTTCAGTGGCAATATTTCTAATCGCCAAACTTGTTACATGTTTTATATATAATATAACAGTGTATTTCTAGAGTGGATAGAAAAACTACTTTTCTTTCTTCGACCTTCTTTTCTTTCTTTCTTTCCCCCTTATGCGTTAAAATATCAGAGGTAACCAATCCAGGCTGGTAAAAACCATAAATACCAGCCTAGACTCTAAAACATGTCGAAAAAACGTGTTCAGGTGAGTGAGTTTCGATAGTGCAAAGGAGTGTATGGCGAACGATCACTACGTATCATCATCATCATCATGTCAGCCTGTTCAAGTCCACTGCTGAACACAGGCCTCTCCAATCGCACTCCAGCGCGACCGGTCCATAGCCACCTGCATCCAACCAGACCCAGCGATCCTCGCCAGGTCGTCGGTCCATCTCGTAGGTGGCCGTCCCACACTGCGCTTGCCAGTACGTGGTCTCCATTCAACACTACGTATAGTTTTCTTTCAATGCTTACATTATATTTTGTTTTAATTTATAGTTACACAATGAGTCCAATTGACAAAATATTTGATCAAAATGTTTCAGAAGCCAAAAACATTCTTCATTAAACGTAAACGTTTTTTGTTGTTTATTTAATTAATCAAGTATTATTATTCTTATGGTTGCAAGTCCGTTTTTCCGCTTGCTCTAGAAACTTACTATTTTGTTGTCAGCATATATAAATATAAAAATTAAAATCCTGCTTAACAACGAGCCCTGCGTCTCAAAAGCTTACGACCCTGTGTCAAAACCTAGCATCAGATAAAACTCTAAAGTTTTTAATAGACCTAACACTACACCTAAGTCTATTTAAACTTAGTGTAATTGAAATTTCAGGTACATGGTCGGCGTTTTTAACTTTAACTTTTAACTATTTACTTTAAATGTATTTTTATTTACATCTTTGAAGTGTGTTTTAAACTTCGATCAACAATTACGATCAAATTTTTAACAATGAATTAGTGAACTTTCAAGATTTTTTGAAAACATTCATAGATAACAAACGCTGATTATTTTAAAATTATATTTTATTGTTATTCCAGAAGAAATCTATTATGAAAATAATTAGATTTTTCACATTTTAATATTTTAAAACACACTTTAATTAACATTATTTTTTTGTTTAATTGTACCTAGGTGCTTTATTATTAACTACCCAAAAATGAAAACTCAAAATGTCGTCGTGAAATTTTCTTAAATGAGTAAATTAAAATTTAGATTTTACAACAACTTCTTCAAATACTAAATATTTGAGGAAGTGGTTGTAAAATCTAATGGTAAGTTACTAAAACCGCCAGATGATTGCTAAACACTAAACTAGTCTAGCATTTAATAGGCGGAATAATAATTTAAAATACAGCAAAGAAAGGGAAATAACTAACAGTATAATTAATTGTGGTAATTATTTTTTCAAATATTTGCGATGCACAAAAAAGATCTAGGGCGCTTATACTGAAGTTTATTATAACTTGATCGAGTCATTGATAAATTAAGATTTATTTGACCATAATTACAGTCAGCTAAGAAAATATAAAGGCCGGACGGTTTCTCCAGAAAATTTATTTATATTTGTGTATAAAATTGTATACACTTGTACAGTTTACTAATCTGCAAACATAAACGAAAATCCATACGTAACCATAAAAACCTTCATCGGTTTCATGCCGACCTTAAATAACTATTTCCTTTGCTGACTGAAAAGCTAAAAAATCAGGAGATATTAAAAAAATAGTGCTATCCAGTTTAGTGAAAAGAATCTCTAAAGAACATAAAGAAATTAACGAAACATGATCGAAGTAAATATGTTTTTAGAAGTACTCAGTGCTCTAGATTTAGCTCTTTTTTTAAACGTAAATTTTTGAAGTAAAAATTTTTTAATAGATTTTATTAGTAGTATAAATCCTACCTACCCGATTGTGGAGAGTCATTCTAGACTCTAGAATGACTTTTCTTTTCTAGAATCTAGAGAATGCGTACTTATTATAATTCCAAATGTTAAGTATCCTCGAAATCTGTCTCATCATGCGCCAATATAACCTTGTGCAAAATGTCGAGCACGGAGTACTTATAGAAAATTCCGCTTCCTCGCGCTGTTGGCATAAAAATTAAAAACTTACATTACTTTATTAATAATAAATAAAACGTAAAACTCACCAGTACGTGTCAGGTGTCGCGCTTCGATGGGTCAAATAGACAAAACTTATACGCTAACATCAAATTTAACATCTAAAGAAGAAAATGAGGTAGATACATATTGTGATATGAAGTAATGAACACGAAATTTCAACAAAAAGATGGCTGAATTAATTATTAGTTCCTTTGCGTTTGCCACAGAATAAAAATGTCTACTAACTTTTTAACGACAACGATATTTTAATTTGTATAAACTATTTTAATTTTAATATCAGTACATAAGTGTTGTTCGTTGCAATATATATTTTTTTATAAGATAATCTTTATAATTTATACAAATTATTTATACTATCTACTGTGTTATTTTGAAGAAACTTTGTGTAGCATCAATATTTAAAATTGTAACATGCAATAATTTTATAACTGTGTGCGTGTATATGGTTGTGTGCACTATTGATTATTATATTTTATATAAAGTGTGGAATGTATATTCTGAAGGTAACTATAGCTTCTGAGGCTTCTACGAACTGTATCAGAAAAATAAAGAAAATAAATATAATAACGTCGATAAATAGTCTATTTACAAGTCAATTTTAAACGGGTTTGGGTCTTGTTTTGGTCTGTATTTTGTACGATTACATTGCACTAATGGTGAACTTGTATTCTTTTGTATTTACAGAGGATGTTTCTGTATAAGCTATAAACGAGGCACTGTATTTTTAAACCTTATGAAGTTAGCAACAAAGAACTTCACACCGAGAAAAATATGTTCCGGAGTTAGGATTTGTCGCGTCATTTCTACATTATTGTCTCGACGCTTATGTTAATCTCAGGCCAATTGGAATAGAATAACGCTATGTATAAGTGTTTTAAACTAAAGTCGATATAAACGTATATATTTACAATCAACATATTCAATGCTGTATCAAAGTATTGGGGTTCGTACCAACATTTTGTACTAAGTTATTGAAATTGTACTAATTTTGTCGCTAAGTTATGTAAGGTAGATTGTTAATAATTTAACAAACGTGATAGTATATTTATTCAGATTTTCAGATTATAATTATCTATTACCTAAATAATTTAGCTGTCACGGAACGAACCCCTAATTGCGTGTTGAAAACCTAGCACTTACCAAAATTACCGTCGATCAAGGATAGCTGGACGCGGCACTGCTTCCATCCGACTATATCCAAACTAATTATTATACCCGTACTATTTATATTACAAAAAATCAGCCTTAAAAAAGTCTATTTAGGAACGTGGCACGCCAAGCTACCCTCAACTCCTGAGCCTCTGAAAAACACTCTATAACCAACTTACATTAGTCGTATATCATTTAACTCCTAACAACAACTTTACCATCAATCTATACACTCGCAAACCTACCACAATTGACGAATCAGTATAAGGGCCGCCTACCCTTAAATGTATTTCTAAGTACAAGCTTAACCTGCAACCTCAACCATTCGGTTGCAGAGTCGGTTGGATTTTGCTGTTGTCTAGTTGGAAGCTTCTGGTTATTTCTGAGTTCATGTTGTCGTCTGGGAGCTTGGCAAAGGAGTTGTTAGTGGACATTTCGTGGGAAGACCTGGAGAGGTCGAGCTCCGGGCGACGGGACGCGTCCAGCAGGTGGAAGGATGTGGAGGTGTCGGCGTCCAGGACCGTCTCCTGGGTGGCGTCGGGGTCTTCGTATCGGGAGACGTCGAAGGCTGCCTCGTAACGGCCTTTTCTCATCTTACCGTTCGGTGTTTTTGACTGATGGAAAGACATTAAGTATAAGAAAGCTGCCTACCTGTTTTTTTTATAACACAATAATAACTTTTTCAACAAAACACATTTCCGGTAAGTTTAGCGACTCCACGAACATTTTTGAACGTAGGCATTTTTCCTTTAGTTCCAAAATATAATACTAGACGGCGCTGGTGATTTTTTTCAAACAGATAGTAACAATAATTCTTGTTATACCCGGGCTAATATACTTATTATACAAAGAGCTCTGACAGCTTCAAAATTCTTCATACGACGCAACTTTTTTTATAATATTCAGTTTATGGTTCATAAAAAAAACTTCGCCTCTTATTTTATTATTATACCTACAGTTATTTTACTTCATAAATAAATAAACGAAATAATATTAAATAGTTGTTAAAATTATGTCAGAGCTCTTCCTATAGTAGCCCGGGTATAGGCCTGTACACTGAGAAATATCCATTCTTGAGACATGCTAACAGGATTTTTCAGACGTTTTGAATTATATTTTGTTTAGTAAGTATGTCGTTTCAAATATTCTAATTAAAGTGCTTAATTGATGTAAATAACGTAAGAGTGGACCATGTAGTCTGACAATAAATGAAAATATTAAATATTCATGACTAATATTATTGATTGAAGGCAATCACGGCTTTTTTTTAGTTTATATTTATTTTATTTATGTAATTTTAGGTAAAGGTTCCCCGGAAGACCAGCGTTATGGAGGCACTTTATCTGTCCTCCATAGCACCAGCTGAGCTGGGACCTCTTTGCTTGCCAAATCGCAACAAAATATAACTGGTTTTATTTTAGTTTTTTTTTAATATTGTAAGCAAATAAATATTTATCTTTCTTTTTTCTTTCTATTTATAAATTATTAAAGTGGGTACTCACAGTAGGATTC
>OX579656.1:516959-712818 GCA_951230895.1 Carpatolechia fugitivella | reverse complement strand
AGCAGCAGTAACTGCCAATGATATCGTGTATTATTTCACTAGCAGCAGTAACTGCCAATGATATCACATATTATTTCACTAGCAGCAGTAACTGCCAATGATATCGTGTATTATTTCACTAGCAGCAGTAATTGCCAATTATATCGCATATTATTTCACTAGCAGCAGTAACTGCCAATAGTATCGCGTATTATTTCACTAGCAGCAGTAAAACTGCCAATGATATCGCGTATTATTTCAGTAGCAGCAGTAACTGCCAATGATATCACGTATTATTTCACTAGCAGCAGTAACTGCCAATGATATCGCGTATTATTTCACTAGCACCAGTAAAACTGCCAATGGTATCGCGTATTATTTCACTAGCAGCAGTAACTGCCAATGATATCGCGTATGATTTCACTAGCAGCAGTAACTGCCAATGATATCGCGTATTGTTTCACTAGTACCAGTAAAACTGCCAATGGTATCGCGTATTATTTCACTAGCAGTAGTAACTGCCAATGATATCGCGTATTATTTCACTAGCAGCAGTAACTGCCAATGATATCGCGTATTATTTCACTAGCACCAGTAAAACTGCCAATGGTATCGCGTATTATTTCACTAGCAGCAGTAACTGCCAATAGTATCGCGTATTATTTCGCACACAGGTTAGCTTCTAATCTAAACCAGCTCATTAACCGCTACAACGCGAACGCAGATTCACGTCAGTGTGCGCAGAGCTTCTATATATATTTTTTAATCAGAATGTTTTATTTTAAAATTAGATAGAGGTGTTTATGATTAGAGATGTTTTTATGATAATATTAATGGGTGGCTTATCAGAGTAACCTTGGGCCCTCCGCGTTATAGTTGACAACAACCACCTAACTTATCTACAAACATTAATTTGCGTTTTTTTTTGTTACTTGTGTGTTATACGAGTATTAAATTTGACATCACGAATCACCGAATCACTATCAAATGAAACTGGGATTCTTTATTTTTTATCATGGGATTATTTTATTGTTTTTATGAGTTTTGAAAACTATCAATTAGTGTTATTTAGTTTGTCCTAGCAACATTGGCCAGTAAAACAATATAAGAAAAATAAAAAATAAAGAATCTCATTTTCATTTGATAGAGATTCGTGATGTCAAATATAATTCTCGTATAATACACAAAACCCATACATACCTAAAAATATCACTCGATATTTAAAACATTTAAGTATTTGTTTTACAATAAAAAACTGTATTTAAACAAACATTTTTACATTAGGGCGATACACTTTTTGGATCCAAAGTACAAAAAATAAGAAAAAAATAAAGAAGAAGATTGTGAATAAAACTTTTATTGATTACAAACTGAATAAAAAAAAAATCCAGAAACAGAACAACAGAAAAAAAAAACAGAAACAAATACACAGAACTCTGGAAAACTAATTTTCAATCACAGTGCAACAAGGATCTTTTGAGAACTAACAAACCTAAACCCATGCCTAAAGTGTCATTTAATATGTCACTGCTGAAATGTTCGTTTAAAATTTTTTTTTTTTGCAAAGTAGTTCAATTTAAAGGACCGAACAACGAACCGAGAAATCTTTATTAATTAGCTATCGCATTGAAGAATGCCAATATGCCCATTCAAGCCCCGAAAAGATGGGGTGGGGTGCACGAAAAGAGCCTCTCCAATAAATGTTAATCATCGACTCGCAAAGAAGAAGCCCCGAAAATCCTTGTCGCACTCTACCCTGAGTTAAATTTCAGAATTGTCGTCCATCATGTTTTTCGCCCATTGAACAACAGCGTTTTTGACCCGTTCCCAGTCCCACGTACCGGTAATCCAGTGGTTTGAGGTCTTTTCTTCGGTCTGCGGCGGCCGAGGGTCGAAGGTCAGCATCTGGCCGCGGCGGTTCTTCTCCCTGGAGACCAGCACGTAGGTTGGCAGCGACAGGTTTACTGGTAACTGTTGACAATGATGACATAACTTCGTCTTTCTTTAGGTAGTCTATCGTGTGCATGAAGAGAATAGCTTCAATTTTTTATTAAAAATTGTATCTGAAATGTTTTGTCGATTTTGGATAGGGTTTAAACTTTAAAACTTCATCACAATCTTGAGAGGGCGCTGCATGTCTATGAAGAGTTACGTCTTTACTAGCAAAGATGGGCAAAGGATGTAAGTTCCAAAATGAAGTCCAAGAAAATATCTGCTTCGTACTTTTTTGTTGGATTTGAATATCTTTTCTGTTTTTAATGTTCGACATTTTTAATTTTTGACAATTATTTTGTATGACACTTATTTTCGAAAGTGTACATCATGCAGTATACGCTCTCATCATCATCATCGTGTGGGTTGTAAGGTCGACAACCGACCTCACAAACCCTGGTGTCAGTGTTATAAAGCCGCCAGAGGCCACTGACTTGGCTCGTGTAACGACTAGATAGTAGCCGGGACCAACGGCTTAACGTGCCTTTCGAAGTACAGAATCATCTTTCTTTTTAGACAATCACGTGATTCAGCCTGCAATGTCCTAACCAAACTAGGGAAATAGATTTTTGCTTGACAGTGTCCCCACCGTAATCGAACCCATACTGGGCGTCTAAATCTCGACCACTCAGCCGCGTATACGCGCTGTTGGCGAATAACTAAGGTTGGAAAACGCACCTGTTCGTAAATCCTAGTTGACAAATCATGCTAGATGACAAAACCAACAAGTAGGCAAACCCCCTTTTCCATGTCATGGTATCTTCATACGAGAAAACAAGTGCCCGATCCTCATTCCACCCACCTCGACACTATTCTCCCTGACGCTGACATTGGTCCACTGCTCGAGGGGCGTGGTGATGTTCTGCGCGAAGCTGACCACTTTGGGCCCGTCTGCCGGCCACCAGATCCTCAATCCGGACGCCGTGTACTCCTGGTGGAAGTCATCCGCTGCTGGCGAAGACTCGGGCGCTTTCCTGTCTTCTAGAAAAAAATACAGGACATCTCACACACAGTCTTCTGATCCCTAAGAGTCTGTTAAAACTCACAACAGAATGACAAATAGTTTATTTATGGGTATCAGACGGCAGAATAAATACTTATTATGAATAGCTATTCAGCTAAATACGTAGGTAAATATGTAATGCACTTCATACATTCTTTTTGCATAGTCCCCAAAGGGGTGAGCAGAGCTCCAATTGACTTATAAGGAGCATACACAGAAACCACTTTTGGCAAGATTGTTGGGTACCTATGAGAATGCATCCAAATTTAAGTTAAATTCACATCATCATCACGTCAATAGCTCATATAAGTCGCCACCGAGGGGTTCGAGCCTACCCTGAATTAGGGCAGGCTTTAGTCACACACAACCTTTGAATTTCTTCGCAGGAGTGTGCAGGTTTCATAACGATGTTTTCCTTCACCGTAAGAGCGTCGAATAAACGTACATAATGAATGCGAAATTCGTAAACACATTGGTACGTGGTGGGGATCGAACCCGCGTCTCCCGGATGGAAGGCAGCGGCCCTAGCCACTAGACCACCGACGCTCTAATTAAAGTTAAATTTACATTTTATCAATATTATTACTTGTATAATAAGGAGGCACGGTCTCTATGTTGCTGTACTCCAAAGGGTCATATCCTGCCACCATGATGAACGTCTTCTGAGCTGGATCAATCACAGGGATCTAAAACGAAAAATACACAAATAATTAACACAAACAACGGAATAGAAAAGAGACAAAATGTGACTCATTTATGAGAAAAAAAATCGTCTCAAACGTATTCATCATCATCATTGACATTCTCAGCTCACATCAACCCACAGCTGGGTATAAACCTCTTTTTCATTACTCATACCCTGAAAGTAGTTCGGAAGTTGCCTGAGGAGCGGATTGAAGGTAATACTTTTCAGCCCGGAGGGAGAATCACTTTCATTTTTTTTTTTTTTTTTTTTTGTTCGTTCTTTCGAACAGGCTAAGGTCAATGACCATGCTGCCTTGTCTTTAGTCATAAATCTTTGCTTGAGTGAAAATCCGAGGTATAAGTCTTTAGTATTATAATATATTCTTGAGTGCAAGTCCGGGTAATACGTCTTCTGTCTCCTGTTATCTTGAGTACAAATCCAAGGTATACGTCTTCAGTTTTTTCATATATTCTTAGGGAAAATCCAGGGTATATGTCATTTCATTATAATTCTTTATAATGTCGTAATTTTCAAATCTCTTCTCGAGTATGTTTTCCAAATCCAGTAGGTATCAATCGCTGTATCCGAGTCTTTTTTTTTTTTGTTCTGTGCTGCACATCATTCGTGCATCATTCTCTCTGACTTATGTACATATTTATTTTGTATTTACAAAGAAACAATCGCTTTTTGATGTTTAACTGAAAACTTATTTACACATTAGTTATAATCAATATTCATACACTCTTTGATTCATATATTGCCCACAGAAAAGGTAACAAATTTATACAAGGCCATATAACAGAGGACATTTTAAAATTTCCTTTATACAATGCGGGACCAAATTGCCTGTGCCATAAATTCGTAAAAGCTCATCCATCAGCACTAGGCGCTGAATACCGAAGGATGGGCAATCAAAGAAAATGTGATTTAAGGTTTGTATTTCCTGAGTATCACAATGATTACATTGCGAAGAGTTGGACAATTTTAAACGATGTAGGTGAAAATTTAAACGACAATGACCAAAACGCAACCTACAAATGGTTGAATAAAATTTTTTATTTACATAAGAGTGGTTTTTAGAAAACCAAGGTGAACTGTCAACTTGAATATCTAATGAAGCATACCAGCAACCTTTATTTTGAATCTCAGTACAATGATACCAGTGCCTCCCCCATTTCTCGCACATGCGCTGTTTTAGTAATCTTACAACATCTGTGAATGGCAGAGATATAGTATCAAGGAAATCATTATCTATAGTTACAAAATTTACAATTGATTTTGCTAAATAGTCAGCTTTTTCATTTCCTACAACCCCAATATGCGAAGGAACCCACACAAAAACAACTTGAATATTCAATTCAATAAGCTCTGTCCACAATTCCTTAATTTTGTAAATAATATAATTTGTATTGGCATTTAATTTATTATTCTGCAGATTTTTAAGAACGCTCATGCTGTCACTAGCAACCACCCAATGAGTATATAATGCATTGTAACTTTTGATGTGTTTCAGAGCAAAGAGAATACCTGCAGCTTCAGCTGTAAAGACACTAGCAAGACTATCAATTTTATGACCATGACCTAGGTTTCGAGCTTCATCAAAAATAGCAAAAGACACAGAATCATGATTTTTAGATCCATCAGTATAAATGAACCTGTGATCATGCCATTCTAACAGTTTAAATCTAACATCTTCTTTGGTTGTTAAATTATGGTCAATGACAATATTCATTTTAGTAAATTTGCTAATAAACAATCCTTGATAACAAGGCAAAGTTGAATTTACATGGTAAATATTTAAATTTTGAAGCAATGTGGTTGTGGAAGACAATTCTTGTAGTATGTAAATAGATCGCCGACGTAACTCAATGCTAGCATTTATTAAGTTCTTTAGGAGAGTGTTATTGGAAATGTAATATAATTTAAGAATAAACCTTTCCCTAAGGTATGACAATCTAATACTTATTGGAGGAAGCTTACATTCTATTTGTAGTGCGCCAATTGGAGTAGACTTAAAAGCACCTGTAATAAGACGCATGCATTTGTTTTGCACTAATTCTAATTTATTTACAATTTTAGGATCATCTGAATAACAGAAGAAACCATATTCGAAATGACTTCGAACAAGAGACTTATACAGAGTTAATAAAACCTTGGGATCTGCACCCCAATAAGTGGCAGATAATGATTTTAATATATTGAATGCTTTATTTGCACGAGCAATTATTTTATCAATATATTTTCCCCAAGAAAGGTTTTGAGTAAAGATCGCTCCCAAAAATCTAACATCATATGAAACAGGAAGTGGAACCCCCCTATAGCAAACAACAGGTAAAACAACACTCTTTCGGCCAAAAAATACTACTTTAGACTTAGTGGGATTTACATCTAGATTAAGATGAGCAAAATACTGACCCAAGGCTGCCAATGCATCATTGATTGAATCAGCCACCACAGCTAAATCATCCCCTGACGCATAAACAGCTAGATCATCAGCAAACTGCAAGTTCTTAACTGATGAACCCAAGATAATGTTTAGACGTCTTATGTACAAAATAAACAACAAAGGAGACAGTATTCCCCCCTGACAGACTCCTAAAGAAGATAATCTTGCACCATATAAGTGATTATTATATTTAACAAATAAATTTCTTTCAGATAGAAATGTATATATCCAGTCTACTAGTTTTCCTGGCAATCCAATGGACATCAATTCACTACAAAGAACACTTAAATTAACATTATTAAAGGCACCAGAAATATCAAAAAAGACAGATAAAAGATACTGATTACTACTTATAGATCTGAAAATATCTAAGTGTAACTGGCAAATACTTTCACGTGAAGAACGACCTCGTCGAAACCCATATTGATTAGAAGGTAACAAACCATTTTGTTCAATAAAAAATTCCAAACGTTGTTTTAAAAGTTGTTCAAAAATTTTGGCCACACAAGATGTTAAGGCTATTGGTCTATATGAATTCGGATCAGATTTAGGTTTTTCTGGTTTCAAAATGGGAACTAGACAGTCCTCTTTCCAGTTAGATGGGATTTCGTTATTTAACCAGAGCTGATTAAGAATTCTTAAGAAAATACTAAGACACTCATCATTCATTTTCTTAAAAACAATATATGGAATGCCATCTAGACCAAATGCTGTATCTCTTCTTGAAAATATTGCTGACTTTAGTTCCTGCATGGAAAATGGTTTTAAAAGGAAACTATTATTTGAATTCATATTTAGATTATGACTAATGTCTGGTTTATTGCAAACAAAATCAGGAGTATATTTATTTAAAAAAGCTGAAATCCAGCTATCATCATTTTTATTATTAGGTACATAAGATTTATTAAACTTGCGCACAAATTTCCAAATTACAGATAGAGGAGTACAACGATTAAAAGAATTACAAAGAGCAACCCAACTACTATTGCGTTCAATCTTTAAGGTAAGTTTTTTGAGAGCTTGAAGCCTTTTGAATTCCAAATAATTTTCCTCACAAGGATGATATTTAAAATTCAAATAAGCTTCTTTGGACTTCAATACAGCTTCTGTACATTTGTCATTCCACCAAGGGAGGTTAGGTCTAAGCCTAGACTTCCTATGACAAGAACGATAGTCACTACTATTTGAAGAAATGTTAGGAATCGATTTTTCTACTGCTATTTTTATGAGATCACAAAAAGTTTTATATGCGTCTAAAGGTGTATAAGAATCTATCCTAAAAACTGCCAACAAAGATACGAAATTTTCGACAAACATTTTCCAATCCACCTGTTTATATTTAGGATAGATGGGGAGATGCATGTTAGCGCCAGAGCAATTAGTTTCGTTAGAAAATGTTCTATTACTAACAACAACCTTAATGATTACAGGAAGGTGATAACTGCCAAGGGGATCTTCATGTATAGACCAATCACAAAAGGAAGCCAAAGTAGTTGATGCCAATGTTAGATCTAAAGCATTAGGACGCCAAGACATCGAACCTACTGTCGTCGCCTGACCATCGTTAAGAAGAACTACATCATTATCGTCAATAACGTCTAAAACATCCCTTCCGCGTGTTTGAGTATCAACACATCCCCAAGATGTATGATGCGCGTTAAAATCGCCAGCGAAGATCATCGGTTCCGGAATCGACTTTATTAAGGAATCAAATTTAAATTTATCAAAAGCAGGACTGCAATTGGAAGGACTGTAAAAACTAACTATACTAATTTCTTTTCCATTTATTTTGATTCTGACACAAATATTTTGTAAGGAATTATCATAATATGTATTTATTTTAGAATAAGTTATGCTGTTGTGGATTAAAATGGCAACTCCATTATGTTTATTACCACAATCATTTCTTTCCACTTGGTATCCCCTAATATTCAAACGAATATTCGGTTTTAACCAAGTTTCTGAAATCAGTGCAATATGTATGTTGTTTTCATTTAAAAAATGTGTGAGATTCAACCTATTGCTTACTAAACTTTGTGCGTTCCACTGAACAATGTTTAATAAATCCATTATTTAAGAAGAGGGGATGTTTTGCTTAACGTTTGTTTTAATGTTGCTCGAATTGATGCTGAATTAATAGGTGTATTGTTGTCTTTGCTTTTATTTGTTAATATATTTGTAATGGTCTCAAGAATTAAATTTATGAAAGTATCTGATTTTGTAAGATTATTAATTTGTGTTTCGATGGATTTGGATGCTAAATGAGGGAAGGAAGCTTCGTTGAACAAATCGGAATACTGCACTGAATGTGACTTAATTTTATTTTCTTCGATTTTGGCTTTTTTGATTGGGCATGAAGATGAAATAGCAACATGCTCACCATTACAATTTGCGCATTTGGGTTTTGTTCTGTCTGCAGTGCAGTTTTTGAAATTATGTTTTAATGTACAAATGGAACATACCTCATCATTCCTGCAGAACTTGGCAATATGACCGTAGCGTAAGCATTTAAGGCACTGCTTTACAGGTGGTATGTATATTTTCACCTCATGACGCCAAGAATCGAGATAGACATACTCAGGGAGCTGAGTGGAGGCAAAGGTCACAGCTACAGTCTGAGTAGGCTGAAAGCTCACCTCACCCCCTTCGCCTCTCACCCGTCGCATGAAACGTCGAACTTGGATTACATTCCTTGAACTTCCTATTAGTGCGAAAATGTTTTTATTTGAAAGTTCTAGAGGGACGGAAGTAAGAACCCCCGTGACCTCTGTGTCGCCTGCAGGAATTGATGCTTTCAAGGAAAGCGCTTTTAGTAATTTCTCGTTTTGTATGAAGACATTGGCATTGTTCGATAAATCAAATGTAATGCTTACTTTGTATCTGTTAACTGGCCTCAGGTGCATAACACCCGAGACGCAGTGGTCCCTCAAAGCTTTCGACAAAGCCAAGCGGTCCTTGTCTGAGAAAGGTCTGTTCTCCTCTACTCGCGATATAAAAACGATATAATCGGACTTATTAGAATTATCAGGGTACTTTCTAGAGTACCCTGGCACCTTATAGAGCTTGTACTTATCGGAGTCATTTTCAGTGTGCTGCATATTTGATGTTGGCAACGTTCTCTTTCTTCTCTCTTCAAGATCGGAGTCCGAAGATTCCGATACCGTAAGTGCATCATTTACCGGTGATCTGTCCCGTTCTTGGCCTGCTGATCTATCCCGGACTTTATGCCGTTTTTTATTACTCTTCCCCATGATGGGGAAGAGTTAAAACTTTATACACACTAAATTAAAGCAAAATATATACAACTATTTACAAAAATACAAGATAAAATAGCGAAATTAATAGTGAAAAATAATTTTCAAAAATAATTTTATAAGAGCGCGCCTATTCAATTCGAAGGTTCCCGCCTTTTTTTTCAGAATCACTTTCAACTGACAGCTGTCATTCATTCATTCATTCTGGCAAATTATAAAAAAAAAAAACTGGTTCTAATTTCACATTTCTATTGAACTATGTTCCATCTTTCTATACAGCCACTCAATTAAAGCGCAATGTTAAATTGAAATAATATAAAGTTAAGTATTAATTAAAGAATATATATTTTTTAAATGACTTTATTATAATTAACTTTCAACTCTTTCTTTAAAATAGAATAGATTTGGGCAAAATATTTAACATTTTTCAATGATGGAAATTAAAAATAATGGCTCAAAAGCGGGCCGGCACGGCCACAGCAAAAAATAAAAAATAGGCGGGAAAGCAACAATCTGATTATCATTTGTTTCTCGAGTTGTAGGGTTTTGTTTACAATGAGTTCATCTGATTGATTCAGATATGGAAGTCACTCATTTTTTCTTTAGCTAATTCGTGTTTTTATTTTTACTTTCCTTGTATTCGTAATGAAAAGCACAGTGTTTACCTCTGGTTAAAGACTTATTTGGTGCCTCTAACTATTAGGTCTCGGCGCTGAATAAGTTACTTTCACCCCTCGTATAACAATGTACTAAAGTAGTGGAGTGGCCAATGTAAGTGGTGGAGAGGTGACCAACGGAAGAGCCATCGGTTTCTCCTTTGCACAGCAGTGTGACAAGTAGAGGCTTCAGCGAAGTGAGTAAGTAACAAAAGAACACTTACCAGCACCGAGCTTTGGTTGGTCTCGACCGACGCCCAGTTCTCGACTGGCAGCTTCAGTTTGGCGCTGTAGTACACGGTGAACTGCGTCGGCGCACCGCTCCAGCGCACGCGGATCGAGGAGGCGTCCACGTGGGATGCTGACAGGTTCCTGATGTGTGAGGAACCTGGGACAGGAAGGCATTTTATAATAATATTACAATGTGTAATGTCAGATGACTTGGTGAAAGTTGCTGGGCGCCGGTGGATGCAAGTAGCGCAGGGCCGTTCACGGTGGAAACCTATGGGGAGGCCCATGTTCAGCAGTGGACGTCTTCCGACTAAGATGGTGATGATGATTACAATGTGGGTGGTAAGGTTACTGGTGGATGGTGATGGACTTCTTGTTTAATTGACTGAACTGACGCAAAATTGACGAATCAAGCGTAAACGGAAGAGTGAAAGGATTTTACTAAAAATGTCGAAGGGTGCTCACTTGACGTTGACGTGGCAAAAAGTGCGAGGGTCCCGGACAAAGTCGTCCCGAATAGTGCCTAACTGAAATGGCCAATATCACAACCCCTGGTGTCACAGTTACTGAGCTGCCAAAGGCCTCTGAAATAGTTCTTGCTACGACAATCTAGCCTAAAGACTAATGAGTTATTTAATTTTAACTTAAATTGCTAAGTAGATAATAGCTAAGAATGTGTCTATCAATACTTTTCTTATTGTATCTCTCTATTAAGGGGAGTCTTTGTTCGTGTGTTCTTTACGGGAAGCACTGACTGCACTACATTACACTAATGTTTACTAAACTCAAAGGGTTTAACTTCTGTAGATAATTATAGAAAAAGCGCGGAATCATCTTACTGTTTGGACAATCAGGTGATTCAGCAATGTCCTTACCAAACTGAGGATACACAAATTGAGTTTTCTTGGATACGGATGTCAATCCTGAACCTTAAAAAAAAAACAAAATCTCTACCGGCCATTGAAGCTGTTACTAAATACATCCGCGCACACACACACACACACACACATTACCAATTTTCCCTCAACTTGGGGCATCATCAGAAAAAAAACAATCCGAGTATTTTAATGGACAATAATTGCAAAATAACATTTGAATCCAATTCGTCACCACACTTTTCATCAACACTATCTTAGTCAGTACACGTTTATGCTAGACCCAATTCTCCCCAAGGATCCCACAACGACCTGGGCCTCGATTGCGTAAGTCGAGCTTGCTTCGTTCACTTGGCTTGGCTTCAAGCAAGTTGAACGGTATTCCGATTCCGATTGTAGGAATTGTCTAACTTTTGGGACGGTAATCGTCTTGGGGACAAAGAGTAAAAATACTCACTTGTAATCGTCTTCGTTGACTTGGCTTGCTCCTTACGCGATCGCTTGAAAGCCGCTAGCGGTCTTCAAACCCGCCCCAAGCAAAGCAAGTCCGCTTACGCAATCGCCCGGCAGTCATGCGTTGCCTGCATCCGGCGGCAAACCGCAAACTGCACCAGATCAACTAACACTACTACTAGTTGTACTAATATTGAAGAATTCTTACTTTCCATAGGCGTGACGACAATGTAGGGCTCGCTGAAAGAGCCCCCTAGGGCTCTGCCGGGAACCCTGGCTTGCACTAACACCCGGTATAGTGTTCCTGGCAACAAATCCTGGAATGTCGCTGATGTTTCTTTGCTGAAAAATATAAAAATACATGAGTACGTCAAAAATATATTTGCACGCCGGTGATTGGGCAATTGCTCCATGTCGTTAATGAATTTCCTTTTTCAGATTTAGCATGATCAAACGTTTCTTAGCAATAATATGCACTTAAACTGCCCTAAAAACAGGTAGTACACACAAGTTTATCTTAATAATCTATTAATATATATATATTAATGTAAAATAAATAGGTACAAGTAACTTGACTTCTGATGTACCCAACTAAGTATTACTAAATTAATTTACCCAGTAATGTAAAATAGTTTGACACGATAAAAGTTGATCCTGTAACTATATTTTTTGTTGGTCAAAAAATATTTTATTTTGTAATGAAAACCCCTCACTGACCGTTCCTCGCAGACTTGGTCCATATCCTCGCCTTTAACGCAGACCATGTACACGTATCGGTCGGCGTCCTCGCAGCGCCACGTGACGGTGAACTCGCGCGCAGCCACAAGGGTCGCTTGCAGCTGCTCCGGGATCGCTGTCACGTCTCTGCGGAGATAGTACTAGTTAATAATTTCATCGTCATCTCAGCACAGCTTTGTGGCCGAGTGGAGTGGTAGGAAGAGAAGAGGTCTTACCAGCAATCAATTACCGGCTAGCACGCGCACTTCTCGAAATTAAAAGGTCCCAACTACGAATCGTAACCAGCGCGATTACAGGGCACGGTTCTTTTAACAAACATCTTTTTACCATAGGTGTCACAGTCAGCCCCTTATGCAGAGAATGCAAGGAGGCAGAGGAAACCCACGTGCTGCTGGAGTGTCGAGAGGTGGCCTCGTACCGGGCACAGTACCTCGGATCGCCGGGGTCGATTCCTGAGGTCCTCATCAAGATTAATGCTGAGGTTCCTTGAGGAGATCGGGTGGCTCGAATAATCATCCTACCTTTTACGCAAAATAGGCGCAACAGTCGTCGAGTTGCGGATAGTGACCCGCTTTTACCATTACCATTCCACAACGTAACCTTCTAAAATGAAGTAAGGACTCTATCAGCCATCTCCTGCCGAGATGTTTGGAGAGACAGAACCTCACCCATAGTCGAGGTCTGCGCCGGCGTCGGCGGTCGGCGACCACTGCAAGAGGCTCAGGTCCTGCTGCAGCCAGCTCGTCGTCAGGGAACCCAACACTCGCACTTGCAGCGGTGAGGAAGGGGGAGCTGGAAAATATAAGAAGTTTAAGCTTCAAACTGGAATATCCTGGTGGTAAATGTTCGGATTACGGAGGTTCCAACGTTGGGTTCCTAGTGGGGATACTGTAATTACACAATTATCAACCTATCATCATCATCATCATCATCAACAGCTCATATACGTCCCTACCGAGGGAATCATCTTTTAATTAATGTCCTATAAGATGTCTTATTCTATAGCCTCCGTACAGCGTTTTCATTACTTCCAAGTTCGAATCCGATACTTTAATGAAACAAAATATGGTCCCGATGTCTTTAGTACACTGTTTCCAGTTTGCTTAGGTGGTGATTGTCCAGGAAGTAAGCTGGATATTTCAAAAGTCATGTTACGCTGTTAGTCCCAGCTGTAAAGCTATAAACAATGGAAAAAAATAGTTGTTACATGCGCCATTTCAGAAGCTTTCGGCGGCCATGAGGCCGAAAAAAAATTAAGAAATGAAATTTTGCCACCAGGGTTTGTTAGATCGGCCGTTTTTTTTTTTTTTTTTTTTTAAATGGCTTCACGTCTAGATGACATTATAATCACGCGTATAGGAACGACAGTGCTGTTACTTCATACCATCTACTTTTACACCATTGCAGGTACAGTCGACCAAAAAGTCTGTATACTAACGTAAGGTAGATATTAATTTGAAAGGGTTTAGCAGGCTAAGCGAACAAGAGTGGCCCCGTGAGTGATCTGGTTATCATTTTAGGTGGAGTACAGTAAAAGCGGGGGGCAGTAGCCAGATGGGCGCTAAGCTAATCTGAAGAAAATGCAAATCATATACGTAAATAAATATATTTTATATTATTCACTCTCTAGAACAAAATCACGTCAACTCGGTAACACGATGACGTCCCGAGTCAAAACAACAAAAAAGAACCATTCGTATTTCAAAATATTTAAATTCAATCGAACTAAACGAACAGCCAGTCCGCTCAAAGGAGGCCGCTCCTTACAGTACCTACTAGCTCCTAAGAACACTGTATGCCTAATATCAGCCTTCGATCTTCTTTTGTTTGTTCTAGAGTATTAATCGAATGATTACATGATTACCAACCAGATCCCTCATGGGTGCCACTCTTGTTCGCTTACCCTGCTAGACCCTTTTAGAACGACAGAGATTATTTTAAAGAAGTAGCTATACTTAGCTTTTGCACTTGTAACTTGTCTTACCATCAAGCGTATAGTTGTGAACCGCTCCGTCGAGAGTGACGTTGTGTTCGGTACCGCCTTCAGTCTTGGTCTGCAGGATCCACTGCACCACCCCAGGGTTCTCCTTGGCAAACTGCTTCCAGGACACGATCACCTGGTCGTTGCCCACTGTCGCCATCTTTATAGGCACTGGAAAGATAATTTTATTTAAAATTTCACGTCTAAGAATAAAAAAAGCACTTTATTTTTTCTTTTTTGTTAGCTTCTGGCCTTACTGTTAGAAGACCGACCTTTAGTAAAGGTTGCTGGGAAAAATACCCAGCAATAAGGGAGCCTATCTGTACATTGTTTTGTGATTTCAGTGCATTGAGTCAGGGTTACATGTTTAATTTTCATTGTGCTAAATAAGAGTAGAGAGCAGAAGAGAATGGAAGGACTCCACAAAAGCGCTAAGTTTGAAGCGTTTAAAGAAATGTATAATAAAGTAGTAGGCGATAAATATTGCACATCGGGCATTGGAAATAGAATATTCTGTTAATGCTACGTGTGAGAGAGACGACACTCTACAAAACCGAACACCCTAATATTGTTACCTCCTAATTTTCTAATATTCTTACCTCCCTGTCCTTGGCATATAGCTGGAGCAGAAAGATCACTCGCCGCGCTTACGTAAGCTCGCACCTGAAAACAAATAATTTTATAATTCTCTACCAAGTTCCCAGATTATCCTGATCATACTAATGTCCTTTTCTGATTGCAGGCTACATGATTTTCGGTTTTTATTTATACAGCCGAGGAATATCACGGATGAGTGTATCCATTGAATGATCGAATGAATGAATGATGGCGCAATTGTGTCAATAACTCACCTGGAATCTGTATGGAACAAACGGCGTCTTCACTGTGACTATTTGTTCTGTATCAGTAAGTGGATGACCGGGGAGAGAGTTGCCCGCCTTCTCATCTGGAAAAGTACAAATTTATTATAGTCTGCTGGAATAATAGATAGCCAGCGTAACGGTTTATTTCAGATAGAATTAGGAATTCATGCTCTTATCCAAATTGTAAAGTTCAGCTGTCCGTTTCTTTTTTATGGCTAATGAAAGATGATACAATTTTGAAGAAATAATAACCTAAAAGTGAAGCAGTCTAATTTACCTGATTTGGGGAGTGGGCGGTGGTGTCATTCAATTCATCAAAAGGTTCAAAGGTCTTTACGTCTGCTCTTAAATTGTGCCATTAGAGCAAAATTCCCGAATAAACCTCAATACCAAAAAATGGAAGCTCAAATCATTCACCTTCAGAAGTGCCATGCAGCGTGTAAGCCAGCACCTTGCTCTCCCCTGGGGGCTTGTCCCAGGTGACCTTGACCTGCTTGCCCCCCACGGCCCAGCAGCGCACATTGGAGGGGGCAGCTGCGTCCGCGCCGGTCACGTTTAACATCGCCCAGGAAGAGTCTGTTGATGCGGCGTTCTTGGCGAAGCATTGGTATACTCCTGGGAATTCAATGTAAAAATTGTTATTATGACTTATGTATGATTCTTTATATAATTTAAAAGAAAAGTACAAAAGATACTATTCCTGTGGAGTTTCTTCCGGCCGTTCTTCTTTACAGCGAGCGTACTCTGGTAGTTATGTACTGAAACGCTTGAAGTTCTTAACAAATTATAATAATTATTAATATCATAATATGCATACGTAAGTATGAAGAATGCATCATCAATGATATTTTCAATGTCGAACAAGATAGCAAGTCCACGCCCGCTCTATTACCACGTCTTAAGTAGAAATAGACATTCGGCCAGTTAGGAAAAAAAAAATAGAATATTACGGCATACTTTCAGATACAAATATATGTTTAATTTGCAATAAAACATTGTTCATACTACTTGTAACTCACTCTAAAGTAAATATATTAGCGTGCAGCGAGACATAACGTAACACGAATCAAATCTCAGAGGAACAAAAGACGATCGCGCGTCAGAAATCTTTGAGTCAAATAAAAAGAATGACTGTCATGTCAATCGACAAACTGCTAGACCTCGATTGACCTTGTTATCAGAAGCAACGCAAACAATCAAAAATTTATATAGCCCGTGAAAGTTTTTTTTTGCATTGGACTACAATTCAATTTCGATTCAATTTATACAATTACATTCAATACATAGCTGTCTCCAGTGTCACTTGGTTGTCAAATTATAATATAGGTGCGTTCAGAATTGTATCAGCTTAGGGTAGGTGTGGAGTAGGTGTAGGGTAGGTGTGGGGTAGGTGTGGGGTAGGTGTGGGGTAGGTGTGGGGTAGGTGTGGGGTAGGTGTGGGGTAGGTGTGGGGTAGGTGTAGGGTAGGTGTGAGGTAGGTGTAGGGTAGGTGTAGGGTAGGTGTAGGGTAGGTGTAGGGAAAAAATGGCAGGACAACGTCTGCCGGGTCAGCTACTATAACCTAATACAACTTTGGTCTTTTTTATTATCTCTACATAAGCATATATATGTGATTTATGTGAATTTAGCGCGCAAATAAATGAATCAATTGACTCAATTCTACGTTTCCATCGTTTAAAAATCCTAAAGCTAAAAATTCTAAATTTTAAGTTAGTTTAGACAGCGGGCAAATGTTATTCCAGAATGACAAGCTGATTTAATTGACGTATTCTAAAATCTTGCGTATGTGTTGCTACCGTAAAAAATAAGCGAATGAAGGAATGATTAGAAGAGGTAAATCCTACTAATGTTATAAATGGGAATGTTTGGATGTTTGTTACTAAATCACGCTTCAACCACTACTGGACGGATTAAAATGAAAGTTGGCACAGATTTAGTTTAAGTCCTGGAATAGGACATAGGATAGTTTTAAACCCGAAAAAAAAACATTCCTACGGGAAATCGTAAAAGAAACGAATTTTTGCTCACGACGACGACGACGGTGGCGCCATTTCGTATGGAGATCTTATAGTGTGTTCTCGACAGAAGGCGCTAGAGATGAAATTTGAAATTGTGACAGTTTGTACCCTGGAATAACACATAGTATACATAATACGGGAAAAGCTCTTATTCCCACGGGAAAAGCTAACACTACGCGAGCGCAGCCGCGGGCGGACCGCTAGTAGAACATAAAAATGTAATTTTTTCTCCCATTAATGTATTTTATTTTATTAGGGTTCCGTACCTCGAACGAAAGGAAAAAACTAAACCACCTATAGGATTACTTTGTTGTCCGTCCGTCAGTCCGTCTGTCAATACCCTTTTTCTCAGGAACGCGTGGAGGTATCAAACTGAAATTTATATTAAATACTCAGGTCTACATGGGTCTACTAACTGTCCCTTGGATGGAGCTGTAAAAAAAAAGCTTCTAAGCCAACGCAATCAAAAGATACAGCCGTTTAAGTCGCAAATTTCCGCTTATTTTTGAAACTCGCAAGGGAATCAAAACCTACAGGCTTGGACAAATTAGCCACTGGACACGAAACACGAAACTTTTGCCTTTTACCCCTCTAGCTGCCAAAGTTGAACTATAACCTACATCGAGCATGCCACTACGTCAGTGTGACATCATAGCTACGTGAGAAAACATACCTTTAAAAATGGTGAAATGCGCCGTATTGTTTTGTAAAAATTACAGTAATCGAACAAATAACATTTCCTATCATCGGTAAGTACACTTTTGTCCAATAATTCTTGCTATTTTCTTGAAAAAAATATAAAACGCTTAATAACAACAAAAATAATCACTTCGATTTAAAATGTCCATATTTTTCTACGCATTGCAATCAAAATATTGTTGTACCGCAATGAGTCGGATTATACTTGTCATTTTTCCATTCGTTCAACAATTTTTTAAAGTCTAGGGCTTGAAACTATCGATGAATGATATCGATATGAATGATAAGAAAATAAATTAAGTATAATTTTATTCGTAAATTTTAGATTTCCTGTTGATCCTGCAAGGAAAAGAAAGTGGGTTGAAGCTGTCCGAAGGGAAAAGACGTGGATACCTACCAAATACCACCTAATTTGCGGTGTTCATTTTAAACCCGAGTGTTACGCTGAGAACTTAAAGCACAGGAAATTGCATAAAGACGCAGTTCCTACATTACATTTGCCAGAATTTGTGAGTAAAACTTTAATCATATCATAAAATAATTTTTATGCGCGAAACGCTAGTGTGGATATGTCTAAATAAAATTTGTTTTATTTTTGCTTTCATGACTTGACGTAGACAATATTTTTTCTGTACAATATATAACATTCTTCTGTAACTTTAAAAATACATTTTATACTGCAGGAACACAACTGTTACTGTTCAGGTTGTAACAGCACACAGAAATGTACTGTTAACAAAGATGTTCCTTTATCTGACGAAGTAAGTTGACATGTCGCTGATATGAAATGATTATGTAAAAATCTGTTTACGAAATAAATTTATTAAAATATTTTAATAGTTAAAAATATTTTTTTAAGTAGAATGATCTTATTTCAGCCACAGGACAACAATGTTTGTAGTAATACATCAGCAGAATCAAATATGGAGACAAATGAAGAGCTAGATCAAACTACAAAAAAAAATGTAAGTGTTGGTGTTCTTTGTGGCGCCCCGCGTAGTAAAATTATTTTTGATGTCTATAAACAGATCCTTGGAGTATTCGTTATTTGTTTACGAAATAAATATTCTATAATATTTTCGTAGTTAAAAATACATTTTCTAACTAGAATGATCGTATTTCAGCCACAGGACAACAATGTTTGTAGTAATGCATCAGCAGAATCGAATATAGAGACAAATAAAGAGCTAGATCAAACTAAAAAAAAAAAATGTAAGTGTTGGTGTTCGCTGTGGCGCCCCCGCGTGGTAAAATTAAATTACAATTTCGGTTATTGTGCAAGAATTTCAGTTAAAATTTTGAAGTCTATAATCAGATCCATAAGAGTATTCGTTAAATATTTAACAGATTTATTATGCAAACTGAAAATCATAATTTTACAAAATACATTTTTTTCTTTTAGCTGTCCGAATCACCTAGCAATTTTATCCCGATTATGGACTCTCCAAAAACAAAACGATTAAAACAGAAAATCAAAGTAAAAGAAAGACAAATAAAGCGACTACAATATCGGAATCGACGTTTGACCAAGAAGGTAGCAACCTTACAAGAAATTTTGGACAACTTGACAGATAAATCTTTAATAACAGACGAAGATAAAATTATCTTGGAGAAAATTGGAGGAAAGACAAAAGATCTATTAAAAAGAATTAAACGAAGCATTGACACAGGCAAAGCTCCAAGAACGCAGTACTCTCCAGAACTAAGAACATTTGCCCTGTCGTTGCATTTTTATTCTGTGAGAGCCTATGTTAGAAAAACATTTAACACTTGTCTACCTGCAGTACGTACAATACAAAAATAGTATAGCACAATAGACGGAAGGCCTGGTTTTACGAGCGAATCCTTAAAAGCTATAAAAGACAGAGTAGGAGAGAAAAAAGTTTATGGAGCCCTGATACTAGACGAAATGAAAATAATGGAGTGTGAAGAATTCCACCCTAAATCAGGAAGAACTTTTGGATTTGAAGATTTCGGCTTTGAGATGGAGTCAGACTGTAATAAACATGCAACAGAAGTATTAGTGTTTTTGTTAGTTGCGCTAAATGAAGCATGGAAAGTACCGATTGGCTATTTTGCTACAACTGGAGTTTCGGCTGACCAAAAATCGAATTTAATATTGACTGCCATAAGCTTGGTACAAGAAAGTGGTGTTGAAATAAAATCAGTCACATTTGATGGCCCAAGGGTAAACTTAGCCACAGCCAAAAAATTGGGTTGCGTGCTGGATACTGAAAATTTAAAGACCTATTTTGAGAATCCAGTAAATGGAAATAAGATATACGTCTTCCTCGATCCCTGCCATATGTTGAAAAATGTCAGAAATGCATTCCAGGCATATGGCACCCTAGAGGATTCGTTAAATCGCCAAATTAAGTGGCAATTCTTGGAAGAGCTGCACAAATTACAAGAAAATGAACTGTTCCATTTGGCTAATAAACTAAGAGCAAACCATGTTTATTTTAAAACGAAAATTATGAATGTCCGACTCGCTTCACAGCTCTTCAGTGAAAGTATAGCAGATGCTCTAAATTTTTGTGAAACCCAATTACAATTTTAAATTTCAACGGTGTGCAGGCGACAGCTGACTTCTTAAAAATCATCAATGATATATTTGATATTTTGGATTCAAGGATCCATCAATATGGCCTTAAGCGTGCGCTGAATACGGAGAATCATCAATTTGTATTCGATAAACTTGACAGCGCCACACAATATCTCATGAAATTAAAATTCAATGGTGACAGTATCATGAAGTCAGGCCGATTTACTGGATTTTTGGGATTCTGCGTATGTGCAGAAAGTGCTAAAGGGCTTTTTGAAGATTTGGTTTTACCTAAAACTGAGCCCATGAAATATCTGCCACTACATAAAATTTCGCAGGATCATCTGAAATTTTTTTTCAGCAACGTTAGAAGCCACGGTGGAAGAAATGATAACCCAACAGTGCGGGTTTTTGAATCAATTTATAAAAAAATTTTGGTTCATCTCGAGCTGATTGATGTTGATTCAGGCAACTGCATTGCTTTGGAAAAAAATTCCATATTGAATTGTTCTTCTACGTCCCCTGTGGACAGAATAAATAAGACCACGGCAAGACAAAACAGTGACCGCTACAATACAGATATGTCTGATTTGACTTACACTGAAAATGAAGAGAACTGCCCTGATGTTATGAAGGCCATTGAAACTTCTCCTTTTGGCGCAAAAGTTGTCGAGTACATAGCTGGATTTGTCACGCATAAGCTTGTAAAAAAAGTGAAATGTGATACGTGCGTATCTGCACTCTTGTCACTAGAAAGCGCTAACCAGTCCAGTCTTATCACTCAGAAAGATAAAGGAAAATTGATTCATCCTTCAAACGATGTTATATTTATCTGCAGGTGTTGTGAAACTGAAATTAGAAAAGGCGTCACCGACAACAAACTCAAAAAAGAGTATACAACTGATATGCTACTTTCTCGAGTTTGCACATTACTCCCAACGTTCCATTTACAAATTTTTAAACAAACTGAATTTCATAGAAATGAAAATGAAGATGTCAATCATATTGACGAACTCAGCAAGGCAAAAATTTATTTGGACACACGTATTGCATTTATTAGAAAGCAGACTGTAAAAAAAATATCAAAGAAACACATTTTAAAAAAGCTTATACATAATCAAAGTCAGTAAAATTTTGTAATTTAAAGAAACGATTTTTCAAATAGCTTATCACTATACCTTGATTTTTATTTCCGTTGAATTCTGACAGTTCTCAGGTCACTTGTCGCAAACCTTTTTTTCACATGTACATTTCTGTTATCACTATTTTAACAAGACAGGCTTAATCATAATTTACATACAGTGCAATAAGGAAGTGCCCTAAAAAAATAATTAGTCCGTCAGTTAGATTTCTAAAAAATAATGTACAAATATTTTTTTTTTGTCCTGCAAACGAAAAATGCTGACGAAACAGCACTTTGAAATTTCCGGTGACGACACGCCGCCATAAAAATTGTTCGAAACAAGTGACGTCATAGCACTCTTCTCCTACATTTTAATGCAATATATATCTTCGTCAAAAAAAAAAATGTGTTCAATTTTTATCGATAATCTAACTGACGGTCTAATTAGAATCGATTTCTTTTTTCCAAGACACTTCCATCTTAAAATACCAATTCCAGTGGCTTGTGCTGCAGCCATACTATACGAAATTAAAGCGAAGTTTGCATGGAAGAATTGTAATTTTAATAGCATTCCTAATATGTTGAATTAATAAAACATTTATTTTTTTGGTTCCATGCATTTTTAAAAGCCTTGTTGCATTAGCACCACCGGTTATTTGAAAATGATACCCGGCCTTATTAAATATTCTCTCACATTGAACGTAGTAACTTGAACAGATAACAACTTAAAAATGTTATAGACATCAATTTTTTTTTAATAATAAAATAAAGGCTGCATTGAGTATGAGTTTAAAATAATTCACTGTGTTTTTTTTATTTATCAAAACGTGATACCTATAATTTTGATAACCTGTTTTCTGCCTGGCAACACTCCATCTGTCAGAATATTAAACATCAACGTATACATAGTATACTCGTAAAACTTTTTTTTTTTTTTTGCGCTCTTAATGCAAACGCTGGCTGAACCCTACGAGATAGATCAAAACAATGTAGTAAGTATTGTACAATGTACACCTTAAAAAAGTCCGCGATGGTATATGTCTAAGGTTTGAACGTTGCATACAAAGTAGTAGTATATTTAATATTTCGAATTTATATGTACGTTTATTCGACGCCCTTACGGTGAAGAAAAACATCGTGATGAAACCTGCACACTCCTGCGAAGAAATTCAAAGGTTGTGTGTGAAGTCGACCAACCCGCACTGGGCCAGCGTGTTACGACTAAGGCCTGATCGCCCTGATCAGGGTAGGCTCGAGCCCCTCGGTGGGGACGTATATGAGCTGTAGATGATGATTTTTAATATCAGCATTGCACCCGCCGGGGCGGGTCGCTTATACAATAAAAGTCAGTGAAACTTTGTAATATGTTTTATTAAATTTCTTATTTCCGTTTTCAGGGTATTCAGTCTCAAAAATGTTTTTCGCCCTTATTTAGTATTATAATTATAATTATTAATTTTGAACCCAAAACCTGCAATCACTCAAGATACGGTTGTTGATGCCGAGCGTAAGCTGATTGAGGAAGATCGGCATGTGACATATCGCAAAACTCGGGCACCAGCTTTGGACATTGGCAAGAGTTAGATTAAAAAAATCTTTAAATAATTCCCGATATTTTCAGTGCCGCCTTCTCGTATTAGTCCATATCATGAACTAAACCTTTCATTGTAGTCATATTTCTACGATAAATGATATTTCATTCAATCATTCATTCATTCTATATCGATTATCGACTTGGGTACAACACTATCTATGACAAGTCATTTGAAGTCATATTATCCGCACAATTTTTGAAGGTTAAAAAATACGTTATGCTTTTATTGTAAACAGCACTCTTTATATTTGATCGGTTATCACCTGTCATTACCTCCCTCCCCCCTAATATTGGTTGAATGTGTTTGCATACATTTTTCTTTCTTTTCGCGTCCAGTGGCTAATTTGTCCAATCCTACAGGGTACTTCCCGTGAACTTAGATTCTTGAAATTTGGTACGAAGCAACGTCTTATAGCACAGATAAAGGAAAAATTGTGAAAACCGTAAATTTTTAGTTAAATCATACCTACTTACTATAAAAATTATTTTTTAAAATTTTAAAGTTACATGGAACTCTCGGTGCGCGAGTCCGACTCACACTTGGCCGGTTTTTTAATTACTTTTGCACACCAGGTTTTAACTTCGAGGTTTTAACACATTACTACATGGGCAACATTTAAAAAAACTGTAAATAAACAAAGTAAAACTGTCAGAAGTCAACCCCGAGCGGTGAATTTGAACTTGTTTCATTTTATTGAATTGTATTGTTTTCAATTTCGAGTGAAAAAATGACATCCACGAGAAAAAGAATCAATAAGATACAGCAGGATATGCTCGTGGAGCAACTCCACAGTAATTTAATGCTGGCGAGAGGTAAGCATAATTATTGTTTTTCTTCGTCTTGTCCTCATGACCGAGGGTTGTGCGTGATTACCAAAAGACGCGTTGCGGGTCAGGGCAGGGCTTTCCAGGTACTTCTGTTTTCGGCTAGGTGGATTGGTGATGCAGTTAATGGAATAAAGAATTGTATCTGTCCACCGGAAATGCGCTTTTTTCTTTGCTTTTTCATACATTTTTGTACGAAGATGTTAAAACCATCATGATTTTGTGCACCCCAAGCAGAAATGGTACAACGGTACTTTAGAAAAACAACAGATATATGAGGTGCTCAACTAGAAACCAAGTTATTCGCTAACGTTTGTGTCCTGCTATCTAAATCACAGGATACCTTTCACTTACTTGAGAGTCTTGCACCATTTTGTATAAAACTTTTTTGCCACTAATTTTGCTTACTATTAGCCTCTAGAACATTTATTATGAGTTCCTTTTATATTTATTTATGAACATACCTACTTACATCTTTTCAGGAAATATAGCAAGCCCAGAAGTGGCAAATTTTTGGACGGGCCTTGCCGTTTTACTTAATATAAGTGGATGCGAAAGGACAGTGGTGAAGTGGCAGAATGTAAGTCCTACATGTTCTTTGTCTTCTTTTGTATTCCTGTCTTCCTTATCTGTCCTGGTCTAAATGGAATTAGATACAGCAGCTGTACAAGTAAAAATAACACGTATTAAAACTTTATTTTCAACCATTTACTTCATTTGTGTTTATTAATTTGGCAGATTTGGTCGCAGTGGGTACAAAAAGTAAAGGCCAAATTTAGAAAATTTAAAGAGCAAACCCAGGGCACTGGAGGAGGTCCTGCAGTTGTCCGTCCGTTGACAGATTTGGAGTTAAAGGTGTTGGAAGTGGTCGGAGCAGCTGCAGTGGATGGATTTGCCAATTTGGAAACTCCTCTAGTATGTTAAACTTTTTTTTATATTATTAATTATTTTACAAAAAATAAATTAAAAATAAAATCTATACAAATTAAAATTAAAAACAAATGTAATGAAATTAGGATGATTGCATAAAACCTCTAGGTAGAGTACCTGCTCAACATATATTAGTTTAGCTTATTATTTGGTTTTAGGTTGTCTCTGAGCAAAATGTCCCTCCGCCACCATCTCCTGTTCTGCCGCCGCCACCATCTCCTGTTCTGCCGCCACCACCATCTCCTATTCTGCCGCCGCCACCATCTCCTATTCTGCCGCTGCCACGATCTCTTTTTCAACCGCCGCCACCATCTCCAGTTCCATTGCCAAGATCTAGAAGTGGACGTTCTAGAAGTGGAACACACCCTTACCTTACCCCGTCTCAACGACGTCAAAGAACAAGGCCTCTGCGGTCATCCCCAGCAGACATGCTTACGGGGTCATTAGACCGGAATAATGAGTTATGACTTTGTCTGCTGCTATCAGGGAAGCGGGGCAAAGTATTGCAGCAGCAGTTAGGAGCCATGGTGAGCTGGTGCTCTTAGACGATTCAAGTGAAACCTAACTGTCTTCGTCTTTTCCATAGACTTTGTTTTTTTTTTGCTGCTGTGATTTGGTTTGATTAAAAATTTATCTGCTAACATAAAACAGGGTTTTTCATTCAAACTACATACCTACTTTGTTTTTTAGGGTTCCGTAGTAAAAAAGGTATCCTTATAGCTTCGCCATGTCCGTCCGCGGTTTAGCTCAGACTTAAAACAATAATTTGGCATGGATATAGGTACAGGGGACCGGGGACCAGGATACCTCTCTCAGGTCATCAGTCCACCTGGCAGGAGGGCGTCCCCGAGACGTAATTTTCTGAAGAGAACCCGTCTGCTCCAACGCTCGTCAGTATCACACATCGGTTCTGCGACAGACGTGGATCGCCAGCCCACTGTCACTTCAGCTTGCTACACATCTGGACGATATCGATTTATTTATAATATAGATAAAAGCCAATAATCAACAAACTAAATAAATGTTGGTCTTTGTTACAAGAAGTGAAAGAAAACTTTTTAACTAAAAATTGTGTTTATCAAAAATGTACGTCTGGCTCGAGCTGCATTCAAAAAATCAATATCAAAATCATCCTCAGGATCTTGCTCTTCACCATCCCCTTCCTCAAGATCGTCCAAACTGTCTTCATCACTATCCGAATCCTCGCTCTCCAAATCGTCGCTGCTACTGTCAGTATCTGTTTCAGAAGTTTCAGTCCAGTGGAGCATATTATATATAGTGCAGCAGGAAATAATAATTTGGGCTGCTTTTTCTGGGCTACAGTGCAGAATACGATGGCGATGAAGGCAACGGAGTTTATTTTTCATAACTCCATAGCACATCTCTATCACCCCTCTTGCCTGTGCATTAAATTTATTATAACGTTCTTCTGGCGACTCAGCACGTGGATCCAGATAAGGAGTCATCAGCCATGGAAGAAGGGGGTAGCCCTTATCACCAAGAAGCCACTGCGTAGACTGCTCTTCGACATACTGCATTTCAAGGTGCTGGTGCACATTGCTGCTTCTCCAAACAGCAGCGTCGTGGGTTGAGCCTGGAAAGTTCGGATTCACACTGGTAATGCGACCCCGGGCATCACAAATCATTTGGCAGTTGATACTGTAAAATCCTTTTCTATTGTAGAAAAGGTTGCCCGGCGCCGTTGGGTGATTAATTGGTGGTTTATGGATACCAATATGAGTCCCATCTACAGCACCTATTGTGTAGGGCATTCCAAATAGTTCTTGGAACTCTTGCATCGTTTTCTCCTTTTCTTCACTGGATACAGGGAACTTTATCCATTGTGGTGTCAACCTTTCTATAATCAGAGGACAGACACTAACCAAACTTCGACTGACTGTTGGTTGGCTTTGAGCCAGTATGTTGACTTCGTCTGGTAGCTGCCATGTGCAAAAAAATGTAGTGCACATAAAACTTTGAGATGGGCAGGAATCGTACCCGCATGAAGTTCGTCCCCAGCACATAAAGCGTCTGCCACGTTTTGACCCATAGCCCGCGACAGCCGGAATAATTTTTGAAATTTGCGCTCGGATCGGTCGAATGGGTTCGAGGCATCACGCAATCTTTTGAGGTAATTTTTTTCACTTTCGCCTTGCTCGCTCTCGCCAGCCAGAACAGCAGCCACGACAAATTCGTCATTCATTTCTAAAACACACAAACTTGAATTTTTGCTTTGTTTTGTTTGCTGTCTAATTTTAAACGGGACGTTTTTACTCGCCGCTAAGATTAGACAATTTAGCTTGACGTTTCTTAGTTTCCGCATAAAATAAACATGTCTGGAATAGCATTTTAGCAGCTAAACCTAAGTTTAGCAGCCCGTCTAAAATAAGACACGTCAGATTCAAATTAGCCCTGTCAATTGATTAAAACAGACGCATAGAATAGCAAAATGTTAAAGAAACGTCAAAATAAAATTTTAAGTTTAGCGGCCCCGCTAAATTTATTAAAATTGATGCTTCTAGAATAGCAAAATGGTTTTAGAGACGTCAAAATAAAATTAAGACGTTTAGCGGCCACGTGGAATTGAGTCTAATGTCTCTCGCAACTTCATTTAAAATTCTATGTGCCGGGGTTAGTAGAGAGTGCTTCAGTAAAGTAAGTATATTAATAGTATAGTATATTGCCTTGCCGCAACCGCATATTCGGTACCCTCATCCTTATGGTTTCTAATATTTGGGGGTTTGAATACTTTAAACACACACATTGCGAGAGCCAACTTTCTTCTGATCTCTAGCCTGTCGTACCCTAGCATTCCCATTACAAATAACGAGGGATACAATTTTACTTAAAATGTAAGATGTCCATTAACTGCAGCCGCATTATGGAGATTCCTGAATCATGTGATTGCTTCGGAAAGTGTGAGTTCCGGTTTATAGTTGTTGTTGAGAGCGACGGTGTAGTGGCTAGGGCCGCTGTCTTCCATTAAGGAGACGCGGGTTCGATCTTCGCACCGTACAAATGGGTTTTCGAATTTCGAATTTATATGTAGGTAAGTTTATTCGACGCTCTTACGGTGAAGGATATTTGAGATGTTGATGGTGAGTTATTACACGAGCTATGTTAGTTTTTGGTGGCTCTATAACACTATAACTAGGGCCCACTGTAACCCACGCGATAAAGAAGAAGCTGGTCACAAAAATATAGGTAATTTAGTATTTTACGTACCTCCATCATCAGACGTAACGCCGCTTATAACCAATTCTGTGCGTTTCTCGTCTGTAGACTTCCTCATGTTGAACTATAAAAAAAGATAGGTTTCTGGTACTGTTTTCAAAAAATGAATTCATAAATTACTAACGATAAAAATCGGGAAAATAATGCCGGTCAGTACCATTAATGGTATAACTGGGAAATATAATGCCGGTCAGTACCATTAATGGTGTAACTGGGAAATATAATGCCGGTCAGTACCATTAATGGTATAACTGGGAAATATAATGCCGGTCAGTACCATTAATGGTGTAACTGGGAAATATAATGCCGGTCAGTACCATTAATGGTATAACTGGGAAATATAATGCCGGTCAGTACCATTAATGGTATAACTGGGAAATATAATTATATATATTTTATGACAGTATTTTATCAGTCTGATGTACATAAATCGCGCAGAGTACTTTCGCCCAAAAATAACATTTATCTTTTGTATAGGGTGTATGATATGAAGCCGCGGCCGGCAGCCGCTGACTGATTATAGGCGGGCGGTGTGAGCGGGTTCTGTTTTTACTCCTGTACCTATATCCCTTTCGTCCGCTGGCACGCTTACTCTTTCACACTGGAGCGGTGGTGGTGGCAGGGCGCGGCGGCGATTGCTTGGTGAAGTGGATAGGTGTACGGTGTATGTATGTTTATTTATTTATGTTATTATACAAATCAGTTACCATTACTATTTATTATGCTTTATTTATTTATTTCAATATAATATACCTAACAATATAAGTAGGTATATGATGTTCGTTCGTGCCGCGTTTCTGCAGGGTTCACGGAAGATCAGCGCCGTAGTCTACCTTGCTAGGCTACGGCTTTTGCTGAGTGAGGCCCTTTTTGTCTGGGTGTCGCAACACAGGGGCAATTTTGTAAGTATGTTGTGTTTGTATTTTTCATTTCATTTCTAATGCATTGTACACTATTCTTTATGTATGTGTTTTGTGTTGTGATGTCCTACAAATAAATGTTTCTGATTTCTGATTTCTGATAATGCCGGTCAGTATCATGAATGGTATAACTGGGAAATATAATGACAAATTGGATTTAATGGCGTCCGCTGCATTGCACTATGCGGGAACACGCAGGCGGTGGCTCCATCAAAGAGGTTTGATAGGCTCGCTTTGCGACAACGGCTTGTGAAAACGGAGGCTTCAGAAATCTTTGGGCTCCACGCATTTTTATATTGACGGCTCCGTAGCCTAGTTGGTAGTACGCCTGCCTTCGAAGCACAGGGTCGCGGGTTCGAATCCCGCCCAGGGCAAACATTCATGTGATGAACACTTGTGTTTGCCTTGTGTCTGGATGTTGTTTATCTAAGGTATATAAGTACGTACCTATTTATCAATTTACATAATTTATTTCAGCTGTCTGATTCCCATAGTACAAGCTTTGCTTAGTTTGGGATCAGATGGCCGTGTGTGAGATGTCCCTATATGAGGCAGACCCTGTCGTGCCCCTTTTGTCTATCATCAGTCATCTTTAGTGAGCTTAAACCAATTGAATTCTACTTCTATGCTTAAACCATACATACTGAACAACGGCCGAAAACGGTCAGGTAGATCTAGCAGGGAAACTCACGCGGCAACCCACGAGACACCTTCTCGTACCTTGTCTTTCAAATCTAATCATCTATATCTATCTTCCTCACCCTTCCAGTAGTCTGCAGAGGCTCTCCATCCTTGAACCAGGTGATGACTGGTTCTGGACGACCCTCGGCGGTGCAGTTGAATCTCACGGTTCCAGCTCTTAGGACCTCGCGCGGTGAGGGCGGGATGGTGATCCTGGCTGGCTCCGTCAGGACCACTGAGAAGGTCTGGAAGAAGAAATGTTGAGTTAAGGACTATGAAATTGTGGTTCTATAAGCTCGTTCTCTTGATCACCAATATCAGTTGCTGGAGTTAACTAAAGTTTAGAGAGAGTGACACATATTGTTTTTTTTTAATATATGACCCTGACGGGGCCTTCCAGGATTATGCAGAACTTGATTGGGTCTACCGCGTCCCCGCCGGCGGGTGCGGTTGCTACCAGAAGGGCATTCTGTGGAGTGTACTCTATTGGCAATGGCTATCTCAGCAGCAGACCGAATGGGATCGACAGGATCGGACAGAGACACATATTGCATGTTGTTGTCAGCTTATATAAGTTTCCACCAAGTGGATCACGCCGTAGTTGATTGGCCGACTTCACACACAACCTTTAAAGTTATTCGCAGGTTTGCGTCGATTTGCACGCGATGTTTTTCTTATCAGCTCTCAGGAGGTTTTGGTTTCAGAAATTGTCCCCAGTTTGATCCAAATCCTTATTATTACAGCCTGAATCACCTGACTCTCTGAAAAGAACAATGATTCCGTGTTTCGAAAGGCACAATGAGCCAGAGTGTTTCCCAATTGATTGGGTGTTATAAACCGAAAGAAAAGTTATTACATAAACCATGCCAGAAGTTTTTGGTGACTCCTTAACTCTGATAGGGTTTGTGAGGTCGGTCGTCGAACTTACAAACTACACGATGAGAAAGAAAGATAAACTTAGGTTTACCGCTATTACATTTCAAGCTAATTACAAGAAAAATAAGAAATTCACCTTCCTTGCGTTAACAGGAATAATAATTATTCATGTATTTCTAGACAAAAATATAAGGAATTTATCCCAAACAGAATGTAATTCGCTCTTTTTGGTATTTTGATAGCAAAAATTGACATGAATACTTATATCTAATCAGATATAAGTAATATACTAGGTAAAGTAATTAAATAAATAAAGACACTAAGATAAGTAATTAAAGTTAGCAATATGAAACGACGATATTTTTTGTTTTTTCGTACGTTTTTTTTTTTACTACTTTTACCATAATAAAATTTCTTATTACCACAGGAAAACTGGAAAACCATTCCGTGAAGTCGCGTGCAGATAGTACTGAAATTGTACAATATCTACCATACTAAAAATAACAAGAATATTTTTTGCGAAAATGAGTTATTTCACCAAATGTTCTACATTTGAGGCAACTGGATACCATTTATTTTTTATTAATCAAAATATATTTTGTACCAATACTACCTTTCAACTTGTTACGTCCGTACTCCGTACCTACCCTAGGAACCGCTGACTATGCATGCAGCTCTGATTTCATTGCAACATCGATCACGCCACCGTCGTCGAGCACGAGGCGCCGACGCTGCACTTTACTCTATTGCGACATTATACTGTTCAATGCGCATCATCGGTGTTTTTGAGAATGACGCGTCACTTTTAGTTCTCACATCGACTAATTGACACCTTTATTTTGTACTTAATAATTTTTTTTTTCTTTTTTAGCCGTGTGGTGACGGCAGAGTAGAATACATTTGTCACCAACCCCTACTCTTCCCGTGGGTGTCGTAAGAGGCGACTTAGGGACTACACATTGAACAAGGAACGGGCAGCAGCGCTCTCTGATACAGTAACCTTTTAATCTGCGATCTCCAACCCGCCTGCCAAGCGTGGAGATTATGGTAAAGCCAAACACTTAAGTGGAGGAGGTTCATAGTCCAGCAGTGGACTGTAACGGGCCGTTGATGATTTTAATTTTTAATTAATAAAATTTGTAGAAATTTTGGTTTTTTTTTTTACTTCCCTCGGCTGCAGCCTTCGTTAATTAACTTAGAGACACTTTCCTAGTACCTACGTGGGAAATTCCAATTATGTTATGTGAAAGCATTTCTCTTTTTAGGTCGATCAATCACGTGTAAATAAAAAATATTAATAAAAGACGAGGACCTTGGCGCTTTAGTAATTATTAATAATAATTAAAAATGGCGATTCATTTAACACAAGCTTTTAAATGTTATAACTTCTCGAGTCATCGCTCCTAGCCGGCAAGGAGTTCCCTCGTAAGGTAATAATCTTGGCTGCAGCATCAGGTCACTTCAATTATTTGCTCCAAGTTCGTGGTACACCTCGTCAGTTCACCTATGTATTTTATGAATTTACATTAAAACTAGACAAGTATGCAAAGTTCTAAAGTCATAAGTAAATTTTAAATGAAGACGCTGTGCAGTACTTATAAGCAATACAGTTTTTCGGACAATGATTATCTCACATACGTCCCCACTGAAGGGCTTGAGCCTACCCTGTATCAGGATAATCAGTTATGGCAAAGTTGCTAGTAGCGAAATTACTATTTATTTATTTATTTATTTATTTAGGACTGCCAGTGGATGATACATTAAAAAGAAAACTTAATATTTAGACATTATTACACAAAGAGGTAAATGCACATTCTGTTTAAGGCAATCACATCATGCATATTACTTAATAGGACATGTTTTTCCTTACTTACTAAAATTAATTTAAACTTAAAAACATTAAATTATAATTTAAAATAAAATTTAATAATAATTCGAAAGATGAGCTAAGCATCTCCAACGATTTCCAACACTATTGTCTTAAAAGTTGAAAGAGACTCATTGAAAATATCGACTGACTGTCCAAGAGAGTTATATAGACTTGATAGGCGAGATACGAGATACTATCATCAATATTTAAATGTATGTATATTTAAATGTATGTATCTCTTTAAATAAAATATAACAAAATGTAATTTAAAACCCTGTACGGAGATTTAATAATCTAACCTCTGATACTTTCCCTTTGTTGTTACAAATACTCGGCCGTGGGGCTTTTGTCTCTACAAACATACCTACATTATTATATTTTGTAAAAATTTTAATTAACAATACATTTCTTAAAATTTTACCTCAAATTGTTTGAAACTGCGATTGCTACGATTTGGCTACGACCGTGCTACGACTACTACGCCGTAGACATGAACTACTAAATTACCGAAGCTAGCGAGTACGCTCGCGTCGTGTAAGAAGTTTACCGCGGGAATAAGACAATCATAATCGTGGGAATAATATAATTCATGACGACTGTTTAAGTGAAATATTGACATAAAATATTGCATTGTATAAAATATTTGCATGCAAGTATTTTAGCAAAACATGAATGCACGATCTCATAGCATACCATCTGTATACCATGTTTTTGGCAAGTAAATATAACTTTATTTTTAATCTTTCAAAAGTATCCTATGCTTGTGTGTGTATCGTCTACCATAGTACAGTAGACGGTAGCCAATCGTGGTTGGCATAACGGCGTTATTTAGGAGTCGAAGGTTACTTTCATTTGTATGGAAGGACGCGGTTTGATACCCTCTAAGTGTTTCCAAATTCAGAAATCATACCTACATATGCTTTTCTATTTATTATAAATTTTATCGTATGGCGTTATGGGTAGGCTCGAGCCCCTCGGTGGGGACGTATATGAGCTGTTGATGATGGCGCTATATAGACTTTTTTATGCTCTTCGTTGAAGGAAGCCATCTTGAAATACAACCAAGACATGGCAACCCTTCGGTAAGGACGTATATAAAGTAAAATATGGTAAACAAATAATAGGTTTGATTTGTAGAATTTACACAAAATTTACACAAAAGTAAAGGCGGACTTTGTACAAAGACCTGCTACATTGTAAACTCTTTTAACTCCTCATTATTTCATTTAGGAAGCAAAAACTTCGCGTTTCAGGAAAATGCGGAAAATATTAAAGTAGTCGCCTGAAGCTACTTTGTCAGGGTTGCCACAAAGAGAATAAACACAAACGATTCAATAATAAAAACAGACAATTTTATTATTTCTCTACGAATTTTATCATGGTAAAAATTACATATTTTTTCTTTAAAATATTCGACCACAACTTATCAATAAAAATAACCGAAAAAAAACACACTCAACTTTAAATGAAAGATTTTGTATGATCGTTTCAGATTACCGCATTAGCATAACGTTGATGGGATTCAAAATAAGGTAACTACGAGTAAATTTATTGCATGATACAAATTGCCACGGGCAGATATGTAATTAGGCCAGTCAAAATCGACATCAAACATCGCAAACGCGCATGTATCTACGATTTTTTTATATGTTGTTAGGTTTTTTGAGTAGTTTTCTTGAGTAGTTTACACCCAAGTTGCAACCCTGAAAACCCTGTGCTACCCCCAGTTTCAGTTTTTTTTTTAAAACTACCCTAAGAAAGCGTTTTTCAAGTATGTTTGCCGTATAATTTAATAAAGCTAATTAGATTTTCTACAATTAGAGTTTAACCCCAGCACTCTAGGTCCATTAGTTGCAGAGATACATCTTGTCAAAGGTAGACGTTTAAAAAAAAAGTGTATATTTTGTTTTTGGGTCCTATTCAAAGACACGTACTGGATAAACTAATGGTCCTGGAACTGCTTCAATTGTTCATCTGATTGTTTTGTGACGCAGACTCTTTGGAATATGGTTAGGGGATCAACATCAACTCTCTTGATGAACACTTTGACAGAGGTGGTGACTGATGCCAAGGTCTTCACTTTGTCCTGGGTCAGCGTTTTTCGCGGTTTTTCGTAGTTTTTGGGTAGCACAGGGTTTTCAGGGTTGTAAACTTGGGTGTTAACTACTCTCAAGGGACCTAACAACAAATAAAAAAATCGTAGTTACATGCGCGTTTGCGACGTTTGTCTTTTTTGTGTTGATATTGACTGGCCTAAATGTCCTTGTAAAAATAAAAAACCACGCGAGCAATGCTTTGGACAGACATAGTGAATTATAAAAATAGAAAATTATAAAAAGATTCATTCTGGGTTAAAAATTTATGAATTAATATACATTTATTTCCAAAAAACTCAAAACCTGAGCAAAACATTTTCCAGAACAAGCAAACAAACACTAGTATAGCAAACCATTATGTTTCTAACGCAAACGTTGGTGTCCATTTGACGCAGCGAAACTAAATTTAAATTTTATATCACTTCTTCTCCAATCATCGTGGGTCAGAAAGTGACAAGACTAGGATAAAATTTAAATTTATTTTCGCTGCGGGAATCGACACCAATGTCATAGATTTTTAAGAGGTACGAGCCTTCCGCTCCCCCGCATGTCCGCGCCCGCTTTGTTATCATCACTCTGGTAGAAATAGCGAATAGTCTGTTAAAATATATATATTTCTAATACAAATTAAGAAGAGAAAAATTAAAAATCTTCAATTGTTTCATCAATTGTTTCAATTTGTTTTTTTGGCAGCCCTGTGTGAAAGTCACGCGAAGGTCAACCAAGTCCAATACGTATTCCGCTCGCTCCCACTGCGTTTGTAATAAATAGATGCTTATCATGACAGGAATCCCTTTATTTCTTCCGGAGAATATTTCCATCAACATCCTTTTGCGAATCAAATAAAGATAAACGCACATTTTCACAGCATCTTTTATAAAGTTCATTTTTCACCTACACGTGTCACAAAATCTTCTCAGAATCTTTATTTTTGAGAAGTCGTTTTAATAAGAATCAGCTTTTCTACGAATATTACTTGTTGCGGAAAGTGTGTAGGTGGTTGGTAGTGGTGTCGATTCGGCATACGCCCAATTAAATTAAACTAAAATTAGGCCTGTCACAAAAGGAACCGAAGATCATCGATTTTGTTCTTGTGTACAAGTATGACTTTACGACTAACTATCAAATTACGTCTTACTTTAATGCCTACCTAACACCATGACGACTAAAAAGCCACTAAAAGTGACAGTTAGTCGTGAAGTCAAAGACAAAAACAAAACCGACTATCTTCGGTCCCTTTTCAATTAAAAATGATAGAAAGTGACAGGACTAATTTTAGTTTAGTTTAGTTGGGTGTGTGCCGAATCGTCACCATTATCATTCGTTTAAAGATGATGAAACAAAGTTATCAAACACTATTCATCAAAATATTGTACAATTGTGCGATCATAAATTGATCAATAATCTTTATAATCTAGACTGAACGAAGAGCTTCTGTGCAAATATTTAAATCATCATCAACAGCTTAAATATCATCATCATCATCATCATCATCGTCCTCACCGAAGAGCTCGACCCTACCCTGAATTAAGGCAACAAGACTTTAGTCGACTACGCTGGCCCAGTGCGAGTTGGTCTACTTTACACAAAACCTATGACTATGACTATCTTCGCAGGAGTGTGCAGGTCTCATCACGATGTTTTCCTTCACCGTAAAAGCGTCGAATAAACGTACATACGAATTCGAAAACACATTGGTACGTGATGGGGATCGAACCCGCTCTCGAATAGGAATTCGAGAGACGCGGGACGATGATGATAATGCTGCTGTCTCCTGACAGCAGCATTAGCCACTACCACCTACGCTCAAATATTTGAATTTTAGCTTAAAATTGTACATTTTGTTTTTATTATGTAAATTGCCAGGGTTTGTGTGGTCGGTTGTCGACCTTATAACCCAAGACGATGATGATGATTATTATAAGATTAAAAATCGACCTCTCAAACCTCTTCCTACTCTCCTTCAGTATAAACGCACCCTTACATTACAATACAGCTTTAGTACACGCGTCGGTAGATTGATGGGCGTTGTTATCACAAGTTCCTAGAAGCGAAATCTGAACCGCCCCAGGGTGGGCAGAGCCTAAGTAACAGGAGGCCGCGGGTAGACAATACTCAATACATCAACAGCTCATATACGTCCCCACCGAGGGGCTCGAGCCTACCCTGCATTAGGGCGATTAGGCCTTAGTCGACCACGCTGGCCCAGTGCGGATTGGTCGACTTCACACACAAACTTTGAAAGACCGTAAGAGCGTCGAATAAACGTACATAAATGAATTCGAAATTCGAAAACACATAGGTACGTGGTGGGGATCGAACCCGCGTCTCCCGGACGGGAGGCAGCGGCCCTAGCCACTAGACCACAGACGCTCTTACAGGAGATCAATCAATCATCAATCAATCAGCCCACTGCAATCCACTGCTGGACGTAGGCCTCCCCAAGTGTACGCCAAAGCGCACGATCACCCGCTTTCCTCATCCAGCCACCACCAGCGACCTTCTTCAGGTCATCAGTCCACCTGGCAGGGGGGCGTCCCACACTACGTTTCCCGAGACGCGGTCTCCATTCAAGAAACCTTCTGCTCACAGGAGAAGTACAGGGTTAATAAATCACATCACACGCATGTTTGTTCTGCTTTCAGTCCTAAACTACTAAACAGTTTTGGATGTTTGGAAAAGAGATAGTTTGTACCTTGGATTAACACATAGGATACTCTTTACGGGAAAAAGTCTTATTCCCACGGGAAAATATTACACAACTCGAGCGTAGCCGCGAGCGGAAACCTAGTTCAGCATAAAAATTAAAAATAACTGGTCAAGCACGTATCGGACCACGCAAAGTGTAGGGTTCCGTAGTTGCCTAATCTAGTACAAGTACATTTCATAAGTTGATATATTATTCGTTAACCTGTAAAGCCTACATGATGTTGATAGTTTCCTTTTAAATTCATCATATACATTACTACCGTGAATTTTTTCACATTTCTAAATACAACGGTTTCGCTGGGAAACGTAAACTAGCATTCAAAAATGGACCCTATCCAGCAATACCTCACACCATAAGATAATCGTGAATTAAAAAAATAACCCCCACTTCACGTGAACCAGAGGAACCCTAAAAAATTTTTTTTTTTAATTTTATTCTTTAGCTTTGACGGCATAATTAATATGTATGTCCATGCCAAATTACAGCCTTCTAACATTCATAAAAATATTTTTCTATGATATTTGTAGTACCAAATTTCTTACTTGTACTAGTACTTTTTATAAGTTGGTCTATTATTCGATAACCTATAAAGCCTACTTGATGTTGATAGTTTTCCTTTTAAATTCATCATATACACTACTACCATGATTGTTTTCACGTTTCCATATACAACGGTTTCGCTGGTAGAGGGGGGGGAAACTTGACTCTAACAAAAATAAGCACTTTAAAACGGAATATTTCTAAAACTTACACTAGCATCGAAAAATGGTCTTAGCAAACCCCCATTGTTAAAAGACCTATCCAACGATACCTCACACTATAAGGTAATCGTGAAAAAAAAAATAACCCCCTCTTGACGTGTACCAGAGGAACGCTAAAAAAAATTTTTTTTATAAAATTTTATTCTTCAGCTTTGTCGGCATGATTCATATGTATATCCATGCCAAATTACAGCCTTCTGGTACTAAGAGTCTCTGAGCTAAGCCGCGGACAGACAGACAGACGGACAGACCGAAACTATACATATATGTATAACGGAACCCTAAAAAATCGTCTTTCAGGTCTCCGTTTCAGCTTGGACAAAAGTGGTTTCGTGTCTGTCCGACAGTTCTCCTCTACAGGTCGCATTTCTCAACCGATTCTCGATAAATTACGGTGTTCAAATAATTTATAAATAGTTTTTTTTTTTTTTCATCTTGATATTTTTTTTATCGATAGTCGCTGTTTTTCGTAACTTGCACTGTGATTACGTTATGTAACCGTTTTCGCAAAAAACTTTGATATTACTATTGCCTGTTCCCGCGAGAGAGATTCTTACTCAGAAATATTATATTAATTAATTGGAATCTTGTTCTTAAATGCTTCCAAGATATAGGTTGTAATTATGGTATACCATTATTAAACTTATGCAGAAAGTAACGAAAATGATATAGAAGAACCACCAAAAATGTGTACCAGTTATTATGTACTAAAAATGAAAATAAAAATGAGCTAACTAAATACTAGCTTTCAATAAAAAAATATTAGAAGTGGTTAGGTCCAGTTTCAATAAATATAAAAAAAAAAAAAAAACATTAAAATTTCTTGGAACGCGTCTCACGGTGGCGTTTCTGTTTTCATAAACAGAAAATTTAAATAACGGATATTAATAAAAAACAAAACAAGCCCAGTACATAATAAAAAAAAAGTCTAAAAACGTTGCTAAAAACATACAATCAAAGTGTAGCTGTTCGTAGCAGTGACAGCGTAGCAAATTCTACGCTTGCTACGAAAATGCCCTCGTAGTATGAGCGTAGTATCGCGAAGCTCATGCGTGTGTAATCAAATAACGTGCAAAAATAAGTAAATTGATTCTATTTATGGAATGTTTTGTTATTAGCTTTTATTTTTTATTTTATTTTTATGATTTTCCCTAAAAATAACATGTGTTGCAGAATTATTTTGATCACACTGATAAAAAGCCGCTTAAGTTGTTAAAATTTCCATATTCTTCGTTCATATACACATTTAAAATGTATCAAAAATATTCTCAGTTCAGAAGAAGAGGCAATACACGCCTACATGGTGCTCAAACACACAGAAAGACATTCAAAAGAAAAAAATAAAGAGTTATGTCGAAATTTTTGGTTCTCTTTCGAATATTTTTTTTGGTTCCATTTACATGGACTCCTTGACAAAGAGTACTCACTTTGACGAGCTGTGGGTTTCCTTCCACGGAGCAGGTGTAAATGCCTTGCTGGTCTTCCTCCAAGCTCGGTAGCACCAGCACCTGGTCTTCAAATTCCAACTCTGCCTGCCTGCCGTCGGGGGGAACCAGCAGCCACAGCAACTATAGTACAGATTGTTGGTTCAATATTCTTTTGTTGTTTGTTTGTTTGTCATCAATCAATCTAAGAATTCATCACCAGCTGTACATAGTAGTGTATAGGCACTTTATTAGATAATTTCTTCGTTACAGCTGTTGCAGGGTTGTACAAAATAGTTTTACGAATAGCTGATATACGTCATCACCGGGTTCGGGCTTACTATGTACGGAAATTTAGTGCTACAGACTGAGACATGAACCTAAAACCTTCGGATCGAAAGGCAAGCCTTCTAGGCTATCACAGCTAAACACTATAACGGCTTTAAAAATATGCGACAGATATTTACCCTAGGCCTAGGCCAGCCAATGACAGGGCAAGGCAGCACGATTCTGCTGCCGCGCGGCGCTGTGATGTTGACCTGATGATGCACCGGTAGCCACGTGGTATCCTGGTCTTCGGCTCCCAACTGTGCCAGGAGTTGACCCACATGGCTGGTGCGGGACTTGTTCAGCTGAGGGTTCGTGGCTATGCATCTGATGATAAAAAAAAAAAAATTTGCTATATTGACATATTATGTATGTAGGTATATATGTATGCCCTAAGTATAAGTAGTTTGTTTATGTAACTTTGATTATTAGTATTAAATAGCTTATCCTATTCTGTTTTTCTTGTGTGCACCGTCCCACAGTTCCAATGAAGTTTTCTTGTACCCTAAGGTTGCCTGGAAGAAATTGCTACCTTAGCAATAAGGCCGCCTATCTGTACACCCTTTTATCTATCTTCTGTACTTTCAAGCTATATCCTTGTATGCAATAAAGTATATTCTATTCTATTCTATTCTATAATATTGATTCTTGAGTTTGGGAAGTAGGGACTTTATATTATGTATCCTCTGTGAGCCCAAAAGAAAGGTAGGTATGAAGTATATATAGATCTTTAGTCGATATAAATACTTGTATCGATCGGGTAATTTTGAGTGTCCAAAAAACATGTGGTAGCAACGATGACAGTGCGAGATACTTTAAACTGTTTCGCTTTTTAAAAGATATCTAACTATATTCATTATTAGGATATTTTGATGAAAACCGTAACTGCGTACAAAAACCATTTTGATATAGAAAAAAATCACGTAGCAACAATTTTTGCTTTTCAATTTAGCGTTATAATTTTCGTGAAAGTAGTTTTGATCGCTAAAAATTTAGTAGGAAGATTTATTCATCAACTGCCCGTTACAATCCACTGGTGGACTATGAGCCTCCTCCACTTAAGTGTTTGGTTTTGCCATAATCTCCACGCTTGGCAGGCGGGTTGGAGATCGCAGATTAAAAGATAACTGTATCAGAGAGCGCTGCTGCCCGTTCCCTGTTCAATGTGTAGTCCCTAAGTCGCCTCTTACGACACCCACAGGAAGAGTAGGGGTTGGTGACAAATGTATTCTACTCTGCCGTCACCACACGGAAGATTTATTATTTACTTTAAAATATTAACTTTGTCATTTGTAAGCAACTTCCGCTCGTGTTCTCCTGCCTTGACTACGTGACTAAAGTATAAAAATACAAAAAAAGAAAACATTAAATCATTTCTAGAACTAAGCAAATAAATGAAATTAATTAGCACACAGTGAGTTTGTTGGAATTGTACCTCAATTTTTCAGAAAAGGCAAGAGTTAAAACCCAAACATTAAAATTCAAGCCCAGAGCCTTTTGACCACGTTTCAACTCACGGCCGTGTGCCAGTTCTTGAGGCCTTGAGGCTTATTACTCTATAGAATATATAAATGCTGGATTTTATAATGCCGCCGCAAATTTCACTCAAAAGAAACATTTAAAAAAAAAAACTGCATTCAAAGATTTCTGATAATGCGCTTGCCACACCCGGGAATCGAACCGGCTAAAATCCGAAAAAATAACACCCTGTATTTTTATGGTGTCCTATGATAGAGTCAATAATAAGGATACAGTCTCTCTAAACAACATGGTAAATTACATTTACATTACATAGGTTCTTTATGCCCAATTGTTTCTCAGACTACTATTATTATAAATTGGATTTCTTTTTTATTATTATTAATTGATGGGCTTACTCTTGATCACAGCCAGATCTGCATGGGGGGCCAGATGTGGTCGATGATGGAACGAGTTTGAGAGAAGCAAAACTGTGCCCATTTGAAACCAAAAACATATCCTATTCCAACGTTATTTTTATGTGACGAGATCTAATTCCCTAGGTCCCTGGGTCCAGTTTGGGTGAGTTCTCCTGTTATTAGAGGATATTTATCATAATAGTAAAAAAACACATAATATTTCAAGGTAACCTTCACCTGTATGATCCTTCATCCGCTGTCGACACGTCCGTGATGAGTAATTGGTTTTGAAAAATGTAGTGTCTGAAAAAGAAATGCGTTTTAAATTGGTAATATATAGGTATATTCTATTATTCAATTTAGTCAACAAATCAATCAACTGAGTAGTCAGACTTCTAACAAATAAATTGATATTTAGACGACTGTACGATAACAGTTGCAAAACATCGTCTTTGGCAACTGGTTGCAAAATGAGTTGCCAGTGCGGCCGGAAGAGCCTTTTCCTTATTCCCTTATTTCTTATTATACACTTATATTTGTTGCACTGACCTGTCATCCTCGACCAGAACCTGGTCGTCCTTCAGCCAGGAGACGGCGGCGGGGGGCGCCGAGTTGATGCTGCAGGACAGCACGAAAGGCTGCCCACTCCTCACCGATGCGTTCGTCGGGTGCACGGAAAACTGCTTCTCCATTGCTGTGGAGAACAATGTATTTGTGTACAGACTAATCATCATACTATAATATTATAAATGTGATGATGATGAACCCTTCGTTCGGGACGTATATAAGCTATTGATGGAGCCTCAATATTTGGCTGCCAATTTATGTAACCAATTTTGTGGAAATTATTTAAAATCTAACAAAGAACTAACTTTTTACCTCCGTAAACTATCATTTTCCTGTGGGAAGAATTGCAAATAACGCGAGTGGACATCTAGGATACTTATATTTTATTCTGTTTCGGTAAACAGCCCCTCTGTTTGATATTTTATTTATCCACGCAATACAATTCATCACCAAACAGTTTTATTCGTTTTCTCAAAGAAATGAGAATTTAGCTTCCCCAAGATGGTGACTTATAAATATTGTAATTATTTAGGAACAACATTCATAAGGAAGCACTTTTGTATTATAAATTATTTATATTTTCTCATTTAATCAAAAGGAATGTTTTATATTCCTTTTATTAGAACCCTAATTTATTCCTTTCACGTAAGTAAAAAAGTTTTTATATACGAGCTTCCGTATTCATGTAATAACATAAACACGGATTTTTCAGAATACGGTATACATCTATACATCTATATATGTATATTTCTAACGTCTACGTTGACGTGGACAAAGAGATTCAGTTAAATTATTTAAAATTCCCCGTTTACCGATGTCCGTGTTAAAAGTTCTACTATATGGATTGCACTGGAGTTAAAATTAGGTTTAGTTTCTCAAACAATCAATCAGCCTAATGCAGTCCACTGCTGGACGTAGGCCTCACTAAGGGCACGTCAAAGCGCATGAACACCCGCTTTCCTCATCCAGCCACCACCAGCGACCTTCCTCATGTCATCAGTCCACATGACAGGGGGGAGTCCCACACTACGTTTCCCGAGGCGTGGTCTCCATTCGAGAGCCCGTCTGCTCCAACGCTCATCGGTTCTGCGACAGACGTGGCCAGCCCACTGCCACTTCAGCTTGCTACACTTCTGGACGATATCAACTACCTTGGTCCTCTGCCGGAAGATTTCGTTTCGGATTTTATCCCGTAGCGAAATACCAAGCATAGATCTTTTCATAGCTCGCTGAATGATAATGTACCTGGTGGGCCAGCTTCACCGTCATGTTCCACCGTATGTCAAAACGGGTGGGACGCACTGGTTATACACCCTGCTCTTCAGGTATTGCGGTAGTGCATGGTGACGAGAAGATATGACGCAGTTTCCCAAATACTGCCCAACCCAGATGCACTTTTCTTGCAATTTACGCTCGAAGTTATCTCTACCCAACTGCAATGTCTGCCCGAGGTAGACATATTCTTGGATAACTTCGAGCACTTCGCCATTGATCGAGATCGGTTCTGGAATTATTAGTTCGTTGAACATGACCTTAGTCTTGTCCAAGTTCATCCGGAGACCGACAATGAGGCAGCGATGAGATTGTGCAGCATTTTTTGCAGATCTAGTTATATAAAATAAATACAGTTCACTGGATCCCGACCTGAACTGTCGATAATTACAATTATTCCAGCAAGATTGATCGAATGACTGAATAATTTCAGAGAACGATATGAAAGATCAGCGGAATTCGCCGGCGGCCATTTCTTGGAAAAGCTGGAGCGGAAGGAGCGATGTTCAACAAGATCTAATTATTTCTGTCCTCATTGTCAAAATATCAATTTAAAATAAATTATTTAGTAGGCCTGTAAAGCTGCTGCCTCGATATCAGCAGTGAGAGGAGCGGGGCGGCGAACGGCGAGATATGTGTCAAATTCCATACATTTTCACTGGGGTTGCCTCGATGCAAGAGCGGCGCGGTGAGCGGAGCGGCAGCGGTGGAAGAGCGGTGACTGCTAACCGCTCGTCTAAGAAAACGCTTTTGTATTTTATCTTCTTCTCTTATTTGCATTTAAATTTGAATATTACTTGCCCAGTAGGCTGTTATCTGTCTAGTATTGTAGGTTGCCAGCCTGTCGCAGGATGACTCTAGTAAAAAAATATTTTAAGAAGAAGAACAAGAAATATTTCAAGTTTAAAAAAAATAAAGCTATTTTTGTGTCGTTAACCGACAAACTAGGCTTCATGATCGGCCGCTGAAGGTTAATGATGACTGACAATGTAAATAACTATAGCTGACTATACCGTTCTGATCACCCAGCGCGGCAAAACCTTATAAAATATGATTTCACTTCGGTGAGTAACTTTGTGTTCATGATATCGTTCGTAGACCTTAATTCATTCAGAGAGTTTGGGAAATAAAATGTTCATCGTAGCATAACATTATACACATGTCGAGGTTAACGAACTGCGCGTAAATACCTACGCGATAATTGGTCACACATTCAAATAGATCAACATAATGACGTACCTACAATTGATAGTTTATGTGACGAATACAGAGATTGAAGGTGTAAACAAACTGTTGACTTTCCCCGACTAATTTCAACTGTTTTTTATTGATTTCGAATTCCGGTAAATAATGTGTACTCTTGTGTGAAGGAAAACATCTTGACGGTTTCGTCACGAAACCTGCACACTCCTGCGAAGAAATTCAAAGGTTGTGTGTGAAGTCGACTAACCCGCACTGCGGGCCAGCGTGGTCAACTAAGGCCTAATCACTCTAAGTCAAGCCCCCTGTGTTACTATAACAAGTGTAAACTTTATGTACCTACCTATATAATCCAATACATTGTCCTTCACATAATAATTTCTGAATCTCACACCTATTTTCCTCGAAAAAGCAATCTTTCTTAATAATAATGGAAAATTGGAATTATTAATGAGAATTCAATGTACGAGTACCAACCGGTATTCAATTACAAAGCAAGTAAATTTCGTGTAATGTATGTACTGTAAAAATTTGCAAGATAATAATTTTGTAAAGAAGACATCGAACTCATGAGAGCAAGACGTGCAAATACAAAATAATAAAATGGTGAGTAACTGGCTGTGCATACAACTCAAGACGTTTTAGAAAAATAAAAATGAGGGGTCCTATTTAAGAGTAACAGAAACCAAAATAATTATTTTAGAATGTTTGTTTGCTTGTCTGTCTGTATGTTCGTACGTGCATCACGCAGAAACTACTGTATGAAATTGGATCCAGTTTTCACAGTATTGCTGAAGGACAACCTGGCGCATGTTGCATCTTGATTCGTTTTGATATTCTTTTATTTGTTTTGAGCTAAAAGAATACTGAATTGAATTCAGTCAGCACGTTACTACTTTGTTTTATATCCCAACTCAGCACCTAACAAAGTGCTGCTCCAAGACATTTCCTTTTATTTGTCGATCATTATATCGAACAAGCTTCAAGTATTATCTCGTTCCGTTTGATCGCCTCTCAATCACAAGTTTGTATCGATATTTTGAAAGTTAGCTGCTTTAATCAAAAGTTCTGAACTTCCTAGCAATGGTGCCAGAAACCGAATTAGAATTATTGGAATATTCCGGTTTGTTTGAAAGAGCTGTCTGTCTGGCATGTTATGGTTAACAAAAGGATCGCTAAAAAGGGAAACTTGAGTCTAGACTTCTCTCGCCAGGTAACCGGGCCAGTTGGTATACTTTGATTTACTGTGAAGATCCTTGGGAGGCATTTATTCATCATCATCATCACCATTTCAGCAAAAACAAGTCCACTGCTCAAAACATGCCGGCAGTGAACATTGATTGATAGAGAAGGAAAGAAAGAAAAAAACTATTTATTCATGGCATAGAACAGATTATCAAATTACATATCAAATACTTGCCAAGAAATAGTAGTTACTGGAAGCAGTGATATTCTGTCACTACTAAGGAGAGAAAACCTCAGAGGGACAAAAGAATTGAGTTGACATAATAAGAAATAGGAACCATACAGCGAAAGAGCGAAACGAGATATCATTACTCGGCACAGTACCGAGGCGACGCACGTCAGAAATCTTTGTCTGGAACACAACAAAAAAATACTATACAAATATTATTTCAGAACGCAGTCGAATAACTAGAAAAGAAACCGTGCCACCCACATTATTGGGCCAATCAAAATGGCGCTGACTCAGAACAAAACTGCATGAAGCGCAGCGGAGGAGTTTCTAGTCAATACCACTGCAGCGCACAATGGATTTAAACTTAAGGCGATCGCTTCGCTAAGGCAACGCGAGTCATAAATCTTTGATTTAAACTGTTCCATTTCTTACATTTTTTTTAAGCATTTCACTTACTTGCCGCTAAGCGTAGTCTTTGATTCTTCTCAACCAGTGGCTGCTAGCTCCACCCTAAATATCTTTACAATCACACCATACAAACATTCTTTTTCTTTATATTCTATACTATTAAATTATTTACCTTTTTTCTTATGTTTTCCACCTATCCTAGGCGGTATGTAAACCTTACGCCTCTCATTTCGCGGTCTTCACTCTAGAACCCATCTACACAAGCGGTTACCGGTCCTAAGCAAATACGGCCAGCTTACTGCCACTTCAGTTTGCTAATTTGTTGACTTTCATAAGTTGGGATCTCGGACGAGTTACTTGGAGCGTGGCTTTTTCAATTGCTCGCCCAGCTACCGTTGTTTGGAGTTTGAAGACCCTTCCGCAGTGGATAATTTATTACGGCTAATATGCGGCTTTATTACAACGACGAACGAAATGATACGACCATTTTAGTGGGTTTAGTCATCATATCACATTAATATTATAAATGTGTATGTTTGTTCCGCCTTCACGCTTAAAGTACTCAACGGATTTGGATGCAATTTGGAAAGGAGATAGAAAACATCTTATTCCCACGGAAAAATCTTACACAACGCGAGCGTAGCCGCGGGCAGACCGCTAGTTATAAATATACGTATACAACACTTAAGACATCAGTTTAGGAAAGACACAAACATTTACAGGTCAAACAACAGAGAGGAGGCAATTCCATACTTTAACAATATAGCTATGTAATAAGTAACTTGCTTTGCTTGTATATTACTTACTACCCACTATTTACTTTTTTGACTAAGTTTAGATAGACTATTTTTCTGCAAGTAAAACATGTAAAAGTAGAGTCTACTCGTACAGAGGCTAATAAACTCACAACCGTAAACAATATGGCGGATACGTTGTGCAGAGCTACTAGATTTTAGTAAAGTAAGCGGTCCCATACTCACAAGCAAACTTCAAATGCGTAGGGTACCCCAGCACCAGGCCTCCATGATGGCGCACCAGGCACTGGTAGACGCCTTCACCCTCCTTTCGGCCTCGTTTGGACACTTCCAGGGTCCCATTGGCTGATATTCTAGAAACAAAAACAGAATTCAGAATGGCTTCAAAGCAGTTTTTGAAAGGAAACAAAACTATTGTGACTTTGAAACTATTTTTAGAGAGCGGACCCGTTTAGATTCTTTGAATTATGAACTTCGTAAGCTTCTTGTATCTATGTATAGATTACGCAACGTTCTAAAACTGGCCGGTCTGGTCGGTTGTTGACCTTACAACAACCCACACGATGATGATGATGATGAATGGGCGTCCTGCGAAAGTGAAGGGGGTGTGTCCATTCTTATTGCTATACTTAATCACAATTTTGTTACATAAATTTGCATTTTATCTTCTTATTTCGGATTATAATAATCAACAGACGATTTATACTATTAGACCACAATCATACAGTATAGTTACAATAATTATTCTCACTCTTCCTTTTTGCCATTTATTCCAAGACTCTCTTTTTAATAGATAACACAAAAAAGTTCCTAAATTCCCACCACGATTTTCACTATTTAGGTATTCCAGTTTTCTCACCATTTACCACAGAATTCTCAATATTCACTTCACACCAAAAGTTATACAATTCTCATCATTTATCCCACGATACACACCATTTACCCCACAGCTTTCACAAATCACCCGACGATTCTCAACATTCACCACACAATTTTCATAATTCACCCCACGGTTTTTATTATTATTTTACCCCACGGTTCTCGCCATTTACCCCACGATTCTCACTTTTTACCCCAAGATTCTCACCATCTATCTCACGATTCTCACCGTTTATAGCTGGCTTCTTCACCGCCTCGTCGCCACATGTATGTCTTGGGCCTGCGGTAGTCGTCATCGAGGGGGGGCGGGGGGCGCCGCGGCTGTAACCTCTCGGACAGCGGGACCACGCACGGCAGCGACGCGTGGCTGTTCGGCGACCATGTTATGGGCACATCTGTTGAGAGAAATACCAGTTTTAGTGCTCTGGGACGTAAAGTCGATAACAGACCAACAAACCTTGATTTCATTATTGAGCCTTCATAATTAATTATAGCCAATAGATTTCTTAAGTTTCTTATGCTTTTTACACCCTTCAATTTCATAATATCATAATTACGTCTTAAGCAATACTTATTTAAATATATTGGTTTCTCGGAAACGGCTTTAACGATTTGGATGAAATTCTGTAAGAATTTACATAATTTCTTTTTCAAGTTTATCTACGATGATAAATCTAGGTGGCGGCGTCTAAATTTATGCACAAGAATTGTTTTTTTTTTAGTATAAGAGTATTTACCTTGTTCTTGGAAGATATCACAGAAGCCAGCGAGACGTGCTGAAATTAGACTTACCAGAACTTCTGAAGAAGCAGACCTGGTCATGGAGCATACCAGATAGATGGACCCTTCAGTTATATGAGTATAGTTCATTGTATGTGTGTATATAATACAGTAAGTATGTTTGAGTCAGGACCAAGAAAAACTCGACCCAGTGATCTTTTTCTTAGCGAGTAGATGGCAAAACGAACTCCACAGAGTCGTTACCAACGAATTAACTACGCTTCAAACTTGACCCCACCAAATGAATAATACCAAAGAAGCCTGGGAAAATAAAACTATACCATACCACATTCGAATACGCGGTACAATGATGTTTTATATGACTCGGTTTGTAAGAACGTGGAAAGTAAGCTTCAATGGACAGCAGCGACATCATCTGCCTGTCTGTCGTCGTCTGTCAAAATTAATTGTGCGAGTTAGGTGCTATGTTTTAGCGGGTTTTGCTAGGCGGTTACACTTCTTGACTATTGTAGTTCGTTGGTTGGTTGGTTACGCCGCCGTCAAAATAGCAACTTTCTGAACCATTTCGAATGTCTTTCAACAGACCTGTATGCGTTCGTGACACGGAAGGCACATTAAGCTGTACCTCGGGAACGGAAAGTTTACTTAAAATTAAGGTTAATCTTATGACCAAAATCCGAAACCCAAGTTTTATTGCCATAGGATTTAGGATAGTTATAATGTGATATTATTGCTATCTTTATGTTCCACACTTTACTTACCTACCTAGGTCATAAAACGATATCGTAGCGAGGTTCTAACCCTATTTGTAGGTTTATTTGAGTTTAGGCAAATGTAGTCGGCAGTAAAAGTTATATTATATAATATTATGATCGTTTTGGTGTGAGTATCCTACGTTACTTAGTATTGTTACATATCCAAAGCCTAGTAAATAGTACAAATGTAAAGGCATTTGGGTAGAGCCTCGGTGGTGCAAAGGCTAGGGCCGCTGCCTTCCGTACGGGAGATGCCAGCTCGAACCCCAGCATGTACCAAAATGTTTTTTATTACGAATTCATAATGGACGTTTATCCGACGATTACCCGACTGTAAAGAAGTTCAATAGAGTACCTACTGTATAGATTAGTACCTACCCTATGTACAAATTCTTTGACCTACTGTAATGTGGGTAATCCGTACTACTTCATTTTTTATCTTCTTTTTTTGTAACTAGCAATGGCATTCTATATTGGGTCTTGGGTTCTCTTCCCTGTGGATATACATCTCTATAAGTCTTAAAAAAGAAATATGGAATCTGTGTTCACGTGTGTGTTTAAAAAATCCAGTTATAATGTTTGCTCTCTTTATTTGTAGCAACAGGGTCACGTCTGTTACAGCACTTACATTATAATTATTATCTAAATGTTGTGTAGCATTCTCGGTACCGCAATTCGGAAATACTTTACGTAAACGATGTCAAATCCGGGACTTTAACTTCAGAAACCGCACTCTCAACGAGTTAGTAATAAAACGCTTATTGTTCTCGGAGTTGGCGAGTTATCAGCTACTTTTCCGAAAAGGATAATTTTGTACAAAACTCTTCTGCGAACTGCGAACTTCTATAACAAGTCCTTGATCCTCAATTACTAAGTAGAGTATAGAAAGACACTGTGGTAGAAATGTTCTTTTTACTGTTGTTTATATTTTATTTGAATTAAGATTTTTACAAATCACTTTTCGACGTCAAAGCTATCATGGATGGCACGTTCACTACCAGTGTACGGCCTCTGTGGAGAAGAACGGCCAGAAGAAACTCCACAGGAATTGTATCTTTTGTACTTTTCTTTTAAATATATAAAGAATCATACATGAGTCATAATTACAATCTACTTCGCTGATTTGGAACAACAGTTGACCAGACGTTTTTATCATCTAAGTGATGTCATTGTGATGTGTCCTTTCATCAAATATTTCTGAAAACAAGTCAAATATTTGACTAAAAATATTGATAAATATTAGTAACAGTACAATCAATGACAACAATTTATTTATTTTCGATTTTTAAAATGTTGTCTCCCATCAATTAAATTATAATTAAATGTTGCCTTGAGGAAATTGCTATGAAGCAATAAGGCCGTCTAACTGTACACGTCTTCCTTTTCTTAATTCAACTGTGTTTTTTTTCTTTTATTGCTGTGTGTATGGAATAAAGTATTCAATCATTCATAAATAAAACATCGCTATATACACCGTGAAATTTACATCGTTTTGTTCCCGCCGTGTAGTGATAGTACCCGTCAAACTGAACAACTTTTCACGAAAAAAAAAATTTCCTGTGACAAAAAAATTTTTGGTCTCTCCATACAAAGTGAGACTCCCGACCGACCCATTTTGTATGGAGAGACCAAAAATTTTTTTGTCACAGGAATTTTTTTTTTCGTGAAAAGTTGTTCAGTTTGACGGGTACTACTATCACTATACGGCGGGAACAAAACGATGTAAATTTCATGCTGTATATGAATTATGACGTCATAAATTATTTTCTATTTCTATTCTAGCCCAAATTGAGACTTTTAAACTGTTTTAAGCCCAAGTCACACAGAGCGGGAGCGGCGCGGTCCGGGGCCGGGACAAGCGGGATAGCGCTATGCCGCGCCATAACACCGTCCCGCTTTCCCGGCCCCGGACCGCCCCCGGCACGGCTCTGTGTGACTTGGGCTTAAATATAGTACGCCTGTAATATAGATCTACAATATCGTGAGGTATAAGGAATCACGTGAAACACACAGCTATTATAAATTCTTACACTAACATTATCACAATTTGCGGGTTTCTTACCACGGTTATATTGAACGGTCACGGTGAACAACCATGAAAATCTTAAAACATATATTATAAATTCTTATTTAAAGACAACGGAAGTTGCTGTATATACAGACAGTGCCTACGTCACAAATGTTTTTCAAACGGTATTTTCAAGAGGAAATAAACGTCTTTGAATATTTAAATCAAAGAACAGTTATATGAAACAATGCTTTGAACGCGCGCTCTTTGCAACCCCGTTTGATTTTTTAAATCTATATCTAAATATAGATTAAAAAAATCAAACGGGGTACACGTTAGTTTTCAAGTAATTAAGCCAAACAATTTGAAAAAAAAAAACATTTCCTTAGGGAAAAAAGGAAAATTAAATTAATTTATAAAAACTTTTGAATTATTATTTTTTTTCGTAGCGTTTATATGTGTTTTGTAAAATTATGCAATTTATATTTTGTGTTCATGTACTAAATTAAGGCTGTTTGTTTCCCTAAAATAAATAAATAAAACTGTATGTAACCTTATATTATATAAAGTGCCCCGTAATAAGTGTCAAATATTTTCAGTGCTGAAAGGTAAAAAAATATTTCCAAAATCTACACGTTAGTTCAAAAGTTATTATTTCTAACAAAACAAAAATCATTTAATTTGACAAAAAGAGATCACTCTCTGCATGTACACTACTCTAGATACATGTAAACACGCATCAAACGCGTGTGTGCGTGCATGAATGCAAATGTAGTAGTGATCAGCTGGTTGAGGGTGATTTTTTTTTTTAAATTGTTTGGCTTAATTACTTGAAAACTAACGTGTAAATTGATCTCATTTTTTATGACGACGTGAAGATCGGATTTCTTCTTTCAGCCCTGAAAATATTTGACACTAATAACGGGGCTCCTTATATAGTATAGAGTATCCGGTGAGTTCACCATGGAGTAAAATTAACTTCCTCACCGTTAAACTGGTGTTATATCTAGTGCAACCATGAGGAATGAGGGAATATAATGAATATCGGGCACTTCTATCAGATTCTTTACCCACTGACTATTTTCTTAGAAAAGAACAGTAAGCCACCTGCAAGCTGCTTAGTATTCTAGTCGCAAAATAAACGAGGGTACTTGGGAATTCTTCACGATTGCGTACATAATCACCTTTGCGTTGGCCTCTGTACTTTCATAGGGTTATGCAATAGAAAATGGCAAAAAAAATTACTTCTTCGTGTGGGTTGTAAGGTCGACAACTGACCTTCAACCCTGGTGGCAATGTTATAGAGCCGCTAAAGGCCACTGAAATGGCTCGTGTAACGACTAGATAGTAGCCGGGACCAACGGCTTAACGTGCCTTCCGAAGCACGGAATCATCTTTATTTTCGGACAATCAAGTGATTCAGCCTGCACTGTTTTAACCAAACTGGCGTAAGTATCATAAAGAGATTTTTGCTTGACAGTGTCCACCAGGATTCGAACCTGGAAATCTGGACCACTCGGCTACAGAGGCTGTGATAATTTGAAATAATGAATGAATTAATGAAATATACTTTGAAATAATGTCCAATAGAAGTACACCGATTGCTGGGGCCAATATCATATCATCAGGCACTATTGTGAACACTAGCAATAAAAATCATAACTCACGCCGTGAACGCTTGAAATTATAAAAACTGGTGGATTAAATAATTTCTTCGGTCTTATAGTATTTTTAGTAAATTATGGTTAATTGTAGTTACAGATAGCGATGGGATATATATTTTGTTTGCACTTTCGCTATCTGGTACTACAACGTTCAAGATTTATTTCTACGAACTATGTAATCGATCAGATTTTTTATGTTTTGTTTACATAGGGAACCCCCTAAAGGGACTACAAGAAGATCACGTGAAAGGGGCAGTGTTATAACAACATAGTTCTCGAGATTGTGTAAGTTAGCGAGTTCCAGGTTCCAAGATAGATCCTCATAATATCAATTGAGATCATTATTACACCTATGAAACATAAGAAAATAGAAAAAGAATATTAACTAAATCTGTCTCTCGTTTATTGAAGACGATCGTTTCAAAACTTGAGCAAACTAACTATTAACATTACGAAGTCGTTGCCTCTAAGCGGCAAACTTGGAGTCTTCTTTAGACTTCGTGAATTTGATAAAAACGCCACTTTTGTTTTACTGAACAGAAGTTTTGTATGGCGATGAGTCTTGGGGGCTTTTGTATGGCGATGAGTCTTGGGGGCTTTTGTGTTAAAAACTAATTTTCAGCCTAGTTAAAACAATGTCCTCTTTCTATTGAAAGTTTTTCAAAAGAATTTATGAGCGGTTTTTACATTTCTTTGCAAAAGCGGCGAAAATTTAAAAAATAAAGTATTTAAAAAAAATGGTTCTAGTAATTTCAAAATCTTAATTTTAGAATAAACTTTTTAAACATTACTTTTGTATTTATCCTATACTTTAGCGGCAATGGTCATAAAAAATATATATTTTAATGAAATCATTACGGCAATACGGCCTAATGTACATTTGTACATTAGGCCGTATTGCCGTTTTGTATCGTATGTATCAAAAGACTTTTGGTATACAAGTACAATAAGTACTCGTAAGTACCTTATTTAAAAAAAACCTCTAGATATAAATTATGTCGGCGCTTACCGCCTTGAAGGTTAGAAAAGTTATTCAGCCATTGCAAACCTTTTCATAGTCGCTCAATGAAAAGAAAACTTGATATCATGTAAACAAAATTTACTCCAAATAAACTTATATCTGCAATAAACGTGTCAGTCAACCGACTCGCTCGACGACAAGAGGGGTGTTAAGTAGGTATATTATGACGTGTCTGTCTGTCTGTCCATCTGTATTATTTATAGCAAACTAGTACAACTGACAAAAATCTAAAGGTAGATAATGAATTAACATTTTGCTAGACGGTTAAATTTACCATTGTGCTACTGGTAAAAACAACTAAATTCTAAGGGTTGCTGCTAATTAACCCCTTGTTGGAGGGTTAATTTAAAAATTATATTGAAATGTTGATGTATTAACAATATAGTTTTTGTTGACTCAACAAAACTCAAGGGTAGGTGCTATAATTAAACCTAAAATTTGGTTGAAATATGGTAAAACCAACTAAAAATTTCTTTCAGTGTAGTACGAGTAACTCAACGGATGGACTGATTACAGTGCGATCTATTTTATTTGAAGGCTAGCCACTAAAATATATCAAATAAACAATAGTCTTCCTATTTTTGTGTGTCTTATATAACTAAATATTTTTTTAATATTATATAAAGTATCTTTTTCATACAGTAAATTCGATATTTTACGTGCGAAGTTTACTGGAATATATTTTGCAGGGATCTAAAACTCGTTACACAAATTACGGCGAAATTCGAGGGGTCGGTGTCCAGCACCTGCAAATTCGAGACTTATAGGATCTGAATTCAGTTTTGGAACAAAATATTGTCAGTGCGCAATTTTGTTAAATAAATGAATTAGGTGGCGTCTTTTTATTCGAACAATATTTTTTTATTGCTTTTCCCCCTGGGTTCAAGAGTATCTTCAATGGGACAAGGGTTTTAATTTTAATACAAATATTTCATGAATTTGTGTTAAGTTTGTTTTAATTTGGAAGACAAACAAAAATTAGGTGCTATTATCCAAAGGAAGAATTATTTACATGACGTGAAATTTTTATATATATTTTTTCATGTTTTTTTTTTTAATTTTTATACGCATTGGATCAGACATCTGAACAATTTATGAAAACGTATTTTTTTTATTTGAGATTGGAAAATCTCTAAAAAAAGTTGTTAAGGTTAACGAACTGAACAACCTTAATAGTTTTACGTCATTATTAACACGTTGTATAAGAATTGATCGTAAAATGAAATATGTCATATTATAAGAAGGCAATCACTCACTTCCAAACAAACGCTACATTATTTACACTCAACCTTACCTCTACTAACATTTTTTGCTTTCATTTTTCTTGACTTTTTTTATTTTTGTGTACTTTTCACCAAGTATCTTACTATATTAAAACTACTGTACTAGCTACGATGTCTCTGGGTGGGGGCCTGGTAATCTGACGACAGGGATTCCCTAGTGCAGATACCAGTCTCTCACAAAGGAGTTAATGTTTTGTCATATTTGATGTTTTAAGTTCATACCTATATGTTCTTAAATCCATATTATGCCTTCAAGGCATATCCATATTGTACTAGTACAGTAACTAATGGCATCTGGACCTCCGATCGCTATTTCACGATCAATTTCGGTTTTGACCCTTGTCTCTATCTTATCAGGACCAAATTTGATAGATGAGAACAAGGAATGTAGTAATCTAATAATTAATATTCAAAGGATTATTTTCTATATTTTATTTGCCTAATATGCTTATTATTATGTGCTCGACCCAAACCAAGAGGATTTCTAAATTTTAAATCAAAATATAGGAAGCTTCATGATCTTTTCTTCTTCTTCTTGATATGGACATTTGCATGCTTTAAACTTAGGCTAGATATGTGCTTTATTTCTAATCATACTAACATCTTTGTATCTACCATATCTATCGCAAATAAAATATCTTTATCTTTATCTTATCGTTTATTCGACCCTATTACGATGAAGACAAACATAGCAAAGAAATCTGCACATGTCTGCGAAGAAATTAAAAAAATGTATGTTTAGTCGATCAACCTCACACGATGGGTCCGCGTGTTGGGCTTTCATCAACGGCCCGTTACAGTCCATTGCTGGACTATGAGCCTCCTCTATTTTTGTGTTTGGTTTTGCCACAATCTCCACGCTTGGCAGGCGGGTTGGAGATCGCAGATTAAAAGGTTACTGTATCAGAGAGCGCTGCTGCCCGTTCCCTGTTCAATGTGTACTCCCTACGCTTTCTTAGGTTTCGTAGTATTGATACTTCTGGTTTGAAAGGCTTGTTCTGAAAACAACGGCCTTAACCCACCCTTAAATGCATACTGTTGCCTATAAGCAACATAATTATTATTATCTTAAAAAATATTTATTAATTATATATTATTTATTAATATTTTTTTGTTTTTATTAGTTTTAGCGATCTTCTTTAGCACCAAAAAAAATCTAACCTCTTTTTTTTTTCTTTTTTTTTTTCGTTTCTTTTTTTACGGCAGGTAGAGTTTGCCGCCAAAACGAAGTCCGAAATCGAATTTAAAATTTAAACATTTAAAAAAATAGAAAAATCCATTCTAATATTAGAGCTGTCAAACATCGAGTTTGAACCTTATGGCCGTGTCGATTGCACAATTTTAGAGAGCACTTAAAACAGGCGACTTAAAAATCTCTTAAACTGACAGCTATGCCCTTATTTTAGGTTATCATTCGTTCAAATGAATATCATTCGTTCATCACCTCTCTTTCATTGGTCATAAAAACGAAAAGGATAGCTGGATTTTAAAATTAGAATTAGAGAAAATGAGAGAAATTAGAAAAATAAGAACTTTGAAGAGACAGTTAAAAACATACCGAAAACAGCATCACAAGAGAATCAAAAGGGCCGCATTACTTCAGGAAATAGACTTATTAAAATCAAATTATACATGTTTAAAGAAACAATATGAGGACTCTCAAAGACAGTTGATTGACAAACCAGCTACCTGTGTAATACAAAATCTTATGAAATTCAAGAAAAAATGCACAGAAATGATAGCATTGCTAGATGACAATGATTTAGATTCAAGCACAGTTACAGAGGACAAAAGTGTGCTATCTGAAAACGACACAGCTGAACAATTTAACTCGGCTTTACTAGTACCTGTTGGTCCAGTGAGACAAAAGAAGAAAAAACGTAGATCTCACAAGAAAAGGAGGTCACACGCATCCCAGGGGCCGCTCGCCTCCCGGGGGCCGCTCGCCTCCCGGGGGCCGCTCGCCTCTCGGGGGCCGCTCGCCTCCCAGGGGCCGCTCGCCTCCCGGGGACCACTCGCCTCCCGGGGGCCGCTCGCCTCCCAGGAACCGCTGGCCTCCCGAGGGCCGCTCACCTCCCAGGGGCCACTCGCCTCCCGGGTCCAGGGTACGCCCGCTTGGCCGCGCGCGCCTGAACCACCGAGCGCACCGTTGTTGGGTCACCGCATGCCGCGTGGAGCCTGCTTGCTCCCGGGTGTGCGCGCGCCGCCGCCGCCGGCACGCCCAGCGTCGGGTCGACGCGCGTCCGGGCCTGTGCGAGTACCGCCGGGCATGCACACGTGGACGCCGGAGACGGTCCGCGCGCCTCGACCCGGCCCTCACGGCCGGACGGCGAGTCGCGGCGGCGGCGGCGGCGGTGGCGGCTCCCCTTTACTTACTAGCACGCCCACGCCGGATGACCGCGTTCAATGGACCGTACCCACGACGTCGGCACCCTGTTCGTCGTCCAACAAAGACTCTTCCGCTCAGACTGTTATATTTAGTGACGAAATAGGAAAAGGAATAGGCTACTTGCTTAGTAATAATGTTAAGCAAAAAGTATTAAATATTTGTATGCCGGGCGCCTCCTTCAAAGAAATAACTGATAAAATGTTAGGAATGAGTTATACAAAAAATACAACAGTTATTTTATTACTAAGTAATAGTAGCGGTTTGGATAAACAGGGTTTAAATAATTTTATTCAATCCTGCTCGACCCTTCAGGTCCAAAAATGTATAATAGGCACATTACCATATATAAAGTCGCAGGAAAAGTCGTATAACAATAGTTTATTTAATTTTAACAAATATTTATACAATTTGACTTGTCATAGTGACAAACTTTTTATTTTTGACATTAATATATTAAATTCTTTTTATTTGACAAAAGGTACATTGTATCTAACTCATTTTTATAGAAAACAATTAGCTAATTTGTTAGCTAAAAATATTTTTGACCCTGTTATACAATGTATAACAAATGATTATAGTCACCGCGGTATTCATGTATCTAGGAACAGTAAATCTCAAAATTTAAACTAGTTTCACGGACAAAGGGAAAGCAATTTGAGATTATTCATCAGAATATTCAAAGCTTTTCATGCAAGGAACTTGAGATTGAGTTGTTCCTGGAAACTAGGAAAACTGACGTTTTATGTTTAACAGAGCACTGGCTGAAAGACTATCAAATGATTATTAACTATGATAATTATTATATTGCCAGTACCTTCAATCGAAAGTCCGACGGTGGAGGCTCATTTATATTATTACGGAAAAACATAAAATCTAAAGAGCGCAAAGATATTGTTGGACTTTCGAAGGCAGGTTGTATTGAACTGTCCTCTGTTGAGTTGGAAAAACATATTATAGTTTGCGTTTACAGACCCCCTTATGACCAGAACTTTCAAAATTTTGAGTTAATTATGGAAGATGTATTAAAATTAATAGTAAAGTCTAATAATAAATCTCACATAGTCTGCGGAGATTTTAATGTAGATTTGTTAGTAAATTCAACCTATAAAAGCAGGCTACTTGGTTTATTTAAATCATTTAATTTGGTTAACATTTTCCTAGAGCCAACAAGAATCACAGCGACTTCGGCTACTTGTCTCGATAATTTTTACTGTGATTGTAATTATTCCAGCAAACAAATAATAAATTCTCTTCAATCAGATCACAATGGACAAGCAGTGACTTTTCCTATTAGTCCAAAAAAAGAGAGTATTTCAATAAAGAAAAGATCTGTAACCGCGAGTAAAATTGAAAAATACAATAAAGCATTATGCGATAAACTGCCTGTTCCAAATTATGATTTGAATGATCCAAATTGTTTTTATAAAGAGTTCTTTTCTTTATTACATTGTGAGTTTGAGGATATATTTAAAGTTAAGACAATTAACATTAAGCCTAGATTCAGATTTAGTGACTGGGCTACTAGGGGCATTCGCATTAGTAGAGATAGGTTATTCGAATTATATGCTGAAAAGGCGTATAACCATAGTGAAATCTTCATTGAATATGTTAGAACTTTTTCAAAAACTTTTAAAAAGGTTTGTGCATTAGCAAAGGCCAACTATATTAAAAACAAAATAGTTTCGGCTGATAATGTTGTAAAGACGATTTGGAAGGTGATAAACTGCGAAACGGGAAAAGCTAAACTATACGACAACAGACATTCTTTAAATACTGTTAGTGGTATCATTACTGCAGATGAAGATATTGCTCAAGAATTTGAAACATTTTTCACAAACATTCCATTAAAAAGTACAGAGCCGCTTAATTCCTCACCTTCTTCTGCTCGCGATCTGCTGAATGCTAATGTTAAATACCAAAAAAAAGAATATTTTTATCAAAGGCAATTAATTAAAATTTCCCCATCTCTAGTGATCAGCTGTGTCAAAGAATATTCGGACCAGATATGTAATTTTAGGTCAATGTGCCTATTTTTACCGCTATGGTTAAAAATGTTTACGTACTACTTGTACCACAACATTCACATTAGGACAATTAATTTCAAAAAAAAAAAACTACAAATAAATAAAAAAAGCTTTGTTAAATCATTGTTATGAAATAATAAATTAATGAAATAATGAACTAAATATTTCAAAATAATATTTATGTTTGTAAATACGTAAACAAGATAATTAAGGCAAAAAAGAAAATGTTTTCTAACATAAATTGATTTAAGTACATCTCTTTTCAAATGTAGGCACAAATGGTGTACAAATACTTTTCCGTTCTAAAAATCGATAGTCTATATTTTAGGTGTCAAATGACACTAGAGATGGGAAAATTTTGATTAAATGCCTGTGATGAAGAATATTATATTTTTTGGTATTTTTTGTAACACGTTGTATATGTTTCTTTGTTCACGTTATCTTTTACACTTTTCAACACAAGCCTAATGATTGCATAACAGGAAAAAAACACGTGTTATTAAGAACTGTTTTTATGCTGTGTACAAAACGCTAACCACCTAAATGGAGCCAAAAGTTAGCTCAGCAAGTGTGAAAGTGATGCGGACATACAATAACGCTAAAGAGTGAAAGAAAGGGGTAGCGCGAAGCAACCTTGACGCGCGCTGTTTCGGAACTAAATAAAATGGCGCGTGTTGAGGTGAAATGACAAAATTATAAAATAGGTTGTTTTTGTGGCTTTTATTTGAAAACGTAGAGTAAGTGAAGTTTTCGGTTATTGTTCTCAATTAAAAAGAGCTAAGTGATTTCTAACTAGAGTTGATGGGTGGTTGATTCATAATGGGTTGATGATATTACACATATCACTTTAAGTTATTCACTTAGTCACTTCTTATCATAGGTAGTTAAAGTACTAGCGGTCCGCCCGCGGCTACGCTCGCGTTGTGTAAGATTTTCCCGTGGTATTCCCACTTTTCCCAGTTAAAAGTATCCTATATGTTAATCCAGGGTACAAACTATATCTATACCAAATTTAATCCCAATTGTTGTTTACTTCTTGTGACGTACCTAAATACAAAGTTTCATGGTTTTATCTTCCAAAATGACGAATTCCCATACAAACTTTCATCCCTTATTTCCCCCCGTTCCCCGTACCCGTTCATGCCCTTTTTTCTGCAAAAGGTAGCTCATGGCATGCTCATGCCCAAGGTCTAGTCTATTTTTGTACCTAATTTATTAGGGTGTGAAAGCGTGGCTATGTTTGGATTTCCATACGAACTTTCATCCCCCACACAAACTTTCTATCTGCACTGAAAGAAAACAAGCGATTTATTTTGAATTTACACCTTTTTGGTGTCATACAGACGATGTTTCATTATAAATCAAGAAAACAAGGAAGAATTTAGACAAATAATCCCCGAGATAATGACCCGAGATACACAAGGTTAGTTTTTTAAACTAAGATAGCAAGCTATAACTAGTTAACTATCTAGCCTAGAAATTAAGCTAGTTCTATTTACATAAATCCGGAGTTATTACTACTAGCTTGTTATCCTAGCTTGAAAAACTTGTCTTTTGTATCTTGGGCATTCTCATACCAAATCTAAATAATTTTGATCCCGCTACACTTCTAAAAAAATATGTGAGACATCTCACACGCGGCCATTTGACCCCAAACTAAGCAGAGCTTGTACTGTGGGTATTAAACAAAAGACCAATACATACTATATAGATAAATACAAGGCAAACATAAGTACTCATCACACGAATGTTTGCCTTGGGTGGGATTCGAACCCGCGACCCTGTGCTTCGAAGACAGGCGTACTACCAGGCTTCGGAGCTGTTTTTTATTAAAGGCTCAGAGGAACAAATAGCGCGAGGCGACGCGCGTCAGAAATCTTTGATTAACTTTAATATCTTTCTATTGTTTGAGTATAAATAACAAGTGAAATATACCGCGAAAACGGAAGTTCTTTTTTAATTAAAGTTATGACTTTGACAGTATTTGATGCCAGTAAACCCCAAAAGAAAATGAATCACAGTTTGATGTGGATCAAAGTGTTTTCCGAAACAGTCAAAACATCGTCTGAAGGCAACTGTGGAGATTATCGGAATTTCCGACCAATAACCAAATTACGAGTAACTAGTCTAGACGAATTCCCTACACAGCCTGCTGGATACACAATAGTGTTGCACTGATATCGATAAAATTCATTTCCTATATTCTTCATCGTAATGTTGCTGTGTTTTATGCTTACTGCAATGATCTTAAATTACGGTCAAGTAAGTAAAACCTCAAGTATTACGGTGTCGATTTCTTAATTTTGGACAATCTTTTTTCAAGGCAAAAAGGCATTCTCGGGTAGGTGTAGGTGAAGATTCGGCATACGCCTAACTAAACTAAACTAAAATTAGTCCTAATTAGTCCTTAGAACAAGGGAAGGGCCGTGATCGTCTAGTGGTTAGGTCCCTACAATTTGGTGCCGTGACCAGGATTTTAGGACCGTAACAAGAACAGTGGCCTTAAGCCACAATTTGTTGCTAGTGAAATGGAAAGAAGATTACAGTGTGGTTGTTGAAAATACCCGTAGAGATTTGTAGAACAAATTGGATTGTAGTAGAAAAATACTTATGTGCGTTTCTTTTGTTACAGAGTCTTGGCTGCAACAGAAATAAAGAATAATTAAACAGTGCATATAAACAATATTGACAAAGTCAAAAAAAAAAGTGTTAAAAGAACAATTAAGTGAATAGGATTTGGTGCATGACAATGGGCGGTAGATCCGATTATGAGGAGTGCCGCGAGGAGAGGGAAGAAGAGAGAATGCAAGAACCTCCTCGCAAGAAGGCCAAAAAGGCCAATAAACAAAAGAGAAAGGAGAGAATGGTGGTTGAGCCAACGGAGGACGTTGGCTCTAACAGTAGGGAGTTTATGCTCTTGTACAAACTCATGACAAAGACAACTAGAACTCTCACAGATAAGATAGAGGAGTTAGAGAAGGAAATGTCGCGAACAGCGACAGCGCACAAGGCGCTTGAGGTGGAAGTTCAGAAAGGAACGGGGGGTGAGGCCAGTAGTGGCACCCTATCTCCATTAGGGAACAAGAAGGAAGAAAAGAAAATTGTCTATAGCATTACCAATCTCAATTCTGAGAAACCAAAGTTCTCAGGAATTGGTAACAAAGACAAGTACGGGAAAATAGTGCACCCGGTTACATTCCTAGAAGATCTGACCGCGTATTTGCGGAAGATTCCTGCCCAAGGAAGAGAACTAGATATAGTTCAGGAATGTCTGATGGACCAAGCGAGGGATTGGTCGCGTATATACATGAGTCGTTGGCATTCTTTTGATGATTTTAAATCAGATTTTTTGGACACATATTGGAGTGAAGTGGAACAGAACAGAGTCCGTAGAGACATAGTCTCCAATAAGTGGGATAAAGGGAAATATCCCACGATGTTAAGTCATTTCCTAGGCTTAGCAGGCCAGGTAAACTTATTGACATTTACAATCCCCGAAAGACAGTTGGTGGCTGATATAATGCGCCACTATCCCAAAGAAGTGCAACAACTATGGGCGCTGTCCAGAGAGGACTCTATACTGGCAGCGTCAGAATTTCTAAGGAACATGGATATGATCAATCAGTCAGAAGGGGAATCAGCCAAAATAGTGAGTCAGTCGATGAACTCCCATCCGGGAGGGAGACAGGACCCTAAACAATACAAGAGGAGATTCGAGAACTGGATTCGACCGAGAGGAGGGGCGCCACGCGACCGAGGCGAAGTGCAAGCAACGAAACCATTCGTCGCGACCAGTTCAGCAGCAGTCGTGGAGGTGGAGACTCCGAAGGAGAAGCCCAGTTTAAACTAGAAAGTACTATTTGTCCAACCCCCGGGCAGGTAGTCAATGTTATCAGAGACGGGGGGCTGACCGATTTGGACTCGACTTCGGTCGGTTATAAAATCATGTCAAAACAAGGTTGGAAGACAGGCCAACCTTTAGGGAAAACCTTTAAAGGAATCTTAAAACCGATCATAGCACGAGGCCAGAGAGGGAGGGCCGGAATCGGATATCATACTGGCGAAGATGAAATTATATCAGAGCTGATTACAGCCCGATTTGATTTGCTATCAATGGAAAAGGTCGTGGAAGCACATGCCACAACAATGACCAGTACGGTCTTTAATGATGACCAAAGAAATAAAGAACTTATGGAAGGGCTGCGGCCTGATATAATTGTGATCTGTGAAGGACTTAGAATCATGGCTTTGTTAGATACGGGGTCAGAGATTACATGCATCTCAGAGGACTTATATGTGGAATTAAAATCGAAAAATGAGAAAGTCCCCGTGGTACCAGTCAAAGGGTTCCAAGTAAAGGGGGCTGTCGGTCAAAGATCGTCAAAAATAACTATACAGGTTCATCTTAAAGTTGAACTGACGAAGGGGTTTGACATGGAAATACCCTTTTTAGTGGTGCCAGGTCTTACAAGACCCATGATTCTGGGTTTTGATTTTATGTGCCAATATCAAATCCGAATCTTATTAGATAAAGCCGTTGGAATGTATGTCAGACGTGGCGTGGAGCCAGTATTTGTACCGTTTGCACATTATAAAGAGAGTCTAGAAACGAAAAAGCTAAATTCATTAAATTCTAATTCGATTAAAGGTGATTGTTTTGAAAGCGCGAATTTGGACCGAACTGAGATCAAAACTGGAGCAGACATAGGGTCGGAGGGGATGGAGAAATTGACAGCTTTGCTGGACAAGTTTAACACGCTTTTTTCGGCAAAGTTGGGTCGAGCAAATTGTTATGAACATAAGATTGTTATGCAACATGGGACACCGATTGTTAAGCAATCGTATCCTATACCATACGCTTACAAAGCGAAATTGGAAGAGAAGTTAAATGAGATGGAAGAAATGGGGATAATCTCAAGACGATCAACGCCATACTCTAGTCCGTTGACGTTTACACTGAAAAAGGATGGTTCAGTGCGCGTTTTATTAGATGCGAGAGGGATAAACCAGTACATGGTACCCGAAACAGAAAAACCACCAATGCAATTGGATGTGTTGAACTCGTTTCACGGAGCGAAGTTTATTACTACCATTGATTTGAACAATGCGTATTTTCAGATACCAATAAACGAACAAGGGAAGCAATATACTGGCTTTACATTTAATGGGAAAAGCTATGTATACAATGTTTTACCGATGGGCTTAAGAACGTCAGTTGGAAGTTTCTCTCGAGCCATGGATGTGATACTGGGTCCTGAAGTTAGAGAGTTTTGTGTCAATTATCTTGATGACTTAGCTGTTATAACGACAGGGACTTTAGATACACATCTTGAGCACGTTGAAACAGTCCTACAGAAGTTGTTGAAAGCTGGACTTACTTGTAATTTACGGAAATGTGAATTCATTTGTAAGGAGGTAAAGATGTTGGGGTTCATTATTTCAACCGATGGGATAAGGACTGATCCTGACAAGATACGTGCAATACGCGAATTTCCAATTCCAAAGAAGGTAAAACAAGTTCGGGCGTTCCTTGGCTTATGCAACTTCTATAGACGGTTTATTCCGGATTATAATCGAAGTATAATGCCCCTCTGCGAGGTATTAAAAAAGGGACGCAGCTGGATATGGGGAGATGTTGAACATCAAGCATTTGAAGATCTGAAAAGGAGATTCATTAATACAATAATGTTACATCATCCAGACTTTTCCAAACCTTATTATATCCAAACGGATTGTTCAGGAATAGGTTTAGCTGGAGTGTTGTTTCAGAAAGATGACCAAGGAAGCCCAAGGATCCTGGGATTTAACAGCAAAGCTTTAAGAGGAGCCGAACTTAATTGGACCACCACGGAACAGGAGTTCTTCGCAGTTATTAGCACAGTCAAGAAGTTCGAGACTTATCTCAGAGGGGCGAAATTTTGTGTACTAACTGACCACAAAGCACTCTTGTTCGTACAGAATATGAAGTTATATAACAGCCGTATAACAAGATGGATATTATACCTAGAACAGTTTGATTATACTGTTGAGCATGTGGCGGGGCGATTGAACACAGCAGCAGATGTGCTCTCTCGATATTTGCCTAGTAGTGAGTTCATACAGGAAGAAAAAGCTGTATGCCCAGAGATAGCCTATCTGGGAACAAAACCTAATCGAGGTTTGAACGAACAAATCAAGCAACTAGATCGAATGCAAGAGGAAGATGAGTTTTGTGGCAAAAAGATCGAATTGACACAACAAGGCAAAAAGTCCAGATATTTTATAAAAGAAAGTAAATTGTATATTCAGTTTGGAGAAAGAGAGGTGATAGTGTTGCCGGAAATTATGAGAGAGGAGTTGATCAAACAAGTGCATCTAGAAATGGGTCACCAGGGAGCCTATAAGGTTATCAAGTACATTAAGGACAGGTTCTTTTGGCCCAATTTGGCAAGGCAAGTTAAGAAGCAAGTTAGAGGATGTCATATTTGTCAGTTAGCAAAATGCAACAATTTCAAATATGTGGGACCATGTAAATCAATAGTTACACAGAATATTGGGGACTTGGTAATGGCAGATTTGTATGGACCACTACCTTCAGGGGTGTTTGGTTTTCAGTACATTCTGGTTGTCCAGGATTCCTTCAGTAAATTTGTGAAACTGTTTCCGCTAAGAAAAGCAACGGCGAAAGCTTGTATCACCAAAATGTTGCAGTTTACGGAGATAATTGTACCCAAAGTAATCATGACTGATAATGGAAGGCAATTTAACTGTAAACTTTGGAAAGAAACATTAAATGGAATAGGTGTAAAGACCGTCTACACCACGATAAGAAATCCTCGACCAAACACAACTGAAAGGGTGAACAAAGAACTGGGACGGATGTTTCGAACATACTGTCATGAAAAGCATTCTAGTTGGGCCACTAGATTACCTGAAATTGAAGTACTATATAACAATACTAGACACGATAGCACTGGGTTTACGCCGTGTGAGATCTTGTATGGAAGATCGATCAACTTCTCATTTGACGAAGATCTGCAAGCCCAAAACTCAGCCTTAGATGTGGGAGAGATAAGAAATGAAGTTCGAATGAATTTGGAAAAGCAAAGCAAATATCGGAGAGAGAAGTTCGATAGGAGCCACAAGTTGATACAATATCATATTGGAGACCTAGTCAAAATTCGGCGGCTAAATATTTCTAACAAGTTGCAAAAACACATAAGCAAATTTGATTTGTTATACGAAGGACCTTATCGGGTTGCTTCCGTCCCCTTCGACAATGTGTATGTTCTGGAGGATCTAGAATCAGGTCGAATTCGAGGAAAGTATAATGCTATACATTTATCCAAATATTATAAATAAAAATATTTGTCAAACTAATTATTGTGAATTGGAAATGATGAAAATCAAACTAATTATTGTGAATTGGAAATGATGAAAATCAAACTAATTATTGTGAATTGGAAATGATGAAAATCAAACTAATTATTGTGAATTGGAAATGATGAAAATCAAACTGATTATTGTGAATTGGAAATGATGAAAATCAAACTAATTATTGTGAATTGGAAATAATGAAAATCAAATTGATTATTGTGAATGTTTAAAGTTGTTGTTGCAAATGATTGTAAATATTTACTTTTTAATGCCTGATTATTGTGAATTAAAATTGTGCTATAAGAAACTTGAATAAGTACAAGTGCACTGAGTAGTGTTATGCTAAATGTTAACGTGGTTAACATACACGATCCCTGTGATTAATAAATATTTAAATTGAAATGTCAGAATTATAAAGAAAGGCGACATGCAACGTCTTTATTGTATCAATTTACTTGGGAGTTTTGGGTTACAAAACCCCCAAGTACATTGAAACAATGGAATATGTATAACATATTCAAATTTGTACTTAGTAGGTAAGTGAATTGTAAAGATTAAACACTGAACTCAAGGTTGGTAAATCAGTGTCTAATCTAAGAGAAAAATTGTTTATAATAATAAAACAAGAAAAAAAAAAAAAAAAAAAAAAAAACTGTTGAATAAAAGGATAGCCGTTGGCGACAGGGAGTGGCACAATCAAATCGATTGTGGAAGATCGAATTTAGTACAAGTTGAAATAAGACTAAATTCGAGTAGCATATTAAGTAAGACAAAGGTGGGACTTATGTCCGCGTCTCACCAGGTCATTAGCTTGGACTAATGAAGATTGTGAAACAATCGAAGTGTTTGTTGGGGAAGGAGGCGGCCACTTAGGGAAGAGTAGGAAATCAGAATTAATAGGTTAGAATTTAGGATAGGGACGTAGAGTTAGGTACTGTAATGTTTTGTATTATTAGTAGATAGTTGTGTTTGTTAGGAAAAGGAATAGAATTTATGTCATTTAGGAATTATTAGTGTTATAGTATCAGTAGTTAGGTAGTCAAATAAATTTTATTCCATTTAGGGATTTTAAGAGTTAGATTTAGTATAGGTAGGGAAAAATCACGAAGGCATAAAAAGAGAACTATAAGTACCCTGCAAAGGGGAAACAGAAATAGTTCTCTATTTTTTTGAGCTGAAAATAAATAGTGTCATTGTACTATAATAATAAACAATGGAAAAGCGAAATATTTGATGATGAAGATTGGGAGAAGGAAGACCGAAAACGGTCTTCAACATTTATTGTAACAATGTCGACTTATTTAGCGATGTCTCAGGGGCCTCTACGGCTTCGGATGTATATCACAAAAAGCTAAATTCAGAAGTCGTTTAAAAGCTGGGTGTCGAGCGTACTGACGATTGTATCGTTTACGTTTTCGATGCTCTAGCGAATTGCGCGTCAACTACAAGGTTAGTGGCGGTTTGTCATTTTAATGTGGAACTCATCTAATTCCGGGCGGAATCGTTTTTGTCTTGTTGATGGTAAACAAATGTTTTCAGTGAGTTCGACAAACTCGCAGGGTTAATTGGCTTAACACTTGGGTCGTTGCAATGGAAGAGAAGTAGTTGCAAGCAAGTGAATGATGCACATTGTGCACATTAACGAAGAACTTTTAAGTAAGTCTTCGAAAACTGATGAGGGGATCAGTAAGAAGAGATGGTTATTGTTCCACAGTACCTCGAGCGAGGGAAATAATAGATGGATCAATATTGATGAAGAGCGATGGTTATTGAACTACAGTACCTCGAGTGAGGGAAATAATAGTTAGTTCAAGTTGTAAAACACACAATCCTATTGAATGAAATTTATTGCACCTAAGGGTTAAAAGGTAAACCTATGTAGAACAACGTGTGTCTGTTGTATGGCATAGAAAAGGTTGATTGGAAGTTTTAGATGAAGTGAATTTTAGCTATTTAAAATTTTTTTCTTCATAAATTCCGTCAAATTTTGGGGGCTGGATGTAACCCCACAACCCTAATGTAAAATAAAACTATGTCTAACAACGTGTGTCTGTTGAATGGCATAGAAAAAATCGAAATAAGGCTGAATAAAAATCATGGCGCGGAGCCGAAAATTTTATGTTTCCTAAAAAGCGAATTATTTATATGTGGCTGAGAGCAGACGATGCCAACGAACGAGCAATAGCTATCCCTGTGCATGGGAACTCCGAATACAAGGTTTAAAACCGTATTTGGACATTTTTCACTTCCGTTATACGTTCTTGTATTGAACTTTTTCGAATAACTCAAAAACTAAAAGAGATAGCGCCAAACTAAGAGCATATGTGTGATGCCGAGACCGACTTACATCTATATTGTGAGTTTCAGCAAAATTGGGGAACTTTGTTGGAAAATCCGTGTTGACCCTACGCGTACCGTCGATGCGACTCTCGAATATATGTATGGGGAAGGCAGCCGTCGGCCAGTGATGGTCGGAGGCGACAAGTATTAATGATAAAAATCATAATATGTTAAAGTTTGGATATTGACTGAAAAGTTCAATATAGGTTTGGAAAATATGAAAATATTTGCTATAACCAAAGTTACAGGCGCTGCTAAAAACTTCCCCTGTTCGTCTCTTACGCCGCCTAGCTTGAGACGACGGCATCCTGAGAGGCAAAGGGGCCACCCTTAAACCTTTATTGACTAATCCAAACTAACCAGTGTGGTCTGCACATCCTGGTAGAATATATTATGGTGGCTGAGTGGATGATGCTAGATAGCAGATACAGACGCCGGCTGGAGCCTATACCTCTAGAGTTACTTAACAGAGGACAAGCATACGTAGACCATCGGCCGCAACGCATTATGGATCTGGAACCTCTCACGAATCCGCGTTGTCTCCAATGCCGCTGTCCTAATAAGAACCACCTCACGTGTCGCCCAAGCACGCAGAATGGGGAGAGGAAATGGCAAAGGCCCATCCGCAATGTATTCTAACTATTAACGAGGGCCATGACTAGGGAAGAGGATTCGCGACCCTTTACCCCGGACATGGGCACTCAAAACCATGTCTGACGCTTGAAGATGTGGTATACCCGTCATTAGCTGATGTTGACACTGCATGCCCAGCTCTGAACCGCTGATTGATCGAGACGCATAGAGCAACTTGAATACATCTTCGCCGATGGGACTTGTCCACATCTGTGCGCTGTGGACCTCAAGATGCTTAGTATCGATGAAGGTCTTTCAAGTATTACCCCCGGTAGTGGCATCGGCGAAGGCTAATGACTCCTCTGAGACGCAAGTCTGCGGAGCGACTTTCTGTGAAGTTTTCTGCTCTGAACGTGAAGCTGCTCGAGTTATGCTCTAATTAATGTATAATCACAAAGCAGAATAAGACCCGAATATCGTAAAGCGATATCAGTGCATATGATTGTAAATGCATCTGCTAAATGGGCTTTGGTGAATGAATCTATGACCACATGCTGCTGTGGCTTAGATCACGCTAGACAAGGGATAGTTATGCAAGCCCAAAAGAGTAGTGTCCCCAAAAGGACCGGGTGCATATAGCACCGTTCCCTTCAGAGAAATATTGTTGCACTCAGCGAAGGGAACTTGGAGCATACTCGAACCAGTGGATCAGTTCGGCAGGAGATGAGCAGAGAGTTGGGAGTTATTTAATATGTTTAAATAAGTATTTAAATGTATATATAAGGGGTTATATTCCCTTCACTCCCATCGAACGCAATACGTCGGACACTTCGGTGGAAGACCAGGATTAGCCTCCTAAAAGGTTACCACAGCGGCTCAGCCGTATCGGGAACGCTACGGCTAGTATCGATTGGACGTAGTCCACTAGCTTCGGCTTACCACGAGAAGCTTATGCTTTCAACGAAGAGACTTTGGTCTCCAACCAACGCTTAAGGCGCACCGGTCGGACCAGAGTCCGCTGTAGACAATCCTTCGGGATTGTCTATTTTTTTAACCTTTTCCTACACCTCTGTGGTGAGGGGAGGTCAGGAGCGTTCTGGAGGACAGAATGGGCAGTGTCTCACAGAGAGCGCGTTGGCGGGGCGTTTATTCTCGCTCGCCTCGTAAATGCTTTAACAGTTGGTTTGCTGTAAAGGTGTGAGCGTATCGGGTCTTTGCTTCTGAGCTGTTGTCTTGCTCGGGATCTGGGGTCTAGCAATCAACTAGCTGAAGGAACTAAAACTAGTTCCTTCGTCAGGGCTGGATCTTGCTGGATCTTGCTGGATCTCTTGTGGGATGGTAGTAAGGAAGACACAGAGAGATTATGTAACTGTATTTTTCAATACGGTTGACATAGCTTAAGGAGAAGGTTGCCCAGGGCGAGGGCAAGGATGGCCGTCTCCGAGCAGTATCATTAGAGAGACTTGGAGCACGGCTATTCTGTTGAGGAAGAGAGACTCAACGAAAGTTCTTATGAGAACTAGAAGCTCATAATGAGCTAGAGCTTCCAAGGAAGCTCAGGTCAATAAAAGACCAAAACCAGGGGCGATACGCTATGTAGGAAATACATTGTTCATTCAATGATATTTCCTACTTTTTATAACTTCCCTGATGATCGAGCAGGGAGGAATTGATAGCTAGGAATTACATAGATGTTGTACAGAGACACTTTGTTTAATTTCGTAGTTAGAATGCCCAAGAAAAACGAGCTCACTGTAATCTTCTAAAAGAGCTTGGGTTACTCACACAAAGTAGTACGATTCCGCTACTAGATGATCATTGGCCAATTTTAATTATTATAGAGATCAAGTGTGCAGTTACAACTTTCTATCAGTTTTAATTGAAAAGGAACCGAAGATCATCGGTTTTGTTTTTGTCTTTGACTTCACGACTAACTGTCAAATTTAGTCTTGTTTTAGTGCCTACCTAACATCATGACGAATAAAAAGCCACTAAAATTGACAGTTAGTCGTGAAGTCAAAGACAAAAATAAAACCGATGATGTTCGGTCCCTTTTCAATTAAAAATGATAGAAAGTGACAGGACTAATTTTAGTTTAGTTGGGCGTATGCCGAATCGACACCGTATTCTGCCCTCGTACTCAACAATACAAGAAGATTAATCAAAAACCGATTTCCAGCATGAGACTGTCCCGGTAAGACAGCTGCAGATCCACTACGATATACCTACAATAGTTGTTTCTATAGTTAGTTTATTTTTTAGTTAAAAATATACTTATTACGAAAAATAATGCATTTATTTTCGTTAATGTTAAACACATACCTACTTATTAATTAAATATTAATAGAAAACCGACTACAACGACCAAGTGTGGATTTATCGACTCACGTCACGAGTGCTGGTTTCCGAGTTTTTCGTTTACATTTCTGATCTATGCAAAAACATACAGGTACTGTAAAATACTTTTCATAATTATTAATTTACTTTACTCTATCGATTTATTTAAGTTATATTTTTATCGATAGTTATATCGACAGGCAACACTAACAGGTAAGTAAATAAGGTTGTTTTCGCCGAGTTCAATGTAAATTAATGATAATTCAGCTGTCAAACCATCAGACTACCTTTCCCGGTAATGGCGACTGACAATTTTCAGACCCAGGGTAAGTTAAGTATTAAATAGGGTAAGTTCAAAATCAAAGGTTTTGTGGAAGATATATCTCTAACTTAATAAGATTTCTAGAAGAAATGTCCACTACATAATGAGGCCATCAAAGGCCACATTTCATTTTGTTAAATGTACCAAACCAAATCATGGTTTGATTGACTCCACGCTTTTATACAGAATTTATAAAGTAATCTTCGTCATCTTGTGGGTTGTAATGTCGACAACCGACCTCACGAACCCTAGTGTGTGTGAGTGTGAGATAAACAAATTGTCTCATTCAATCCAAAGTACATAACAGCTTCCCCGTGGCCATCTTAGCAGTCGAGCGTTTCATTCTCATAATAGAGGAAGTTCCAGGTTCGAATCCCGGTGGGAACAAATTCAAACAAATGAGACTTTTCTCAGTTTGCAATTTGGCTTAAACATTGCAGGCTGAATTGCCTGATTGTCAGAAAAGAAAGATAATTCCATGCTTCGAAAGGCACGTTAAGCCGTTGGTCCCATCTACTAATAAGTCGTTACACGAGTCATATCAGTGGCTTTTGGCAGCTCTGTACTACCTAACACTTTACTGATAGCAGGGTTTGTGAGGTCGGTTGTCGACCTTATATCGCAAACAAAATTTTTCAGTTAGAAATTTCAAGTTAGAGCTCAAAGCTAGTTGTATTCGAATTACTGTCGCCTTTGGCTTGTTGTATAAAAAAGGTTTATTTATGTTCACGTCAAGAAAGAGCAGGGTGGACATTTTTCCTCAAACAAAGTAGAAAAGAAACTTGCGAATTGCAGGTACAATCGTATTACAAGACAGATATAAAAATAATCCTTGTTTTGAGCTGATTCTTGCAAACACGGACTATTTAAAAAAAAAACTGTTTTGTATTTGTCTCCGTGGTTTTTTTTTACTTATATTAATAGCCATCACTAGTATGTACTATTTTTTAACACGGACTATTTCTTTTATTTTAATAAATCTGTTTTGTATTTGTCTCCGTGGTTTTTTTTTACTTATATTAATAGCCATCACTACTATGTACTATTTTTTTTTATTAAAACAAGTTTTATTGTGATATTTGTACCACCCAATCGCATTAAGATTATCCTGTAATGATTGTGTAACAGTGGCGAAGGGTGAAATTTTGACAAAGATAAGCCGGAAGAGCGCGGCCTACCTAGCTTTTTGTTTCAAAACTGTGAGTTCGCAAAATGGAATTCATCGCTACACAAGTAGTAAAGTAGTCAGTTGATCAGCAATCCATATGAATTAGTTCCATAATAGCATACAGAACTCACAACACTCACTCAATAACTTACCGTAATGAACAGATCGTGAAAACAGTAAAAACCAGCGAAAAACATCCTAAACCATAGATTGAAACAGTAAAAACATTACCATAGTAAAAACAACAATTTCACTGTTTGCAAACAAGCACACACTAAATTGGCGGACACGTACTTGTTAAATTTATTGTATCACTTTACTTCCCCATATTATAAATCATAATTTAATCAATCACACAACATCACACTTCAAAATGAAATTAAAATTTTGATCCCGCGATGTATTTTCTTACTGCAACTCTTATTTTTTCAATTTTGCTATCTTATAAAAAAAAATGAAGCAGTTAAAGCACACACTCACTCACACACACACACACACACACACACACACACACACACACATACACACACACACACACACACACATACACACACACACAGCTATTTTCTATTCTATTCTATTCTATGTTTGTTTTTGTTTCGGTTTTTTTTTTCTATAATTATGCCAGCGGAAGAGTGGATCCTCTTTACACTGGCTATATAGTCTAAAAAGAGGTTCCTATACTTAATTTATAAGAAAACCTGTAAACAAATAAATTATATTTTGTTTTTTTTTTTTTTTGTATTTCAATTCCTCTCTCGCATACGCGTTAGAAAGAGAAAGAAATTATGGGAAGCCGACCCGATTTTCTGATTTAATTGCGATAATGACGCCAGCTGTCGCAGTAAGATAGTTGTAGCCGTAATATAATCATATCACTAGGGACATGATTATATTACGGATGATAGTCATACGAAAGCTCCTATAATATTTATTAATTAATATTTATTAATAGTTATTACCGATCAAATTTACCCAAGTTGCATGCCTGCAAGCAAGAAACTAACTACTTTAATTATTTCACTAGATTAGTTTAGTGATATAATCATATCACTAGTAAGATAGTTATAGACAGCTTCCATATGACTATCGTCCGGTATCACTATCACTATTGCTAGCACTATCTTACGGCGATATATATATCTATCACCACTAGACCCGGAACACCAAGTCCGCGGTCGCTAATTACCACTCTCGTAGAAATAGCGATAAGTCCGTTTAAAAAAAGAAAAAAAATACCCGGAACATAATAATATTATTATCTGTTAAGAATCACACCCTCTCTCGATGCAGAATACGAATCTACCTTTTAAAGCCTCGGGTCTCAGTGTAAACGGGTTTGTGGGCTGATTCGGCGCAATCTCGTGTAACTTTAATAGGTTTGAGAAGGGACAGGAAGACGGATTCCCTTTGTTGGTATGTTATTCGGAAAAACACCAAATATTCTATAAAACTTTCTCGCTCAGTACATATTTTTAATAATATGTCGTGAGTAAGAGATTTGAGTAAAAGTGTTTTTTGAGCTTATTGGTACCTTATTTGAATACTTTCAAAGGTAGCTTTCACGTTTGTGTAAAGGTTTATAGGTAAAAAGGATACCTTACACCTGTGCCTAACACTTACCTTCATCAACAGCTCATATACGTCCCCACCGAGGGGCTCGAGCCTACCCTGATTTAGAGTGATTAGGCCTTTATCGACCAAGCTGGCCCAGTGCGGGTTGGTGGACTTCACACGAAACCTTTGAACGGAATGAAACGATAAAGTTTGAAACCGAAAGTTTTCTCAGAAGATTTTAATAATTTGTACATGAAATTTTATATATGTACTTGTACAGTTTATCAATCTGCACAATTAAACGAAATATCATGAAAAAGCATAAATATTTGCCCGAAAAATCGGTTTCAAAGGGCACTGCATGACTACCTACCTCTTTTCTGGCTGGTACAAACAGCGCTAAAACAAAACACGATCTCGTATCCCGTGACCAAGTTGCGTAATCTAGTAACCCAATACCAATAACGGCCACGCGCCGACGCCCGCCAAGTCCTCAGTGTGCGAACTTGGCGGGGACCGCTTCGCTTGGACGCGCGCCAAAACTTGGCGCGGGATATTACACGATCGTACATAAAAATTTGAGCGATAATCATATTTCCTCTGATTCTATCTGTTAAGTTCAAAAGTTAAAGTTGAGTTTGTTTTGTGTCAGAAAAAAAATTGTAAACTGGCATATTTGGGACGGCTTTATGTGCTTTCTGGAGCACGGAACCATTTTTCTTTTCGGTTAATCAATGCAATGTCCTAACTGAATAGAGATTACAAAAAAAAAAGTACTCACAAAATTTCACGAGAATCGGTTGAGAAACGCGACCTGTAGAGTGAAACAAACAAACAAACAAACGCTCGGTCAATGATAGAGGAACTCATAATTTTGTTCACAATATAACATAAGTAAGTGAATACTCACACCACACCCATATGCACCCAACCACCCACCCATGCACTCATATTCTAATTTTGTATCTAAAATATTTAAATTTTTTAGTCATGGCTACAACATTCGCCTATTTTTTAACATTTTTTGAAAATTTTTAATACGTGTAATGTAATTTATTTACAGAAAAATAAATTAGATAATCTTATTCGACTGGGTAACATTTCATTAATTTTTTTATAGAGTTTGTTCCAACCATGTCATTTTTTTGGACTGTAACGGGCCGTTGATGATGTAATTTTTTTTATAGATTTATGAAGACTGGACAAATTCTATATATTCTACTATACTATACTAACATTCCACGAGACACAAGTCTTTTTTTTTAAATGATTCCTGGCCTGGAAACTAGTCCTTTAGCCGAATACATTTATTTATTTTTGACACTAAACTTGTTCCTCCTCCTGTTGTTTGTTTGAAGTTCTAGTTAGTTCAGTTTTACTCACAGAGTACCTTGTAAAATAATATTATTGCCATACATTAAAAAAAATCTAAGTCTATGATTATTTCTCCTATTAAAATTCCCCAGTATTGTATTACATTCGTATCGTATTGTTGTATTGGTACTAGTTTTTTAATTATTATTTAAAGCAAACACATAATTTTATAACTAGTACAATCTAACACAGGTTCACCTAATCGCTATTTCTACCTAAGTGGTAATATACAACGTGTACCGGAAAGGGGGTATCAACAAGAAAGGGAAAAAAAATGAAACATTGAACATATCCGGAACTCATTTTGATAAATGTAATATTACCAGGAGCACAGCTAGGAGTGAAAGAGGTGGAAACTATTCCGGAAGGAGCGGTCGAACCCTAAACAGCTGATTGCTTGCTAGTGTTGTGCGAATTTAAATTGATTAAATGAAGACCTGGAATTCAATTATCTATTATTAATTAGAATGTGAACTTAGAATGCTAATATTCTAGCATGTGATTTTTAGTCAATGTCAGAGTTGGTGCACTTCGGGTTGATACCCCCTTTCAATAAAAAATGTAATGACGGATCTAAGTGATGTAATAACATCCTATGGAAATAAATTATTTTGACTTTTCAGTTACACGTAGAGGGCGCGGACTTACGTAACAAACATATTATCTTCATTTCATTGACCGAGCGAACAAAGTGTCTCTGCTTCAGCTTGGCCAAACTTGCTTTTGTATGTCTGTGTCTGTCTGTCTGTTTGTTCCACTCTGCAGGTTGCGTTTCTCAACTGATTCTCGTGAAATTTTGTGAGCAGGTTCGATAAATTAATCAATTTTTTTTTGTCGAGTCAGTTTTTAGAAATTTTAAAAATGTTGGAGTTAATGGCGTTGCCAGCTTACAACGTCCACCGCTGAAGCAGTTTTCCTCTACACTAGTCACATTTTTCAACCAATAAAAAATAGAATGAAATAAAATATATTTTTTTTAATTACGCAGTTATGAGGGTTGGAACGTAAAAAAGTCATAAATCAGCCATTTAAAAAAAAAGTACTCGCAAGGTCTACAGCTCACAGAGCCACAAGTATAACATAACGCGTCACGTCAACAAAATGCATCAAAGAGTATGCACCAAGTTCGAACTCATAGAAACTCCATACCATACGTACGACTTCCAACTACTGACACACACTACCAAACGCTGCATTCTTCTGCAAAATGTCCACTTATTGATGTAGGTCACGTCTTCCATCCCTCTCTTCCACATGCAGTTGTGTTGCCATCCCGCTCGCACAGAACCGGTCAACTTGCAGGAATTTTTGAACGTACGCTAGAGATTGCTAGAGTTGGTCAGTAATAGGTATGTTGTCCTGTTACGTAATTATTATGTTACACAACTATTTGGGGTGGGGTCTGATGGATTTTGTATTAATTTATTATAGGACTTATTAATATTATATTCTGATTTAGGCAACTCAAACCATTTTTCGATTATATGGCGTTTTCTTTGAAATCCCAAAATATCATATCCAAGAAGTCATACTCTAAACATTAAATCTATCCTTTTCGTTTCCTTAAATACCTACCTAATGAAAAAGAAAAGGTGATGAACGGAACAGATGACATTTTGAATATCGGATACCTAAAATTACAGCGAAATTGTCAATTCAAATTAGATATTTAACATCTTTAAAAATAATAATAATAATATTTAGGGACACTTTCACACACGGTCATCAGATCCCAAACTAAGCAGAGCTTGTACTATGGGTATCAGACAGCTAATAAACATTACTTGAATAGATAAATACATACTTATATAGATAAACAACATCCAGACACAAGGCAAACACAAATGCTCATCACACGAATATTTGCCCTGGGCGGGATTCAAACCCGCGACCTTGTGCTTCGAAGGCAGGCGTACTACCGACTAGGCTACGGGGCCGTCAAAAAATAAGATGTTCATCTCCCATATTATTATTTTTTATAGATGAACTTAAATGACTTGACATAGGAAATAATTCGTAAATCGTAATTCGTTTTCTAATTCAAGGAGCTTCTGTCAAGATGCTGGATTAGGAATTTGATATAATAAAACCCATACTGGGTTCCTAATTCAAGTTCAGCTTTAAACTCAATTTCATTTCCAAATTACAATGAGGAAGGAAGCAAGACTCTAGTCTAGGGTTAACGGGGCAGACTGCATGCTGACACATGAATGGCTGCGGCTTAACTCATGCTTGGAGGTTAAGTTCTTGGAGGGCTGTCTCCCTGGATGGTGTGGACTTCTCTCAGTTATTAACAAATACACGGTATCTTTGTAAAACGACAGGTACGCATGTTTAACTAATATAATTTTAGGGAGTACTCGTAAGATAGCAAAATTTAAGCTTAAAAAACTATACCTGAGCATTGAATAAAACCATAATTTATGTAAAATTAACAAGTGTATTTTGATTTCTATAGCCAACACACTTAAAACATATAGCATATATCATCAGTCTCATGTCACTTCGATTGTCTAGTCGGTAAGTAACATTTATATGTTATAAGGTCAAAAGACATCAGGACCCGTTTCACGAAGCAACAATTTAAAAGTAACAAGTTACAATTTGATATTCATTGCGTAGCCAATTCGCCTAAACTGTAAGCCCTTATCGTTTTATCTCATTGTCTACGCAATGTAAATCGGATTGTACTTGTAATTTGTAACTTGTAGCTTCGTGAAAGACATAGCCACAAAAAAACGTTCTTCACATCTTGGTTTATAGCATACCTACCCGTATTCTCTGGGTGTGAACAATTGTTTACTTTTATAAAGTAGGGCGATCTCTTTTTTTAATACTTTTAAATGTACACCGATTGTTAAATGTTATTTTAACAGGTTACAAATAATGGCTAGTATATAAAACTGTTCCGGTGACCTGTCACAGCTCTAAGCTTAATACTCCGTCGTGAAGCTAGCTAACGCTCGGGAATGGCGTTTTATTAATTTTATCGCTTGTTTTGCTGGTGGGAAGTTGAACTATCAGTTAGAAACAACATACTATTGGTGCTTCGATATCGAAAAAATAACATTGAGTAAATACATTAACGTGTTTGCATATTTTTATTTATAGAGATTAACATTATTTTTCTCCGCTTTTCAGATTTTTACGGCAAGTAAAATTGTTATAAATTAATTCGTTTATAAATAGCATCTACTTGTACTATCGCATTTACATGTTTAACTCGAACTTTATAAGTTTCCCCGTAGTCAATTTCTTAAAGTTTCTTGTGCTGTGGCGACTGAATACAAAGTCTACTAACTAACTACTATTTCACACTTAGTTTCCATGTTTCTAGCAAAGAAAGAGAATTGCTACCTACTAAAATAACATTCTACCCATAGACCCAACTGTTTGTAAAAACCAACTAACGCAAAGTTTACAAATGCAAAGTAACTATTACCTAACTGGTACCTAGTACCTAATACGTAGCAAGAACCTAACTGGTAACTGCTAACTGGTACCTAATACCTAGTAGTGCTAGGTAGGCTCGAACCCTTCGCTGGATCTGTATGCTAATAAAAGTAGCAACCGGCAGCCAACTGTCAGGAGTTCAGGATACATAATTCACTGGCAATAATTGTCGCGCAAGATACGACAGACGTGCGTGCGTGAGTGACGTCACAAGAGGATGTGACGTCATTATTGCTTAGGTAAGTAAGTATTACACTTTGCTTTAATTTCATTGTTACTCAAGAATAACGATGACAGAAACCGAATGTTTCGTAGGCATTGTTTTATCAAGTAACGGCCTCCGTGGCCGAATGGTCGAGATTCGATTCCCGGTGGGGACACTGTCAAGCAAACTCTTTGTGAGACTTTCCTCAGTTTGTTTTAGGACATTGCAGGCTGAATCACCTCATTGTCCGAAAAGAAAGATGATTCCGTGCTTCGGAAGGCACGTTAAGACGTTGGTCCCGGCTACTATCTAGTCGATACACGAGCCAAGTTAGTGGCCTTTGGCGGCTCTATAACACTGACACCAGGGCTTGTGAGGCCGATTGTCGACCTTACAAGTTTACAACCCACACGAATAACCTGATAGGGTTCGTATGGTATCTACACAAATATCTAAAACTATAAATAATTAACTTGGTCGTTAACTAAAAGCCGTCAAGAAAAAGAAGACTGAAAGCCTTTTCAAACTGAAGTTCTGTTTACCCCGCTAATGATATGAGCGCGAAAATAATGAGTTGCGGTTGCGCGTGTTCGCACGCTCTCCAATGAAGAAGGTCGCGCGCCAATCAAATCAAAGAGCCATTGCACTTGTGACGTCATCTCGTTATGCATCCAGTCATGCTAAGCGCGCGACATAGTTATTTAACATGTATAGTAAATGGGGAATTTAATATTAGTATTACATTAAATTCTATAAAGAAATTAATTCTATAGAAGATTGTCAGCATCTACAAGAAGATGTTAGTAGATTAGAAGAGTGGTGTGTCAGGAATTATATGAAGCTACTGGCTAATGAAATGGAGCTAGATATATTTAATGATTCGTTAACAGTTTAACAAAATATTTCTTAGGTAGTTTGCACTGCAATCAAGAAGAAAAATAACTTTGAATCAATTTATGTTTGTATAAATATCTCGTTGTGACTCTGTCTCTCCCACAAAATTTAGATAAGCTTTATATATAAATGTATACATATATATACTATATATATTTGAATTGCAGCTCAAAAATAAAAATATAACATTGAATTGTTATTCAAAAAAATTATAAGGATGTTGTTAGCCTGTAAGTGTGGTGCATATTCACCTTATAAACATGTAAACATTATTTTTAAATATTATTGTACGTATGTACTATGTTGGCTGACCTATTAATAAAATAAAATAAAATTACAGCCTCCACAGAGAGCGTCGCTGGTGTAGTGGCTAGGGCCGCTATCTTCCGTTCGGAAGACGCAGGTTCGATCCCTACCACGTACCAATGTAGACGTAGACAACTTGACTTTTTGTGTTTTTGAATTTCTTTCTAAAATGTCGACTATTTTTCTAAAATGTCAAAAACTTTTTTGTTACTCTTATTAAGACGCATAAATTTCAAGGTGTTGGGGGTTAAAATAATAAAAAAACTCAAAAAGACAGGCTTGTACTTTTGGGCCAGCTTGATTTATAGGATTAATAATAACAATAATAATAATATTTGTGAACTGAAGAAGTTTCCCCATAATATTTATTCAGTATACAAAAGACTTACAAAAAATAAACTTACTTAAAACTAAGTCACATTAATCTCCTCGTGAACAAAACTTTCTCAGATCATTTAGAGCAGGTTACCAATTAGAAGTTGTTACGTATTTATACTTCTTACGTAATGGATAAGTTTTGAAATGTTGGGGTAGGTCTGGTTTCACAAACTCGTTCTTATGTTAGTTAACCTTCAATGTTTTACTAGGAAGGTACTACCCTCATGGTCATAATTTGGGGTATTACTTCTGAATATAACGCTACAATTCTTAATTTAAGTTATAAATAAAATAAAACATCTTGGTTACATATTTGTTTCTTCTAACACGATATACAAATACGTACATTTTTATATCCTGACAATGATATTTTAAGAAAGATACGTCACGTTCATACTGCTCGCGCAACATAAACTGTTCCGCGACACAGACGCGCTATAAGTGCGACAGGAAATAGGCAAAGCGTAAGAGTGAAAGAGACAGCGATCACAGCTCGACTGACTGTAATGGTCACAATTAGGACCAATTCACGGCACACGTTTGGTGCGTTGTTGGTGGCATATCTACCTTTTGTATGTATAATAATAATATCATTGTATCCTAATAGATATTTTCCTGCTTATACATTCAATAAACGTATAAAAAGGTAGCACTTTTACGGCACTTCTAAGCGCGAACTATCAAGAAATCTGATATCGATCAACTTTTGTTACAAACGCTGACGACATTTTTAGGGTTCCGCAACGTTAACGTTAGCAATTTTAAAATATCTACGAAGTTCGTTTATCTAAATACGTCATAACTTCTCATAGATAGTGGTGCGATATGACGATCAGCTTAGATAGCGGATTCAGCTAGCAGTAACTGATGTCAGAAATGATGAGATTCGCAAACCAAAGTTGCTGACATAGCCCGAAGAATTGCGAGACTTAAGTGGCAGTGGGCGGGGCACGCTGTATTGTAATGGTGGGCGTGTGAAGACAAATAAGATATCATTTATGGGGAAAACAATGATTTATTCTCAAGAGAATATTAAAGTACTAGACTAACATGTCGAAAGGCTTCTCAAATTAGACTGAGTCAAAACGGTATATTTCGAAATAATTTGAAAATACAATTCTAAAACAAAATAAAGCTGCCAGTGTGCATTTATCACATGCCAGCATTTTTTAAATAACAGAGTAAGGAGTGTAGGTATTGTTATACCTAACACATTGCACGGAGAACCGACGGACGCTTCGGCAGAAAAGTTCTCGAATGGCGACCACGCACCGGAAGACGCAGCGTGGGCAGCCCCCCCCCCAAGGTGGACCGACGATGTGGTGAAGGTCGTGGGAAGCCGCTGGATGCGGGCAGCGCAGGACCGGTCTTTGTGGAGATCCTTGGGGGAGGCCTTTGTCCAGCTGTGGACGTCTTTCGGCTGAGATGATGAACTGATGTTATAGCCCAACGAATTATGACTATAATGAATTCGTTGTTATAGCCTGATTAACATCATTGCAGCCGAAAAACAACTGCCGATCAAGGAATTTCATAATAACCAATACTGCGCTGCATCCAGCAGATTTCCATCAATTCTTAGATTAACTGTTGTTTAAAAATATATGAAATATTCAACGGTCAACCTGTAGGTATGGTAAGAGTTGGCTAGAAGACTGCTTCCCTAAGGCAGAAGATGAACTAATGTAGTTTACGTATTTGCATAGATTTCTATTTCATAGTTCTTAGTGTTTTTAACTTAGAAAAAATTTTACAACATGGTCTCGAAAGAAACATTATTCAATTGACTTATTAACAAATAAAGTCAAACTTGGAGTTAAAAACTTTAACCGATAAAAAACCCGAATTATACAGAACCCCAGTCAATTCACTCGACACGCACTACAACATTATACAAGCTTGAATTCAAAGCACGTCTCATATTGGTTGGAGGAAGCATTAGGTTCCTATTTTTAGACACGTAGGAAATAGGCTAGACTCAGTTGAACTACCTGCGTTTCTTTATAGAACTAATGTGACACACAACACCTTGAAGATAAAAAGACTTGGGCTGTGACTTGGAGCTAATTCTACACTCTGATTCTTAATTTAAGTTCGACCGTCCTTTTGTAGTGTATGACGTAATTGCAGAATAACAAAGGAAAAAGATATAGTATTTTTAATAAAATAAACATTGAATATCAAATTACAAAACGATCACCATATATGTAGTAACCTAATTAGGTTGTTTATAATAACAATGTAATAAGAGTATTAAATTCAATATTGTAATATGATCTATTTTAGATAAAGTAAATGTCACGGTTAACTCTAAGGTTCAAAGAGCATTTCTAGTTTACTATAAATACCTATGTATTTTATTCAATAAATGATCAGTTAATCACCAACATTCGTCGTGTCATTATACTCCCCTACGCCGCGCACTTTATGGCGACCCTTAGCTAGGCCACTGCCTGGTAGTGCTGGTCCGTGGGTTCCGAGCCCTAATGGCAACCCAGGCCAGGCCAGGCGTACTGCTGCCGAGCAGTACTGGCAATGTAACCTTCCGAGCTGATTAAATCGCGAATCGGGGAAAAGCCAACGTAATGTCTACGTGTCTGATTACGAACTAAGGGGAATCAATCTGCGAAAACCGAAGATAAAAAAGAAGAAATTATAATAGCACAGAACCCTTTCGCCCTTTATGTATTAAGATCAGGCGGGCATCCTAATATTAGAGGTGTAAACAATTAATTTGAAGTTGACTTCTTCTTTAGAACTTAACTTTTGATCGTGAATATAAATGCCATTTTAATGTAAAAATAATATAAGTACAATAGAAAACTATTTTTAATACATTTATATACGTCTAGAACCATGTAGATCCCGTATGGAAATAAAAACTCTCAAATTAAAAAAAACATGTCCAGGTTATGTCCCCGAACAACATCACATAAACACCGAGCCTTACTTCAGCGGAACGACGACGACGTCACAGTTTCGGTGACGTCACTAGGGCAGGAGTAACGGCCAAATTCGGCCAAAAACGAAAGGAATCAAACCCGAAATAAAACGCTGAGCCCAGAACAGCCGTCGTAAAATTGAAATAACCGCAGACAGGCACCCACTCAGGAATACATTTATTTTTTGAGGACGTACGACCATATTACAAAACCATAGACACAAATTAGGGCGGCTCTATCAAAAAAAGGCTAAACTACGAGTATTGTTTGTACGCTGGTCGCATTCAGACCAAGTAAAAAGATTAATAATAATAAGAAAATAATAATAATAAGATATTTTTTTTTGTAACTTTACAATGTCACAGAATATTAAACCCCGGTGCTTGTGCTGTTTGAGAAGTTTTTACTTGATATTAAAACTTTTGAGTTCACTAGTAATATCATAGTGAGTATCGCCTTACTAGTCCGGCCCTGTGTCAGTTGGGGTAAGACCTCGTTGGGGCAGTAAATGTAATGTACGTATGATTTGCATTTACGGCCTTTGTTAGAGGGTGGAACAGACAGGAGAGATCTACGCACTTTGAATTATGTACTAACAAGCGTTACAGCCTTTTTAGTTAGTTAAAATTTATAACACGAAAAACTGCGCACTTACCTTCTTTTTGTTTATAGCATGCAAAAATGCAAGATACCTGCTCTTCAATGTGATGATGATGTAGATAATAGTTCACAATTTATACATAGTTTTAGAGTTTAATGTTGAGTTTATCATTTAGTATATTTTTCAATACCGGTTTTAATATTAATAATACGAGTGTGCGTATTGTGTGTATGTAATTCAACTATTCTTTCGAAATTTCTGATTTATGTGTTTATTTTTTACTCGATTTTTTACATTCTCAAGAATTTAAAGCCATATTTTTTTTAAATTTCCAAAAACTGACTCGATAAATAATCGTAGTATTTGGTCTTGAGCGTTAGAGTTTTACATATTTCTACGAGAACTTGATATGGAGTCGTTTTTCTTATTCTTCGTCGTGGCCGAGCAATCGAACTTGACACAACCTGCTTACAAAATTTCACGAGAATCGGTTGAGAAACGCGACCTGTAGAGTGGAACAAACAGACAGACAGATGGACATACAATAGCAATTTGGCCGAGCTGAAAAGGAGACGCTTCGCGCTCGCTCGGCCAATTAAAATATTCAAGGAAACAAAAACAAAGCACGCATTAGTTTTTCATCCGCATCAAACCCGATTTGAGAGGCAGTCTCAATTTCAATCCATCACGCCACTATCGACGACGACGCACTAAAAATAACTTATAAAATGCATTTATCTATTACATACACTCAAGACCCAAGACTCGTCTATTCATACGATCATTTTATCTATAAACTTCTACATAACCTATAGAGAGAAGACGACCGACCATTGACGTAATTAAACTCACATTTTTAAAAATAACACCCGACTCAAAAACTGCCAAATAAAAAATCAATCATAATATTATTAGATTATAACCGATCAGAGCGTGTCGGTGGTCTAGTGGTTAGGGCCGCTGCCTCCCGTCCGGGAGACGCGGGTTCGGTCCCCACCACGATACCAATGTGATTTCGAATTCATATGTACGTTTATCATCGACCTAAATCAGGGTAGGCTCAAGCCCCTCAATGGGGATGTACATGATCTATTGATGATGATAACAGCTACGTACAATGCCACAGACCGCCACTACAAACCGCCTCTCTTATTCGTCTGTGGCTAAAAATAAATATGTAACAGTTACGACAGACTGTTGCTAATAGCCTCCAATCTAGACGCAACAGTAGACGCTCTAGGTCAAACACTGGTTACCTAGACCGCGATCTAGCACTTCCGTCGGTGACGTCACCGCCTCGACCTACCCCACCAATCGCGGCGTTCTCAACGTGTTTGATTTATCTCTGCTAAGATTCAGCTCAAGACGCCGACGCCGATTCTATAGCGAATCTCATGTAGTGGTGCTCGCTTTGACACAGACTACGTCACGATGCGTATTGCTTGCGTTACCAATAAATTAGTACTTTAGGTACCACCCGTCGGAAATATCTGCGCACCTGGCTTAATGACGTCATGCAAACTGGAGAAACGATAGAGAAAAAATAGAGAAATAATAAACAATAATGCTATTACGAAAGCAAGAATAATACACGTGCGTCGGCGCTTGCGTTGGCAACGGTACGGTACGGTGCGGTTGGATAGGCGAAAACGGGGCGAGAAGCGGGGAAGCGCATTCCAGCGAGGTGCGCAGATATTTCCGACGGGTTGTTGGCGGCAGAGTAGAATACATTTGTCACCAACCCATACTCTTCCCGTGGGTGTCGCAAGAGGCGACTTAGGGACTACACATTGAACAGGGAACGGGCAGCAGCGCTCTCTGATACAGTAACCTTTTAATCTGCGATCTCCAACCCGCCTGCCAAGCGTGGAGATTATGGCAAAACAGGAGGCTCATAGTCCAGCAGTGGACTGTAACGGGCCGTTGATTTTGATTGATTTGAACCTAAAACAGAAATTATTCTGTTAATCTTATACATGTATGAGTGACATAGGAAACACCTAAACTTCAGAAATTGACGTACCATATTCGAGTAAAGTACTGAAAAACGTTATAACGTAAAAATTCGCAAATTTTAAGTCGGTCGTCAACTTCTCTCTATTCGCTGTTTTTGAGCGCTGCATTGTTGTAAAAATCGGGGCCAGTTTAATAAGTAAAAAAAACAGTAGTGCTACTAATATTATAAATGCGAAAGTTTGTGGATGTTTGTTGCCGAATCACGCTTGAACCACTGGACGGATCGGGATGAAACTTGGCACACATATAGGTTAGGTCCTGGAATAGGACATAGGCTACCTTTTACCGCGGGAAAACGCTTCATTCCTACGGGAAGACTCATTAAACGCGAGTGAAACCGCGAGCGGAAAGCTAGTATAGTATAAATTATGTAATGTCTAATTTTGCTGGCAGAACAAAGTTTAGACTGCGAAGTTTTAAAGAAGAAAATACTCTTCTTAGGGCAGTTTTCAAGTCAGTTACAAGTATTAATTTATTGTACCGGAGTGCTGTTCGTGGAAAGGTGCTCGAAGTTCAATACTTTACTTACAGTACTTTTTGGTTATTCTTACTTAATTTTTTTGTTGACTTTCAAAAGCATGGCCACGTCGTTTATTTACTTTAAGGTTAATGAATAAATTATTCATAAGTTTAAACGATTTGCGATACTAATGTCCGAACTGGAAAAGGGCCAACCGTTTAAAAATGACCAATTTCCTATTAAGATTTTATAGATATTTTTGATTCATAGAAAATAACTGAAAACGTAAAAATACGTTGGTTGTATTCTATGAATACTAGTGGTTGAATTATAATTATAATAATTTATTGAGAAACTTATTTTACAATATAATACTATCGACTAAACATTCCAATAGGATACAATAAAACATATACCTGAACTCTTCAAGCGAAAAAAATAGGTCTTAATTAACAATCTCAAAATTAAAATAAATAAATTACAAAAGTTATATTCTAAAATTTGTATACAATAATTTTAACAAAAAAATAGAAACCTCCTTCAAATTGCCTTATATGGTTATCTCCACTAAAAAGTAACAAATAAAATAACATTCCAGATGGAACATGAAAAAAAATATTGCCAATATCCTCAATTAAATAGATAGGTAGTGTATTAAGTAAATATTTAGAATTTTGTACTTCCTTTTGGAGTCGGTGCCAGCCAAAAATTGAAGATGACGAAACTACGAGTATTAATTATTTATCGAATGAAACCTACCCGGACTTTCTTGGTAGTCGCTCCTGTCGTTATCCCTGCGTTTGGTCGGGTGCGGCATTGCATCCCGCGCAGCACAACAAAACATTTATATCATAAGCGCCTACTACACTCTCGTCCGAAGTTCTTCGACGAAGTCTCACGAAGTGTCAAATTGGTGTAAAAGTGAAGCCCGAAGTTGCACGAAGTGCCTCTCTATACTCTCGTCCTCAGCTTACTTCGATCAACTTCGCGAGTAGTGTAGTGGACGCTATAGACTATCAAAAATTTTTATTGATAGTCATATAGAAATATGTACTGACTTAACGACGACGACGACTTAAAACAGTTGCCCACGACTAATCGACGATTTTTTGGCCGGCACCGACTCCAAAAGGAAGTACAAAATTCTAAATATTAGGTCCTTACATATGAAATTGGCGTTTTGTCGTACTGGCCACTTTGATCACAAATTTCTCCTATTTGGTTAGGAATTCGAAATTCAAATTTATACAGCTATTTCCACATGTAGTTGTGTTTCGTAAACCGTCATTCATTTGTTTTTTTACTTATCTTTTTTCTGTTTGCATCGCTCGATTTACAAAATGGAAAATTTGAAATATCGCGTTATTTACGAGTACGAGTTCCACCGTGGCACCAGTGCTGCGGAAACGGCTCGAAGGGTTAATGATGTGTATGGCGGTTGTGTCGCAAAAGAAAACACAGTGCGTTTTTGGTTCCAACGTTTTCGTTCTGAAAATTTCGACCTGCAAAACAAGCCCCGTGGACGGCCGGAGACCCAAGTTGATAATGAAGCATTGAAGGCTATTGTGGAAGCGGATCCATCGCAAACCACGTCCGAGTTAGCTGCAGGCTTCGGTGTTAGTGATAAAACTGTTTTAATCCACTTGAAGCAAATTGGGAAGATTAAAAAACTTGAAAGGTGGGTTCCTCACGAATTGAGTGAAGCAAACCGGCAAACGCGCGTCAACTGCTGCGTTACATTACTTGACCGGCACAATAACGAAGGGATTTTAAATCGAATCATTACCTGTGATGAAAAGTGGATTCTCTACGATAATCGGAAGCGCTCATCGCAATGGCTGGACCCTGGCAAGCCAGCCAAAGCCTGCTCCAAGCGAAAATTGACCAATAAAAAGTTACTTGTAAGCGTTTGGTGGACTAGCGCCGGTGTCGTTCATTACAGTTTTCTCAAATCTGGCCAGACGATTACGGCAGATGACTATTGTCAGCAATTGCAAACCATGATGGAAAAGCTAGCTGGTAAACAACCGAGGCTGGTCAATCGCTCTACGCCACTGCTGCTTCACGACAACGCTAGACCACACACTGCACAACAGACGGCTAGCAAATTAGAAGAGCTTCAATTGGAATGTCTAAGGCATCCACCGTACTCCCCGGACCTTGCTCCAACAGATTACCATTTTTTTCGAAATTTGGATAACTTCTTGCAAGGGAAAAAATTCAACTCAGATGGGGCAGTCCAAATCGCCTTCAAAGATTTTATTGATTCCCGTCCGAATGGTTTTTTTAGTAAAGGGATCAATGAACTACCTATGAGATGGCAAAAGTGCATAGATTACAATGGCTCATACTTTGATTAAATAAATATACTATATAAAAATTTTTCGACTTTTTGTTCCTCCCATACAAAACGCCAATTTCATATGTAAGGACCTAATATTTACTTAATACACTACCTATCTATTTAATTGAGGATATTGGCAATATTTTTTTTCATGTTCCATTTGGAATGTTATTTTATTTGTTACTTTTTAGTGGAGATAACCATATAAGGCAATTTGAAGGAGGTTTCTATTTTTTTGTTAAAATTATTTTTATTTTATGATTTTCAGTGTTTTATTCAATATATTTTATGTAAGTAATTAATCCTAACCGCGACACATTTTCTATTATTTTTCTTCATTATCCAAAGCTAGGTTTTGTTATTTAACAGTTTCAGTACAAAGATATTATATTTTTGGTATTTGCTTAGTTTAGACTGCGTCTTTCGTGCTTTGCAACCGCGTTTAGTTGTTTATATAATAGTTTCTAAAATAACATAAGTTAAACTGGGTAAGAGGCTACGAAGTAAGAGGTCAATTGGTAGTCCAGCTGGCCACTAAACTGACAATGCTAAGAGGAGAGAATAGCTTCGCGATCCTAACGAAATAGGTATTTAGGAAAACATTTGCTATCGCTCGTGCGCTCATACCCCCAGGAGAGAGAGAGCGAGAGCGTTGCAGCTCGCCGACAATAGATACTTTTCTTGATGAAATTCCCACTTCGGGAGAAAACGGTTTCCAATTACTAAATTTCAACAAATCACTTTGACACAGTTTTAATAAAAAAAAATACGTTACTTGAGGTGCCTATATAAGTTTGAATCTATTGCGAATTTTGAAAAAAGCTAAAACTATAAACCTAGTCTTTCATTGTGTCAATAACATACTAAAAAATCATGGAGATTGGAAAATATATATAGAAGTGGAAAAACGTTTTCTCTTTTTGTATGGACGAGCACGATTCTTCCCTCTTAATAAGCTTACAGTTTACCCCGATACCTGGGCTATTCGTAAGGAGTTTCAGGTTTGAGATGGTATCTTGAAAGTCTATCGTTAGCTGATTACAGATAGTGAACGTAAGCTGGCTTCTTCTTTTTCTTCATATTGTGGATTATAAGGTCGACAACCAACCTCACACACCCTGGTCACACAATTAATATAGTACTGGGCCCTTGTCAAAACCCACTGACTTAGCTCGAGTAACGACGCCTTCTGTAGATATTAGAGCCGAGACACACGGCTTAACGTGCCTTCCGAAGCACGGAATAATCTTTCTTTTCAGACAATCGGGTGATTCAGGCAGCAATGTCCACACTAAACTGGAGAGAGTCTCACAAGGACATTTTCGTTTAAGAGTGTCTTCACCGGGATTCGAACCCGAAACCTCCGTAAAAAGATTAAAACCACGGAGACAAATACAAAGAGGAGGTGCCACAAGCAACTTAGGCCCGTCTCATAGCGGACTAAGTACTCTTACTACTAGCTATTAACCACCAGGCGTCGCTTCTGTCAGTGTTGCTTTGGATTTTATGGATACGACACGAATATGACTTGGTTTGATTACAACCATTTTAATTGAAATTAGTGACGCAAAAATTATATGCTGTGTTGTATCGTGCAACAGTACGAGTAATACAACTATTACTAACAAAAAAAAGACATAATTCCACTCGTATGTATTTTTTTAATGCAATTTTTAATGCTCGTAATTTTTCCTTCGAGAAAGTTCGGCAATAACAACGCCATCTATCGCCAAGTAGAATAACTTCTTGACTGTAGAAGGTTATATTACCTGTTTCATTCATGCTCATTCATTCATGTATTTTGTATAGTAAGCTGGGTGGCCAGATATGAAATCTAAAAAAATATATTTGTATACAATATTTATTTTTGTAGAATACAATTAAATAATGAACTTACTCAATATTTATAATTGAATACATGACATCAAAATATCACATTTTGGGCAAGGATGTTTCCTTATACTTGGTAGTAAGTAAGTGATTATGATAAAGGACTTACGTGAAATCCCGTGTCAAAGTTGAACAGATCTTTTTATATACATATTCTTTATTGCACACTTAAATTTACAGGATAATTAAGAGATCTTCTTATCAGATCTTTTAATGTCTTATAGTTTTAAAGTTACCCATACTGACCCATCTAAATGGGCCACCTGTATATCACAATTGCCCGTATAAGGTAATCCTACAATAAAAACGACCGAATTTTTAGTTTTTTCACTTGTCTGGCAACATTATACAGCGTAACGAACTAACGAACAGAACCATCTTGTGTGTAATAGCAAAATCAAGTACGGTTCATTAGTGTCTAGCTGCAAAGCTAGTTTTGCTATTGACCGCTAGATGGTTAGCAGAAGTTCATCTCCCCGCACCCCCTCCCAATGGCGACCCCCGCTATCATATAGAAAACGTCTTAGGGCAGCTCCTCTTTGTATTTGTCTCCGTGATTAAAACACTCGACCACTCGGTCATAGAAGCTAAATTATTTGTGATTTCCAATACAATATCCGAAGATTGCAGGTTCTTGCCCTGCCACGGTCGCCAATAATGTGATAAAATCGAATAAATGGAACAAGGGAAACGTAGATTTTCAGCAAACTGACAAAACAAATTTATTTCGTTGCCTAGCAACATTCCACCACAAACGGTATCGCGCGCGATGCATGTTGCTATCACTGGTTGAGGAGTTTCCGCTTTTATCTCTTATTCCATCATCAGATTTTAACAAAATTGGTATGGATCTATCCCTAAAGCACGTTCTATCGAATGAAAAAAGAATCATCAAAATCGGTTGAAAACTGACTGAGATATGACTAAAAGAATAGACGAATAACGACGCGAATGCTACATTGTTGAGGAATTTCCAAGTTTTACCTCATGTTTCACCATCAGATCTTGACGAAATTAATATGGGACCACCTCGAGAGTAAATCCAATCGAATGAAAAAAGAATTATTAAAATCGGTTAGCAATTGGCGGAGATATCTAATAATATACATAAAAAAAAAAAAAAATACAGACTAATTGAGAACCTCCTCCTTTTTTGAAGTCGGTTAAAAATAGAGGGCATTATGTCAAAAATACAAAGTACCTATCTAAAATTGGATACATAAAACAAAACAATCATTTCCAGACTAACAATAACTTCTCTGTGTCTTCGTAGGACATATTCAAAAGGGCTTCTTGGAGAATTTGTTTACTTTCACCATAGAATAGAATATAAACAACAAGTGAAAATATATCGTAAAAACAAGAGGCAAAAAAAATATTTTATAATTTCACAATCTTTGTCTGTTTCAACAAAAAAAAAGTTAATTATTAATATACATCCCCACACATTTATTTTATTATTATTTTATTTAATACGAGCAGATTGAGATAATTCTTACCGCTAAGTCAAAGTTTTCTGCGTAATTAGAGCGACAAATAAAGTAACATAAAATGAGTCAGCGCCGGCCATGTTTTATAATATTCATACCGGAAGTGCCCAGGAAAGGTACTTCCGGTTTCAAATGGAGTTCAAAGGTAGCGCCTAATTGGACGCAAAATGAAGGTCGCTACATTACGTTTAACGTTTTAATAATAGGCTCGTTATTATTTGTTTTCTAAAATAACTTTGTTACCTTTACTCAAAACCATATTATAGCGCACTTTATACTCGTATGCTAAGCTAGGGTTAAAGAAAAAAAAATGTCAATTTTCCTTTGGATCTGGCAATTACTCACTTGTTAGGTTTCTACATGATTTTGAATCTCAGTATAGCTAACAGCCTCGCGAGATTTCGCCGCTCATCACGGAGGTTCCGGGTTCGATTCCCGGTGGGGACACTGTCAAACAAAAAACACTGAGAGACTTTCCCCAGTTTGGTTAGGACATTGCGGACTAAATCACTTGATTAGCCGAAAAGAAAGATGGTTCCGTGTTTCGGAAGGCACGTTAAGCCGTTGGTTCACGGCTAATAACTAGCCGTTACACGAGCCAAGTCGGTGACCTTTGGTAGCCACCAATAGTGATAATAGTAATATAGTATAATACTGACACCAGAGTTTGTGAGGTCGGTTGTTGACCTTACAACCCAACGATGATGATGATGAATAAGTATAGTTTGTTTCGGACATTCGAGATTGAATCATCATCAACATTTTCAGCCATTTTAGCATCATTGCTGGATATACGACTCTTCTTTACTGCGCCATCCCTCAAATGCCACTCCTCACGATGCTGTGAACAGCATATATCCGAAAACTAAGACTCCGTGCTTTAGAAGGCGCGTTAAGCTTTGGTCCCGCTTATGGAAAGTGGTCGTTATTTGGAGAGCCATATAGGAGGCTTTTGAATGTACAGAACAAGTTCATGAGTGCATCCATTCGCTTCTATAATAAAATACGAGATGATATTGCAAATCTGTCCGATTCCCAATTTAAAACTAAAATTAAAAATATGTTATGTTCTAACGATAAATGATTACTTAGATGATAAAAACGTCTGCGGTCAACTGTGGGTGGTTGGTCCTAGGGTCAACTGTTGTTCCAAATCAGCGGAGTAGATTGTAATTATTATGACTTATGTACGAAACTTTATATACTTACTCGTAAGAAAAGTAGAAAAGATACGATTCCTGTGGAGTTTCTTCTGGCCGTTCTTCTCCACAGCGAACGTACACTGGTAGTGAACGTGCCATCCATGATAGCTTAGACGTCGAAAAACGATTTGTAAAAATCTTAATTCGGATAAAATATTTTTGATTTTGATTTTGATCCATATGACGTGCGTCTATACTTTGAAATAACTAATTTTCTAAATTTTCTTTGTGGTGTTTGCTGTTATAGCTGAAGTGTACGGGACACATCTTTGTGCCCGCTCTGTTTTTCACCTTTTCCACCACCTTGTAGGTTGGCTGGAAGAGATCTCTTATAGAGATGAGCTCGCCTTTGTAACACATTCTAATATTATCTTGTAAATTTAAGTGTGCAATAAAGAATATATATTATATACAACTCACACTGTACTTTATGAATGAATGAATTCTTGTAAGTACTTTAACAAAAACTATGAAATTTACTTTTTTTCGATGTCAGTCGTCATTTGATTTCTGTTTTTAAGACCCGGTATGTTTTATTGCACTTCGGAATCACCGGTTTTTATGTTTCAGTTTCGCCGGTTTTACGGTTATTTCCGCTATTTCCGGAATTTCGCACTATTTAATATGTAATAACGAACTATAAGTCAGAGTATTAAATTGTTTATAAGTAAGGTTCTTAGGTACTGGGATCTCTTTCCCAGAGAGAAGGAAATATGAAGATTATTATTTTTATAAATAAAAGTTTAAGTAACAAGTAACACTAGAATTTTAATCTAGAGTTCTAATGTAGTAGTAGTGGCAAATAAATGTGCACAAACCTGCCCTTCAGTCCCTTCAGTCGGGTGGGATATGAGGTATATAAAATGGTGTTGCTGAAAATCAGTGTTGGAAGTATTTTTAATTGCAACGTTAATGCTGAGGCAGCACCTTTTCACATCGCACTGCATGTTGCTTTGCGCAAATGTAAAATTGTTTTGTTTTGTGCAAATTATACTTAAGTTATTATTTTCTAATATTCAAAATGTTGTATTTGATGGATTTAATGCATGCTTCCAGCTTTAGGGATGAGCGCGTGAATTAATATTGTCCTAATCATCATTCATAGTTCATTTTACGTTTAGCACTTGTTTAGCAAATGAGATTTCCTAAAATTAGCTTAATAGGGTCTTTTCCTCTAAAGTATCGATTTAATAAATAAACAGAATTATCCTTTGAGCGTCGGTGGTCTAGCGGCTAGGCTCGCTGCCTCCCGCCCGGGAGATGCTTCGATCCCCACCACGTACCATTGTATTTTCGAATTTAGAAATCATTATATATACGTTTATTCGGCGCTCTTACGGTGAAGGAAAACATCGTGATGAAACCAGCACATTCCTGCGAAGAAATTCAAAGGCAGTGTGTGAAGTCGACCAATCCGCACTGGGCCAGCGTGGTCGACTAATACCTAATCGCCCTAATTCAAGGTAGGCTCGAGCCCTTCGGTGGGAACGTATATGAGCTGTTGGTGAATTATCCTTTAATATAAAATCAATCCAATCTCCACAATAGCTCGCTAGCACCAAGAACAAATCCAATCATATAACCAAACAAAGCTAAAGGCTACATTGAGCTATAACATCAGCCTACCTACATATAGGCCGTGTGCAATAGGGTGGCCCGGTCAATGACCCCTCTTCAATTACAACCCCCACCTCCCCCTCTCTCTACCCTATAAGGGTTGCACTTACAGCACGCGAGAAATTGACACGATATTTTGTCGCAAAATAAAAATGCACGTTCAATTCTGAAATGTAGAAGTTGGGCTTGAGAGTGAATGAATGAATGAAAGGGTGGTGCTTAGTATGAAATTTGTCAGTTTTGTTTTCAGATTAAGAAAACACTTTTATTTTAGTTGACCGAGCGAGCGCGAAGCGTCTCCGCTTCAGCTTGGCCAAAATTGCTTTTGTATGTCCACCATCTGTCTGTTTGTTCTCTCTCATCTACACTCTGTAGAGTGACCTCACCTGTTAAGTCAAACAGTTTTTTTTTGTCAAGACAGTTTTTGGAAATCTAATAAAAAAACACGGAGTTATGATGGTTGAAAACATACAAAAAGGATATAAACAAGCCACTTCGATAAAAATATATACTCGCGAGGTCTAAAGCTCACAGAGCCACTGGTTTAAGAATGTTCACCATTGTGTTGTGGTGGGGATTCTCAGACGGTTCTAACTTGGAGTGCAAGTGTGGTGCCGTCCCCCAAACGATGAAGCATTTGATGTCGTGCCCTGCGTGCCCCAGCAACTGCACGCGGAAGGATTTTTATTAACGCCACTGACAGCGCAATTCTTGTGGCCAATTTTTGAGCTGAGACCGTCTAGGTTTGCCACCGACTCGAAAAGAAGAAGAACCATTGCTAGATTTAATTTATCACCTGTCTTTGTAATGCTGGTTTATCCTGCGGGTTTATCCGCCTATGCATGCGACAAAAAGTCGTGTCGTGTCGTCGCGTCGCACACAGCAAGTTGCATTATAGTGCGGCCATAGCGCATTGGCACGCGAGGCGCTAAAACGTTGCTTTTTTAATGACACTGCAAATGTCAATGGATCTGGAGAGCGGTTGGTTTGTCGGGCTGCTGTTTTAACTTTAACCGACTATACGGGGAAGGGTGGTTATGTAACTATGTTTGTTTCATTAATTTGTCGTTATAATATAGTAGATATCGACGTAAGGGTCGGTGGTCTAGTGGTTAGGACCGCTGCCTCTCATCCTCAGGGAGACGCGGGTTCGATCCCGACCACGTACCAATGTGTTTTCGAATTTCGAATTCATAATGTACTTACGTTTATTCGACGCTCTTACGGTGAAGGAAAACATCGCGATGAAACCTGCACACTCCTGCGAAGAAATTCAAAGGTTGTGCGTGAAGTCGACCAACCTGCACTGGGCCAGCGTGGTCGACTAAGGCCTAATCGCGCCTTAATTCAGGGTAGGCTCGAGCCCCTCGGTGGAGACGTATATGAGCTATAAATATATCCTACAATACAAGATTTGATAATCCTTTTTACTTTCTAAGTTATGTACGAGTACTTGGATGATATAATTATCCTCCAAGGTTAAATATACAATGATATATCTTGGTTGCTTGTAAGAAATTACTACCTTAGCAATAAGACCGCCTTTGTGTCTGTACACTATTATTTTGAACTATATTTTTTCTGTGCGATAAGGGATCTCAAAATTCAAATACCCAAATCATGGTAAGTCAAACGAACGAAATCCCAAATCACACTTTACCAAAACCTCAAAGATGACCTGGGGGCCGTTTCACGAAGCTACAAGTTACAAATTACAAGAACAATTCGATGTACATTGCGTAGACAATGAGATAAAACGATAAGGACTTACAGTTTACGCGAATTGTCTACGAAATGTTCATCGAATTGTACTTTTGTCATTTGTAACTTGTGTAGCTTCATGAAAAGGGGGGTGAGGTTAATGGAGGTTCCGCTCGCTTCCGGTGATCTAGGATTATGCAATTTGCGGTGGTTTAACTAAACTTATTATCATCTTGCTAAGCCGTTGGTCCCGGCTATCTAGTCGTTATGAGCCAGTGGCCTTATTACACTGACACTAGGGTTTGTGAGGTCGGTTGTTGACTTTACAACTCACACGATGATGATGATGAACATCTTGCTGTAAGGATAGTAAGCTCGACGACTTAACACTTGCTATTAGGTGGTGCAAACCTCATAAAGTTCCATGTGAACCTTTAACAGAAAAAAAAGCATTGATATGATAGTATAGTGATAGTGAGCTAGTAAATAATGTAATATAACAATTGATATCTTTTTACTTTTCAGATATATCGGAGATGAGAGTTTTCATCAAAGTTTTCGGCTTCAGCATGAAAGTGGCCGCTTTATTTGAGTAAGATAATTGACTATCGATAAAAATATATATTATGTATTTAACGAATCAAAAATAACTGTTACAAAACACCCTATCTAGAAATGCCTCTAGGCTTACCGCGAAAGTTTAAAATTATATTAATAGTAATCATTGTTATTGAACTTTAATACGACCCATTGCATTTCTCTTCGACGAAAACGAAATGCCAATTTCTCCAGCAGATGTTCGCGCACCTGCCCGATTAATGGAAAATTAATCATGGTTTTAATTAACGACTATAATTACCTCATTAATTGTCGGTAATTGGACCGCAATCGCCTCCGATCGGTCACCGGCGTTAATCCAAAGATTAACATTTAATTAACCGGTGAACAGCCGGTTAACTCCTGACTTTTTATTTTTTAATTGAATTAGCGATCGGCGTGACGGAATAATAATTATAGAATTATGTTTTTAGCGCAAAAGTAATTGATTAACATAACAATCATGGTCCTAGATCACGACATGGAGTAATGGACAGGAAAAAACTGATAAAAAGTTTTAGTATTCGAAATTCATCACCAGCTCTTATACAAGCTCAAGCTTATCCTAAATTAAAGTGATTAGACCTTAGTCTACCACGCTGGCCAAGTGCGAGTTGGTCGACTTCACACACACCTTTGAATTTCTTCGCAGAAGTGCGCAGGTTTCTTCAAGATGTTTTCCTTCACTGTAAGAATCTTATTCCTGTAGGAAGAGATGAATAAATCAAGTTCAGATTACAGTGTTTTAAATCTGTTATTTTGAATACAAAAATTAGATAGGTAGCCGTAGTGGATATTATTGAAGATTGGATACGTTATAGTGTCTATGGATAATCACGGTCTTAAAACTAGTAAAAAAAACAAAAAAGGAAAAAAAATATTGTTATCATAGTAAGTATAAGTATTTAAGAAATAGCTGCAATGCACCAGAGGACAGTGCGTTGACGCCGTGACGTCACTGCTTTCTCTGGCAATCTAGATTTCTAGAACACGAGCGAGCATGCCTATCTTTCATGTTTTACAAGCATTTCATGAAAATAAAATCATGTATGTACCTTTTATTTAAAGTCTAGTTAATAAAACGAATGTTAGATTAGTCGCTGACGACACATACCGTTAAGTATGTCACATACTTGCATTTCTAGACACGTGTCGATCCAATTTCTGCAAATGAACCAAAAACTGAGATACAAATTCTATTCCCTTTGGGGCGTCTAGCGATGATAAATAAAATAACTGGCCAAGCACGTGTCAGACCACGCAAAGTGTAGGGTTCCGTAGTTACCTAACAAAAGAATAGCTAAAGAGAAACTTAAAAAGAAACGTACCTATAACCTATTATATAGTGTAGCGTAAAAAAAAGGAAAGCTAGCTAACCTGTGGTCGACGACCACAGGCGAAACGTGGAATTTAGGTGTACAAAGAAAGAGTTAGTTAAATTTGTCCGAACGGTATAATATAAATTTGAAAAGGCCTAGAAATTGCCAAGCATGAGCCGAGAGTCGAGGGGACTCCGGCGATGTAGTGTCGCTGAACTAGTGTTGTGTTGTGGTGTATCGATGCAGGAAGGTGTAAAAAACCGCGGAGTACCCCGGAGAGTAAAGCCAAACGGGAACCAAAAAAAGGAGGGCCAGGGAAACCTAAAGGGCCTTTTTAGAATTTAGAAAAGGAATTTAAATTTGGCAAAATCCGCATACAAAATTGATACAAAAACAGATACAAAAAAAGGCTAAAAAATGATGGGCAGTCCCAGGGGGGAAGCCGGAGCGCGGGTCTGCGGCACTCAGCTGGCACGGGCGCGGGCGCGCACAACGCAGGGGTCCAGGCACGTCCAACGCCCGGTGGCCTCAGGGGTCCGGAACCACGGCGAGAGAACGAGAAAGGCTCGGAGGGACCCTCGAGTGGGTGCCGCAGAGACCGGAAATACACTGTAAAGATTTACAAGGAAATAATCGCCATCCGACCAAGTCAGGGAAAGAAAAAAAGTACGTCGATAAAAACCAGGAGGAAGACAGCACAAGACTTACCCGGCAGGTCCAAAGTAGGAATCCGCGATATTTATTATCAGCGATATCAGATTTATTAGTACTCCGACTTATTATTCACCGCATTAGCAAGAGATACCGTATCCCAAGGCAGACAGATATAAATTTAGAAAAAATTCAACCACGTTCAAGGGATAAAACGTTTCCATCTCCTGACAGACGACAACTCAGAAAAAACAATCAACAATTTAGAAAAAGGTCAAACCAAGAAAATTTTAAATTTGAAAATGTGACATAAAAACCGGCCAAAAGAAAAAAGAGCCATACCAAAAAGGTTATTAAAAAAACCTGCAGTAATGCTGCAGACATCCCTTCACCAGAAAAAAAAAACCCGCCAACTCGAAAAGGAAAAAAAAAAAAATCTTCGAGATGGCAACCCTCGAAGGAAGTTGACCACCCTAGAACAAAAGCCGAATTGTTCCAAGTCAACTATGAAAGGAAAAAAAAAAAAAAAAAAAAAAAAATATCGATAAAAATTTATCGACACTCTACCCCATCACTACAAACCAACGAACACGTCATGTTCCCAGCACGAGCGGCTCATAAACGACTCACTGGCCCCAGGATAAGAAACCACCGGTGTCCCAAAAGAAGCCAAGTCAATCCACCAGGAAAAAAGAGGAGGACGGAAATGGCTTGGAGAAAGAAAAAGGAAAGTTGTCAACCACAACAGAAAAAGGTGGAGACAACCGAAGGAAACACCGATGAAGCTGTATCCCTGAACCAGGAGGAAAATGTATGATACGTAAAGGATAGAAAGGGAAATTTGGAAATTAGGATATGTTGGAATATCGGAATGTTGGAATGTCACTAAGTTTTAAAACATAAACGCGCCTACAAACGATATTATTTACACACCTAAATGCTAAAACTAAAAACTATACAAAATATCAACAAGTAGTTTTTGAACTACTGGTAAAAAGTTTACAAGTCGAAACTGTCAGTTACGCCCGTAATCGGCGGCAAGAGAAGAAAAACTTCAAATCGACCGTGCGCGAAAACTGACAGACGACTTGTAAACAAAGAGCTATCAAACGAGGGCCGACGCTCGCCCACGTCATCGTGTTCATCCCGAAACACGTCAGACGCCGACGAACATCGGAAACACTCGGATCGGCTCGGGAAAAGGGCTCGACGGCGCAGTTGGTAGGCAACCAACGCCGTCAAAGACGAGGTCGGGGTTCGAACTCGACCCTGACAAAAAATTAAAAAAGATCCGATGATGGCCATAATAGGCGGACTGCGCAAAGCAGCGGTCACCGTCCTGCCGCGACAAAAAAAGCGCGCTTCGGGACAAAAATTTTGCCCCGGCTCAATCCCAGCGGAATGACGCAACATGGGCCAGGTCTGAGGCCTATGGCAGCTCGATAACCTGACCACATGTTGGTTGCGTCAATTCCGAATAACCTAAATATCTACAAACTAACACTAAGATATAACCTATACCTAACCTATACCTACAAACTAACACTAAGATAGATCAATCTGGCCAGACATACACACACACACCAAAAACACAAAAAGGCGTATGAAGTAATAAACTTAGTGACATTCAAAAGAAAAAAGGATGCCAAAAGGTGAATTTAAGCCAAATGATGAGAAGAAAAGTTGGTACACGTTTGCCTGGAGGCTTTTAGAATTTAGAAAAATAATGTTCCAGGGGAACATGGAAAAGAGGGTCTATTTCAAAATATCCTTTACATGATATGAACCCTCGTGCGGGGAATCACAATCCGCCAATAAGTATACTTGCGGAGAAACACGGCGTATGACTCTACAGGGGATAAACCGTGGGGCAAACTTACCACCACGGTCAATGTCCTGAGTGCCTCTTTGAAAATTTCTGCGCCAAACACGTTGCCCAGGTTCGAATCTGATAGGATTCCGCGATTGATTATAATAACCTGCGTTACGTTGAAAAGCGAGTGTCAAAGCGTCTGCCACCTTAGCATAAATGTCTTGGAGGGACCTGAGACTCGTCGCACGATTACCTCGACTGTCAGCCAACTCCGGGCTCACAGTTTCGGCTACTCGTGGACGACGCCCGGCGTCCACTTCTCTTCCGTACATAAGGAAATTTGGGGTGTAAGTGGTGGCCAGATTAACACACGAATTCAAGTATAAGGCAACTTTGGGTAAGTGTTTGGCCCAGCTTCGCTTGTCGTTCCCCACAAGAATACTAAGGGTAGTAATGACGGTCTGGTTATAACGTTCTACCACGTTAGCTTGGGGTGAATAATAGGGTGTGAAACATGGTGAAGGAATATCATACGACCTGAGAAAATCTGCGAACTGTGAACTGCGAAAAACCGTCGCGTTGTCACACAAAACGCCAAGAGGGGAACCATACCTCATAATCACTTCGGACTCTACCGCTGAGCAGATAGATCTGGCGTCAGCGGTTTTCAAGGGAACTAACCAAACAAATTTTGAAAAAACGTCGACCATCGAGAAAATATAACGATAGCCATAATAGGCAACAGGGAGTGGACCAACGAGATCTAGCGAGAGTAAATCCATAGGTGACGTGACAGACCTTGGGTAGAGCTGCTGCCCACGTGGACGTGCGTTAGAAATCTTGAAGGCCTTACAAACAAGACATTGCGAAAGGCAAGAAGTTATATCCCGATACATATTGGGCCAATAATAAATCTCTCGAGCCTTAAGGTATGTTTTTAGCACCCCAGGATGGACATTGGGAAAAGAATGGTGGATCTCGTTAATAGCCTCCCGAGTTTTAGAGGCGGGTAAAACTAAGCGCCAGGGATTGTCGGACAAAGGGTTGTCAACAGAAACAGATCGGTACAACGTACCTTCGTGCAAAACGAAGGAGGGAAACAAGTGTGGAGTATTGGTAACTCCCTGGAAAACTTTCTCATACCACGGGTCGCCGGTAGGAATCAGTCCGCGTTCGAAAGAAACCAACGTTACCTGAGGAGGTCGCGACAAAGCATCAGGCACGACATTCTGGGCCCCCTTACGATGTTCAATTTCAAAATCGTACTGGGAAAGAATAGTCGACCAGCGCGCTAAACGCCCGGTAGGATTATCGAGAGTTAGTAGCCACTTTAAAGCGATGTGGTCGGTTACGATTTTAAATTTGACGCCATCAAGGTAGCCGCGAAAATGCTTAACAGAATCGAGAACAGCAAGAAGTTCGCGTTCAGTGGTACTGTAGTTCCGTTCGGCACGGGAGAAAAGACGTGAAAAATACGCAACTGGATGTTCTTCACCGTCAAACTCTTGAACGAGAACGGAACCAAGACCAACCTGACTTGCGTCGCAATGTAGGCTAAATGGTTTGGAGAAATCGGGACAAGCCATGACAGGAGAATCTATGAGGACCTTCTTAAGTTGTTCAAAAGCGTGGTTTGCATCGTCATTCCAATCAATAGGATCTCTTCCTTTCCTCTTTCCGATGAGGGCTGTTAAGGGTGCGATGATTGAGGAAAAATTGTCAACAAATCTTCGGTAGTAGGAGCACATACCAAGAAAAGCTCTCAAAGATTTAGCGGTAGTAGGAGCTGGATAATTACTAATGGCATCTAATTTCTTAGGGTCGGTCTGTAGCCCTTTTTCATTTACGATATAGCCGAGGTACTTTAACTCGGACTTGCAAAACTCGCACTTCTTCAGGTTGACAGATAAGCCTGCCTCCCTGAGGCGATCACGAACCTTGGCGATGAGCTTGATATGGCTATCGAAATCACGTGACACTAAAATAAGGTCATCAACGTACCCGAAAACGAAGTCGTCAGACTCGGCCGTGAATTCAAAGTTGACAATCCTATCCGTAAGCCGCTGCATTTCGGAAGCCGCGTTAGTCAAACCAAAAGGCATACGGACGAATTCGAATAAACCACGTTGAGGAACGATGAATGCAGTCTTCTCACAGGAAGCCTTGTCGGCTAAAGGAATCTGCCAGAAAGCGCTACGGAAATCTAAAGAGGTCATAAACTTCGCGCCGCGTAGATTGTCTAAGATGTCCTGAATACGAGGGAGGGGATAGGAATCACGTATAGTCACGCTATTGAGCTTTCGGCTGTCTACACAAAATCTAATACTGCCATCGGGCTTGGTGATCATTACTACTGGTGACGCCCAGCTCGAACGTGACGGACGGATGACACCCATCTCGAGCATCTTATCGATCTCCTCGTTTAAAACCTTGAGCTTTACCGGGGAGAGCGGGTAATATCGTTGTCTGATAGGGGGTCCAACAGTCTCAATCTTGTGGGAAAGCCAAGATGTACAGCCAAGACCAATCTTGTCTGAAGAGATCTCCTCAAATTCCGTAATAGCCATTTGTAGCGTAAAAAAAAGGAAAGCTAGCTAACCTGTGGTCGTCGACCACAGGCTAGCTAGCTTTTCTTTTTTAACGCTACAATAGGTAGTACCTGTATTTAATTTTATCTACAATATTATGTAAGTACTACGAGAGAACTAAGTTTTTGGAAATAAAAGTAGGCTAGACTAAATTGCTAAATAAAATTATAATAGTTTATGGAATATCTAACTGGAATTGAAAAAGAAATAGTATTGTAATTTCAAGTCTTTCATATGTTAGTATACGTTTAATTCTAACAAAAGTAATCAAAAAAATTGAATATTCAAAGTGCTAATAATTGCAATCTAATAGGTAGGATTTCGAGGCACATCCGAACAGCATCCAGTCGTGTCCATTACCCCAGCAGGAAAGTGCGTCCTAGGCTGAATTTAGTACAACTAGTTATTAGTGCGCATTATGCTGTATATGTGCGCCAAATAAAAAAATTGTGCGCTTTATCGTTTTGGAATAAAACAGGAAAAATAGATTCTGCTGGAGAGACGCTCTTCCAGCAGGAAAATTCTAAACGAATGATCGGAGAGAGAAATGAAGTATATGGGCAGATAGCTTATATTAGTGCATGAATGTGCGCCGAAAATAAAATTAGTGCGTCTTATGGTTTTAGAGATATAGCGTTTCATGCTGGGGTAACGTTTTGCAGATTTCAGTTTCTCAGAAACTACTGAATGTGCGATCGTAGAAAAACATATACGAGTAGCTCTTAATTGGTGCGCAATTCGTGCATTCATAGATTTTCAAATAAATTTATAATTTTAAAGTAATCGTGTTTTTCTTTTTAAGTCAAAAAACGTCCTAGCGTCTGAATGAGCAATCGTATAATCTTACTGAAAATGGTATTCTGTTTATCTTGTTATTGTTAACAACAGCACAAAGTTTTGAAAATGTGCATACACGCGTTTTTAAATTATACCAGTTTAATTCAACGGTAACATGGTTATAGATTTGAGCTCAATAATACAAGAAATCTATTTACCCCAAGATAAGTGGGTAAAAACCTAATATTAGTGCGTTAAATAAACTATATAATTCTGCCAAAATTAGCTTTCAATGTCTCGTGTTTAATTAGATATAAATAAACTAGCAAAACAACGACTAGATTACTGGTTATCCGACCGAATTCGAATGGTCAAAAAAAAGCGGCGTTTTAATACATAATGGTGACCTTCTTAACTTTGCTCACGATCAGGCTTAAGCGTGTCGTGCCTAAGTACACTTAAGTATAAAACTGTTATTGGAATTCATTACATGACTGACGTATTTTTAAGTTAATATAAATTTGAGTTCAAGTTCGTGTAGTTATGTTCGGGCCACGATATGAAGCGACTTTTGAAGTTTCATGTACTTACCAAGAATGATAACCTTATACCAGTGTACAAATAAAAAAACAAGAAAAGAAGCACTTTTGAAGCATACTTCTTAGATATAATCAAAGAACTTTAAATTTTTCACTACTTCTATGATAAATTACAGCTGCTATGTGAGCGCAACAATTTAAAAAAGCTATAACAAAAATATTAGACCGACGCGTAAAAGTTACGTCGGCCGTAATATATATTTTTTTAATTCCCAGTGTTGTCACTATCAGTACCAGCCTGATAGCAGTTATAACGTGAGTACGCTCAAGAGTTACTTTTGAGGTATTTTGTTATCTATCATTGTTGCGATTGTGTAGGGTGCGTCGGCGTCTTAAAGATGATTAGTTATTCCGTGTAGTCTTGTTAATGTTTCGGTTCAGTCAGTCAGTCTTTCGTTTTCATGCGCAGTGGCTACATGTGTTTTTTTTTTCGGTTTCACAAAGTATTTTTTTACGGTTCGGCTCTCTTTTGGACTCTGATCCTGCTTTTTTTAAATACCTCAATTTTTTTACTTATCTATGTTTTTTCTGTTAAAAGCATATTTTGTAATTTTTTTCTAATAAAATTATAATTCTAAACGGTCGATCTGGGCCCCGTTTCACGAAGCAACAATTTACTAGTAACAAGTTACAATTTAATATTCATTGCGTAGCCAATTCGCCAAAATTGGAAGCTTTTATCGTTTTACCTCGTTGTCTACGCAATGTACATCGAATTGTACTTGTAATTTGTAACTTGTAGCTTTGTAAAACGGTCCCCTGTTAATTGTATGACATCTGCATATTTTCATATAATATTATAATCTGTACATTGATAGTATCTTACATTATATAATCTGTACATTGATAGTAGATACTTCACAGACTGTGTATATTGATTATTTCCAATAAGAAAATAACGTCAACACCGAGAGTTACGGATTTTTATATATATATATATATATATATATATATTCTCAAACTCTATGAAATTCCAGAAAATTATGTATAAAGGTACGTGTTAGCTATATAAATAACGCAAAACCTCTCGGACGGTAGCTGCCACATGAAACTGAACGTATTTTTCTTTAAAAATTCACCAAAGTTTCATCATAAATATTTGACTTTTCACACTGATAAGCTGACTCTGTTACGTCCGTACTCCGTACCTACCCTAGGAACCGCTGACTATGCATGCAGCTCTGATTTCATTGCAACATCGATCACGCCACCGTCGTCGAGCACGAGGCGCCGACGCTGCACTTTACTCTATTGCGACATTATGTCAGTGGAAAGGTAAAAATACTAAAGCGCCAAAGTACAACTTTACAGGAGAGACGATTAACAACAAAAAGGCGTCGCTTTAGTCATCTGCCTAACGATCAGACCCAAAATTTTGGATGGCTAAAACGCCAAAAATGTCCTCAGATTAACAAATCACCTAAACTAATCGACGCAAAATAAATGCAATCGAACTGTATATCCAATTTGGCGCTTTAGTACTTTTACCTTTCCACTGACGATTATACTGTTCCACGCGCATCGGTACTTTTGAGAATGTAACGCGTCACTTTTAGATTTCACATCGACTAATATTAACACCGTAACTTAGTACTCAATTGATTTTATTTGTAGAAATTTTCGTTTTTTTTACATCCTTCGGCTGTATCTTTCTTAATTCTCATTTCTCAAGCAGTATTTTTCTGTAAATGAGAGAAAACTTTCCAGAGGAAAAAGCATTCCACGCAAAATCTTTCCCTTTAAGTTAAGTGGAAATATTTACTTCTTCACCTTAATATAATAAAAGCCTTCAAGTGTAATAAAAAAAACTAATTAATTAAAATTCTCTTTAGACAGTAAAATACCTAGAGCTTTTAACAAATTGGGAAAACAAATTATTTTTTATGATTAAATTAATAAATTAATTAGATACTGAGTAGCTAGACTAAACATCTGTTTAGATATTATTTTTAATTACTAATTTCTTTTTGAATTAGTTTTTCTGCGAAGGAAAATGTCTTGTGCCGACAATTTTCTGAAAAACCACGTATACTTTGAAGAGTTTGAATTTTAAAAGGCTAAAGTAACTGTATTTTTGTTTGTTAACTACATCAAGATGATTCCGAGCTTCGGAAGGCACGTTAAACTATTTTTGATTATGTTATGACTATCATCTACGGAAGTAGGTAGTCGTAACATGAGTCATGTCAAAGACCTTTGCCGGCCCAAAATGTTGACACAGCAGCTTTCGTGAATTTGAAACAACAAATTTTGCCATCTAAGGAAACACCAAAAACACCATTTGATTTATCTTCGATCTATCTTGACTTGAAATCCATTTCAAATTTACACTTCTTAGAAGCAAAACCAATAAAACATTTTTTTTGTATCTATAACCAACCATCTTTAATCAAACGGTTCGTAAATAAATAATTTTGTACAAAATAACAGCAGCGGGAATCGAACCGGATATCGGCGGATGCCTGCCCGGTGTGTCACTGAAGGTATGAACAACCGGAAATCGCAGGGCAGAGGCCAACGAACAGGCTTCATATAACGGCTTTACCGACTTTACCTTAGTGTTCTAAACTATACTTATAGGATAAATCATTTTAGAGTGTCGGTGGTCTAGCGGCTAGGGCCGCTGCCTCCCTTCCGGGAGACGCAGGTTCAATCCCAAGTCATATTCGAAAAAATAATTCGGTGAAGGAAATTAATAAGGTGATTGTGAGGAAACCTGCACACTTCTGCGATGAAATTCGAAGGTGGTGTGAAGTTGATCAACGCGCGCTGGGCCGGCGTGGTCGACTGAGGACTGATCGCCCTGATCCAGGGTAGGCTTGAGCCCCTCAGTGGGGACGATGAACTGTTGATGAAATATTTAAAGGAGTCATAGTTCTAACAACTTTACTGAAGGAACATAGGAATTGTTTAAGGCGATGCTGTCTGTATTCATAATCCTACTAATATTATAAATGCGAAAGTTTGGATGTTTGGATGTTTGTTGCCGAATCACGTTTGAACCACTGGACGGATCGGGATGAAACTTGGCACACATATAGGTTAGGGTCTGGAATAGGACATAGGGCACCTTTTTCTGCGCAAAAAGTATTCCCACGGGAAACTCATTAACGCGGGTGAAACCGCGGGCGGAAAGCTAGTCATATATACCTGGGCTGATTGATAACTGGCCGAATCGACGAACTTAAAAAAATGATACGCAAAAAAAAAATATTACATTATATTTTGGCATCTTTTTGAAAATAGAACGCCAAATTTGAATTTAATCGAACTGGTGGAATTTGTTTGATAGGACGTAGAACTTTCTCTGTTGTAAATTTTCTTAACAATGGAAAGAAACGAAATTCGTGCGGTGATAAAGTTTTACGTTTTAAAACAGAAAACAGCAACCCAGATTAAAACCAAGCTAGACAGTGTTTTAGGTAATTCTGCTCCTGCATTGAGTACAATTCACACCTGGGTAACTGATTTTAAACGTGGAAGACAGAGCTGCGAAGACGCCCACAGGTCTGGCCGTCCAAATGAAGTCACGAATCCGGACATGATCAAAAAAATTCACAAAATTGTATTGAATGATCGGCGCTTGAAGTTGCGAGAGATAGCAGAGATGGTGAGCATTTCATCTGAACGCGTTTTTAATATTTTGCACCAACATTGGGAATGAAAAAGCTTTGCGCGCGATGGGTGCCGCGTTTGCTCACTGTTGACCAAAAGCAACGTCGAGTGGACGATTCATCGGAGTGTTTGGCGCTGTTTAACCGAGATCCTAACGAGTTTTCGCGGCGTTATGTAACAGTCGATGAAACCTGGATACATCATTATACTCCCGAGACAAAAGAACAATCTAAGCAGTGGACTGAGAGCGGAAGACCTGCGCCGAAGAAAGCAAAAACGGTTTTGTCGGCCGGCAAAGTGATGGCGACTGTTTTTTGGGATGCTCGAGGGATTATTTTTTTTGTGGATTATCTGCAAAAAGGAAAAACAATAAATGGAGAGTACTACGCAAGCTTGCTGCAAAAATTAAGTGAAGAAATCCAGAAAAAACGACCACAAGTGGCCAAGAAAAAAGTTTTGTTCCACCATGACAACGCACCTGCACACACGTCAATGGTTGCAGTCGCCAAACTCCATGAATTGCGGTTCGAATTGCTACCGCATCCACCCTATTCCGGATCTGGCCCCGTGTGACTTCCACTTATTCCCAAACCTGAAGAAATGGTTAGGTGGCCAGAGATTTTCATCAAATGAAGAAGTCATTGTTGCCGTGGACGAGTATTTTGAGGGGTTGGAGAAAACATTTTATCAAACTGGTGTAACGGCATTGGAGAAGCGCTGGACTAAATGCATCGAGGTAGAAGGAAACTACGTTGAGAAATAAATTTATTTTAAATAGATTTTTAAAGTTTATCTTTGTCGTTTCGGAAACTTATCAATCAGCCCTCGTATACTATACAGAGCAACTAATAAATAGCTAATATTAATCAACAGCTCTTATAATATGTCCCCACCGAGGGGCTCGGGCCCACCCTGAATGCCACCGAAGGGCGATTAGGTCTTAGTCTAATATTGCCAGATCCTAAAGAACCGTAACTATTCCGAATTTTTGTCCCTAACACAAAAAAAGTCAATTTATAAAATTTTCTTTTTTTAATTCTATCATCAATATTTTTAGAATCGATCAATCGGTAATTTTTCACACCACTACTATAAAAATTTATATAAATTACAAATATATACGAAAACATCACTAGGCCACTAGAGCTTAAACGGCCTAATCGATCGTAATCCGTTGGAGAATGCGAGTCTAACCGCCATTAGAATACTGCTAGCGACGCGAGATAGTGCTCAGGCGCATTCCTTGCGCTCTCCCACGATCCCCCTTCCCTTTATACAGAGTCTTACCAACTATTATTTAAATCTGCAACTTTACTCTGTAAATAGGGTGTTTTGAATAAAGGTCATAATATTTTAACAATAATGTTAGTCATATAAAAAACGTCTCATAAATGTTATAATAATGTTAATCATCTTATAAAAGAGGATTAATGCATTTGTTTATTTATTACACAATTTTAAAAATCATACAAAAAGAACTTTAGGAATCAAAAATCAATATAAAGTTTATAGGATTTCGAGGCCTAAAAGCCACAAGAACAGCATCAGGCTATATTGTTATTTTAATATCTCCTATAAAATATATTGAAAAATTGATAACTATGAAAACGCGATTCCTGTAGTTTCTCTTGGTGGGCGCCTATAGGCACGTTGTCTTAAAAGTTAAAGGGCAATTTGCCTTGGTCGGCTCGAGCTCCTCGGTCGGACGTTTATTGGCTATTGTTAATACATAACAATAACGACACCTATATGTATATAAAAAAAAATTGTATCACCCTCATAAAAACCCTGCCACCCTGTATAACCCCTCTAAGCCTGCGGAAATGCCGGCGCGCGCGCAGCGTGCAAAGCCTGGAGTGAACGACCTCCGGCGGCCACCCGCGCTAGGAGCCGCGCGAAAATGCCCGGTGCATACATTCATATTTAAAATAAGATTACGAATTGCGGTTATTGCATTCTTGTATGGGGTGGGTGGTTTTATTACTATTGCATTTAGTGTGGTATTCTGTCTCGTAACCCTTGTATTTCGTAATTTTTTTTACGTGTAAAATTTGTATTATTACAGCTGTTTAAATAAATTAGGAACGTTAATACAACACATTATATTTTTAAACATTAAACTGGTAAAAGTACATTATTGTTGTAATTTACAACCCATTATTTTTAAACATTAACTTTTATTTTTACTGCGTTATGAAGATAATGAATGCAACAAGTTCCCTTATTTTTTAGTAATTGCACACACAAGAAAAGAATTACACGTATTAACCTTAATACTAGATAATAGGCAAAGGTGGTCCTATTGCTATAAACGATCTCTTCCAGACAATCTTATATAATGGAATAAAAATTCACTGAAGTGGATCAAATTCACAAAACAATGTAACTGCTTTATTAATGACTCGGTAGATTTTCAATTCAACCATGTTAGATTGCACATCAACTAATCAGACTATAGTATCAATACAAAAAGTAACAATCCCAAACAAACTACCTGCCAGTGGCGAAGGGTCCATACAACCCGATTCCCATCGGCTTACCTTTCGAAAATCCGCTCCAACAGCCTCTAATTTTCATGATCTGTTCAATACGGTAAGTTGTTGAGTGAGTGTTGTGAGTTCTGTATGCTATTATGGCATTAATTCATATGGATTGCTGTCCAACTGACTACTTGTGTAGCGATGAATTCAATTTCCGAACTTACAGTTTTGAAAACAAAAAGAATAGGCAGGTCGCGCTCTTCCGGCTTACCTTTGTCAAAATGTCACCCTTCGCCACTGCTACCCACATATATTATTATAGTTTTAATATTAACTTATAGACTACTCAGATACAGAATTTTACTCCCAGCAAGTTTCTAAGGTCATATTCTTCCAATGTTGCTTTTGCATAGCAAAGTGCACTTCCTGTGATCATTGCAAGAGCGTTCACCTGCGCCGGCGCTGGTATGAAGTATACAAATATTACTATGCTAATGCCCAGCCATTGTCTTAGCCAATCTTTGGTCTTAAGGGCAATTATTTAACTTGAAGTCTGTTGGTTTTTTTTTTACTTTTTCATTTTTCTGAGTAAGAAAAAAATATATGAGAGGAATTGGATGAATGATAGATATCTAATATTAGGGCGTAACTGAAAATCTTAGTTTATATTATTAAACCTTTGAAAAGGATCGTAGGGCCGATCCTGCTTGGCCCGCATCTAGCAGCTTCTGACCACAACCAGATCTTGGGTCCACCTTATGGGGGGCCTGCCCCTGCTGCGTCTTCCGTCTCTTCTGTACCGTGTGGGTTGTAAGTTTCAGCTTGCAAAAACCGACCAACCAACCACAAGTAAGGTCGCAAGCGTACAACAAGGTCAAAGGAAACAATTTTGTAATAATGCGTTCATTTGTAATATTACTCATCGACTACAGTATATTTGTCCTATAATTAGTTTGCTATGTAATTGTAAGAGAGGTTGTATCTTGCATGAGTCACCACACGTGGCTCGTAGTAAATATCAAAGAGTAATGTAGTATGTGCAATTATTGTATGTAGAGTCAAGTGCATGCTGATACGAAACATTGTTAACGCTTCTGTCAATTTTCTTCCTATTGAGTCGATTTAATAGTACATTGTTATGCGAGGGGTGAAAGTAACTTATTTAGCACTAAATAAGTCTTTAACCAGAGGTAAACACTGTGCTTGTCATTACGAATACAAGGAAAGTAAAAATAAAAACACGAATTAGCTAAAGAAAAAATGAGTGACTTCTATATCTGAATCAGATGAACTATTGTAAACAAAACCCTACAACTCGAGAAACAAATGATAATCGGATTGTTGCTTTCCCGCCTATCTTTTATTTTTTGCTGTGGCCGTGCCGGCCAGCTTTTGAGCCATTATTTTTAATTTCCATCATTGAAAAATGTTAAATATTATGCCCAAATCTATTTAATTTTAAAGAAATAGTTGAAAGTTAATTATAATAAAGTTATTTAAAAAATATATATTCCTTAATAAATACTTAATTTTATGTTATTTCAATTTAACATTGCGCTGTAATTGAGTGGCTGTATAGAAAGATGGAACATAGTTCAATAGAAATGTGAAATTAGAACCAGTTTATTTTTAATAATTTGCCAGAATGAATGAAAATGAATGAATGAATGACAGCTGTCAGTTGAAAGTGATTCTCCCTCCGGGCTGAAAAGTATTACCTTCAATCCGCTCCTCAGGCAACTTCCGAACTACTTTCAGAGTATGAGTAATGAAAAATGTATTATTTTGGTATTGTACTACCGATTGTATTACGAAACATACATGGACGTAATTCGTATAGGTCTTGGGGCGCGGCACCTGAAAAATATTTTCGTTGTCACTATTTGTACCACCCTGTATACATACATAACCGGCGTGAGCGCAGCTTGGTCAGCTTGGTTTTCAGTAAGACTAAACAATCTTAGTATTTCCTAATTAAACCCAAATCTCTTATTATTCACCTAGTTCACATAGGCATAGATAAAAACTTTAGTGTTTTCGTTAGATATCTACTCGTATTACGAAATCACTATTATTCTATCTATACCTTTAGAAAACGTGTTGTGATAGTATTTTATAAAATATAATAGCGATGTTATTATACGTAAAGGCATTGAACTGAAACTGAACAAAAAGTCAAAACATACAGAGCGTGTGTAAAATAACGAGGGAATGTTTGTAAAATAACTCGCAATGAGTATGACTCATTGGGGATAGGTATATTTCGTTTCATAATTCAGTTTATACTTGAACCAAATGACGTCATTGCACGCATGTGGTTATATACCTAACTTATAAGTTGTATAATTTTATTGGCAAAGCTTCTTTAACTTTCTTACACATCTCACTTAAAAAAAAAACATCAGATTTCCAGATTTTTTTATAACAAGGTGTAAATGACATTCTTAGAATAAGAATAAGAAAACATTTATTTACGGCACATAAAACAAAACACATAGTTATAAACAAAAATAATAATAAAAAATGAACATAAAACACACGCAAATCAGATGCCCGACGATTGCTCAATTTTAGAGCGGATGTAAAGACATCTGACTTAAAAAATTCTTTGACAGCTACGCCTAGGTTATCTATCATTCATTACAATTCGTTCATCTCCTCTCTTTCATTTCTCATAAAAAAGAAAAAGATAGCTCGATGTTAAAATTAGGATTAGAGAACAATTTCTCGAATTAGCCGCAATGTGTTCCAATGAGCAGTTCCTTAAGACGGTTTTCGGTTCAGAGGAACAAAAGACGATCGCTATAGCGCGAGGTGAAAAACTGGAGGAAAATGCGTGTCAGTCAGGTTTCATTGATGAATGAAAGAGACAGGAGATAAACGTTTTGAATGAATAATCATCTAAATTGATACGTTATATGTCATCAAGTGTATCAAATACGTCCAAATTCACATGAAAAAAACAACTAGACAAAACTGCAGCATCACTACTGTACTGCAGTTTTAAAAATAAAATAAAGCACGGGGTCAACGACTTGTTGACGTGCGCCATTTTGAAAGATGGCCGCCTGGCCACGCGGGAAACCCAGAGAGCACTTATTTCGATTACCTCTCCACTATTTTTAGGGTTCCGTCCCAAAGAATGATAACGGAATAAGAAAATAATGCGGCCATTTAAGTATGTCGCATATTTCGAGACTTGCAAATAAAACAAAACCAACATGAAACTCTCAGTTGACTTAAAATTATGAACATTGGCCAGAAGCAAGGTCTTAGAGCACAAGTAAAGAAATATATCCGAAAATTGATAATCTGTAATTTTTATAATACACTATTGGCTCTGTGAGCTGTAGACCTCGTGAGTATTATTTTTTTCGAAATGGCTGATTTATTATTTTTTTACATTTAAAACCCTATTAACTCCTTTACTTTTTCAAATTTCCAATAACTGACTCGACAAAAAATATATTTATCGAACGAACCTGCTCACAAAATGTTACGAGAATCGGTTGAGAAACGCGACCTGTAGAGTGGAACATACAGACAGACAGATGGACATACAAAAGCAATTTTGGCCAAGCTGGAACGGAGATGCTTCGCTCGAGCTTCGCGCTCGTGAAAAATTATCTACAAAATTATTAGTTTGTACGGAACTTTCAGTGCGCAAGTCTGAATAACACTCGTTCAGTGTTGTTTTATTACTTTTACTCGTTTTACTTGTTGTAAAATCTGCTGTTTTCGCTTCTAGGTTTAGATTTGTGGATAGTTGCATTTCAAACTTAACTTGGAAAAGTAATTGACCGAGCGAGCGAAGCGTCTCTGTTTCAGCTTGGCCAAATTTGCTTTTGTATGTCCATCTGTTTGTTTGTTTGTTTCACTCTACAGGTCGCGTTTCTCAACCGATTCTCGTAAAATTTTGTGAGCAGGTTCGATAAATTAATCGATTTTTTTTTGTCGAGTTAGTTTTTGGAAATTTAAAAAAATTACGGAGTTATGGGGGTTGCCAGCTTACAAGGTCTACCGCTGAGGCTGTTTTTCTCTACAGGTCACATTTCTTAACCAATAAAATAAGATAATATTAAATAAAATAAAATAAAATAAAAATAAAAAATCAAGGGGTCGGGGATGTTTGTCGAGAAAAAATAAAAATAAATTTGAAAAGATATATACAGACTCGCGAGGTCTACAGCTCTCAGAGCCACTAGTATGTAGTGTTATTGACATCGGTTAAAATGTAAGGACAGATACTTAAGTGTTATTTACTTACTTACTTGTGTTTCGATTAGGAAAAAATATGAAACGACGAAGGTATAAATTCATTTTTAACCCCCGACGCAAAAGAGGGGTGTTATAAGTTTAACGTGTCTGTGTATCTGTGTATCTGTCTGTGGTATCGTAGCTCCTAAGCGGATGAACCGATTTTCGTTTAGTTTTTTTTGTAACATAGAAAATTTTACCCCGAGTGTTCTTAGCCATGTTTCATGAAAATCTCTTCAGCCGTTTGAAGATCATCAGCTCTTTTCTAGTTGATGAGGGGATCTGACGAACTTCCTTATCTCCGATCGATTCGAAATTTGGTACCTTGTTACTTCAATCATATTGAAAGTATTACCATTTGTTAGTTTTTAGAGTTGTTTTTTGAAACGGGGGTTTTTAAAATTTTTAATTTTGTTGTACTAAAATAATGCGTTCTTACATATCCAGAAGATGAAAACGCAAAAAAAGTAACTATAATAATACCCGCAAATATAATATATCGTTCGCTGTCACCTCCTTGTACCTTAAATACGGCGACATCTTGCCATTGGCCGATGTCGTCGTAAATATTACCCTTTAAGGTGAATTAAAGAAGTTTCCCCTTAATATAAATATTTTACATCGATCTATTTTCTATTTCTTATATAACGAGGTGTTAGCAAAGTAACGCAAAACCTCTCGGATGGTAGATCAGCCCATAAAACTGAACAACTTTTGTTCTACAACTTATTAAAATTCGCAAAAAAAAATTAACTTTTATACAAATTGATTCTATCAGCTGATCAGTTTCATGGGCTGACCCGAGAGATATTGCGATCTTTTGCTAACACGTTGTATAACAACTCTACTTAAAGGTATTTTGATAACACGTTGTATAACGACTCTACTAAAAGGTATTTTGATAACACGTTGTATAACGACTCTACTAAAAGGTATTTTGATAACACGTTGTATAACGACTCTACTAAAAGGTATTTTGATAACACGTTGTATAACGACTCTACTAAAAGGTATTTTGATAACACGTTGTATAACGACTCGACTAAAAGGTATTTTGATAACACGTTGTATAACGACTCTACTAAAAGGTATTTTGCTAACACGTTGTATAACGACTCTACTAAAAGGTATTTTGCTAATAATACGTTGTATAACAACTCTACTTAAAGGTATTTTGCTAACACTTTGTATAACAACTCTACTTAAAGGTATTTTAATAACACGTTGTATAACAACTCTACTTAAAGGTATTTTGCTAACACGTTGTATAACAACTCTACTTAAAGGTATTTTGCTAACACGTTGTATAACAACTCTACTAAAGGTATTTTGCTAACACGTTGTATAACAACTCTACTTAAAGGTATTTTGCTAACACGTTGTATAACAACTCTACTAAAGGTATTTTGCTAACACGTTGTATAACCACTCTACTTAAAGGTATTTTGCTAACACGTTGTATAACAACTCTACTAAAAGGTATTTTGCTAACACGTTGTATAACAACTCTACTAAAAGGTATTTTGCTAACACGTTGTATAACAACTCTACTAAAAGGTATTTTGCTAACACGTTGTATAACAACTCTACTAAAAGGTATTTTGCTAACACGTTGTATAACAACTCTACTAAAAGGTATTTTGCTAACACGTCTCTACTAAAAGTTATTTTACTACACGTTGTACATAACAACTCTACTCCGCATTGATAGGAGCGTCAATGGTCTTGAGTCACTTCGCCTGAAAAACATACTTGAAAGAAAATGTAGTTGTAGATTACACACGCCTTTGAAGACATTCTACCGTCGTCGTGTGTAAAGTCGATTAACCCCGCACTGGGCCACCGTGGTCGCCCAATGCCTTTTTTGAAGATTCTTCTTTTTTGAAGAGTCCGCATATCGTGTAGAGAACTCACCCAAAAAAATGTATTAACGAAACCAAGACATTCTATTACTTAGTAAATAAACGACTCATTCATTCAACTATTCACGGTAGGCTAAAACCCCTCGATGGGGAAGTATAGCGTTTATGAGCTGGAACAATGTTTATGCCTACATCATCATCACCATCATCGTGTGGGTTGATAACCGACCTCACAAACCCTGGTGTCAGTGTTATAGAGCCGCCAAAGGCAGTGGCCTTGGCTCGTGTAACGACCAGATAGTAGCCGGGACCAACGTCCGTGCCTTCCGAAGCACGGAATCATCTTTATTTTCGGACAATCAGGTGATTCAGCATGCAATGTCCTAACCAAACTGGGGAAAGTCAGACAGTGTCCCACCGGGAATCGAACCCGGAACCTCCGTAATGAGCGTCAAAATCTCGACCACTCAGCCACGGAGGCCTTAAATAGCCTACAAAAGACGGCCTTAAATAGCCTTCGGAATCACAGAGAGAAAATACAACTTGTTCTCATTTCTCTTAATGAGAGATTTCTTCCCAGAACAAGTAAAATATCATCGTTATGGTTTTTCTATAAATAACGTAAGTAACATCGGACATGTTTCTTCTAAGTACTTTTACGTCGACAAAAGAATGTGTGGTAGACTATCTTCATTTCTATTGTACGTTCGTCTATAACAAAGGTATCTTTAACTGAGAATAATAAATAAGATACTTGTGTAATGGCCTCACTATGTAGCAAAAAGAACTCTCGCTTTCTATACAATAGTATTTTCTTTCCTCGTCTAATTCAAAATAAATAATTTGGGCATTTCTTATGATGGGGAGAAAGCTTCTCTGTTCGCTATTCCACAAGCTAAATTAAGAGCGCCGGTAGTGTAGTAGGTGGGTGTTGGCAATATAACATAACTGTTAAGTTGTTAAGTTGGCTATTTTGACAGATTTTTGAACTTACTTCCTCTCTCTCACGTACTCGCTCGGCAATGTAACTTGTACTTTGTGATAAAATAATACAACGGCTCTGTAGTATCAAATTCGTGGTTTTACTTACTAATTAATCAGCCCTACAATACCTACAAAAATTACACTCTCTCGCTCAGTGGGGCCTACCGCCTTCCGCCCAAGAGCGCCGCACACGTTTCCCTCATACGTCAAAAATAAAAAGTTGCATCTAAAGAATTCTTGGAATTAGTAATCGTTTTAGCAACTACTATGTCCAAACAACTAGAAAATATACATTAAATGTGTTTTTGATAACTACCTTTATTTGTTTTTCTTCACCGAAAAGGTCAATATTTAACCGACTACGCAGTCGTGTAGTCGGTGTTCACGTAATTAGTTTTTCAAATTATTTTTATGGTGAATGTTGAAAACCAAGATATAGAGAAAGCGCCGCCGGTTCAAAAACCATTTTGACACATTTACGGTATAAGTAAGCTCTTGGTAAAAGGATAAAAGGCTGAGATATTTGATGCAATACACTTATTATCAATTTATACTCAAAAAACGGTCTTATTGTAGTGATTACCTTCAGACTTATAGAAAGTATTTTGACACATTTACGGTGCAAGTAAGCTCTTGGTATATTGTGGTATTATAAGGATGTTATGTTTATTAATTTTTTTGTGTTGTTTTTGTTGTTTATCATATTCTGTAGTTTTTATATCATATCCTAAGACAGTTTGCATGTGCCTACAAAGAAATTTAATTGTCATACAAGTTTGCTCGATCAACTAATCTGAAGTGAAGCTGAAGTGTTTTTTTTTTTGCTATTTGTTCAGTTTGACAAACTGAACAACTCGAGTATTTTGCGTTATTACTTATTGTATAATTAGGTACTTATTATTTATCTGTAGAGAAGGTAAACGTCAATACAAGTTTTATTAAACTCGCCATCGACGGTACCTTATCCAGAGGGTAGTTAATAAAACTTTCAAATAATCCTGTTCAAAACATGGGTTGGATGTCAGCCATGTCTATAACTTGATGAGCTAGGTTCGGCAAACATAAACCCACGCGGTAAATATGTTCCGGTAATTACAGAAACACAGCGAAGATTATTATTAATTACATTATTGAAAAGAGCGTCTGTGGTCTAATGGCTAGGGCCGCTGCCTCCCGTCTGGCAGACGCGGGTTCGATCCCCATTACGTACCAATTCTAAATCACATTCATATGTACGTTTATTCGACGCTCTTACGGTGAAAGAAAACATCGTGATGAAATCTGCACACTCCTGCGAAGAAACGTAAAGTGCAAAGGTTGTGCATGAAGTCGACCAATCCGCACTGGGCCAGCGTGGTCGACTATGGCCTAATCGCCCTTATTAAAGGATAGGCTCGAGCCCCTCGGTGGGGACATATTATATGAGCTGTTGATGTATTGAGTATTTCGTGGTATATAGCAACTTTTTTTATATATATGACTGATTTTGATACTATTAGGTTACATAGTTGTAGTCAGCTTACTGCGCTGCAGTGAGGTGTTACACCGTTGGATATTTTTCTACGATAAAAAGTAGACTGTTCATCCTTGGGTACCAAATTATCTCCGTACCAAATTACATCCAAATCAGTTCGGTAGTTTAGCTTCTCGTATTCTTCTACTTCGTGTTGGTTGAAGGTCGACAAGCAGCTTCACAAACCCTGGTCAGTCAGGTCAGTATTAGAGAGCTGCTGATAATGCAGCTAATCATGCAGCTAATCATGTAATGCTGCTGCTGCTGTTGTTAATTATGATTATTTAAGGAAAAATATTAACTTCCGTCATCCCACAAAATAATCTTGTAACAGAAAACAATCGAAGTTTATTCAAACTACTTCAAAAATAAGAAAATAAATACTTCCAACCTCATAAAATTTCCTAAGAAAAATGTTTCCATAAATTTATGAGAGAACTTAAGGCGAATCTTATCTTTATCCATACTATGTGTCGGCGATCGACCTTGAAGGAACAAGACATGGCAATGTCTTGCTACTACACCGCATGGGTGCGATCGTAAATAATTCCTTTTTTATGTTATTATTTTTTATTAAATATTTTTTGAATGTCATTTAGGCTAAGATGTAATAATTTCTCTTTAGGCTAAGATGTTATTTTTCATATTTTCTATTAAATATTTTGGTAATGTTTTCTTTTATTTTAGGCTAGAGTAATTTTTATATTTTCCTTTATTTTTTCCTTGTGTTTGTTTATTAGTGTTTTCTCGAAGTTTGATTCTTTATGTAAATGAAAGAAAAGCGCATTTTTAGAAATTTAGAGTCGTATGCTTCATGTACCGCAACTAGCGAATTATAACCCGAGAACAGATTTCTTATGTAAAGTAACTAAGAACCTTATCTTGTAAATTATAACAAAAGCACGTCACGGATTTCGATAAAATTTGTAAAACAAGTAGCCCTCACTAAGATCTAACTATTATAATTGTCACTAATAAGATCCAATAGCCATTTTCAAAGTTATTTCCACGGAAAAGTCTAAATTTTAATCTTCAAACAAAATTGACAGATACTAATAAGAAACCTGTTAGATACTTATTAGAAATAAGAATATACACAATATCTCATAAATTAGTACATAGTCCTATGTAAAAATCTTAAAGAATTCAATAAAATAAAACAGCTATCTATCTCGCTCGCACACACACCCCCCTCGCGCAGCCCCCGCCCCGGAACTAGGGCGATTTTCTATAAAAACCGGCCAATCGCCGGCGAATTCCATTCCATTGCCACGATCCGACTGATTGTGCAAGTCATTTGCGACCGAGCGAGCTGGAAGCTGAAGCACTCTCGAGAACAAGTTGTTTTCTTTGCGGCAGTCTCCTCCCTGATCCTGAACGAACCCGAGGCTGTGAAGCTAGCCGTGGAACGTGCGGCGATAAGAGACGACGGAGAGAGTAACAAGGCGGCGGCGGCGCACAATGATGGATCGGCGGAAAAAAGTCCTTTTTTCAGAGTTCAACTTTAGGCAGATTTTGTATCATTAATAAATACTACAGTCTTCAACAAACAATGCTATATAATTTTTTTTTATTTTTATTATTGTGTTATTGGTTAAATTAAAGGCTAAAGTCAGACTTTAAAGAAACGTTATTTATTTCTTGAAAAATATGACTTTTTTTGCTTAGTTACACTAGATAACCAGTGTATTTAAAAAAAATATAAAAATAACTGGTAATACTACATACATTAGAGCATCTAAAACTAAATTTATAATTTGAGGAAAGTACTTAGTATTAATGTAGTATCGTTAGAGAACAAAGCATTTTTTTTTTACATAATTTCTTATTTCAATCGACCATATCTAGCTTGCGGCGCTTTCCGGCGGTGTCTTATGTAGTTTACGTGATAGGTACATTCCTATAGATAATTAACAAATCACTTCCAGCTGCTAATATCTGCTAACCTTGTTTTTGTAGTCCTATTAGTAAATGAGCTTCATATTGCCTACATTAAGAATTAATTTTTTTAATGAGGGTAAATTACCTAAAAAAAATAGTAATGGCTATAAAAGGGATAAACTTTTGTTTTATTTTTCATTACTTGTTCATAACCGGTACAGTGATAACAAATTTTACACTAAAATGGCGAATTTTACTATTTCTAACGACAAATTAGCCGAAATTGCTATCGCAAGCGGTCGCGATGTCAATAAGTGCGTTGAAGTTATTAAAAGCAATCATACTGATTTATCGGAGATCATGTTAGTGAAAATAAGTGAACATTTGATCAAAACCTTTTTTCCCAAATTTACAAAAAAGTGGAATGAAGCAGCTCGGAATAAGAAGTTCTTTTTTGCTAAAAATGAAAAATGGCTGTCAGTAAAGTTTACGGTTCTTAATGAAGATATTGCAGCAGGATCATCAAAACGATCTCACAGTGGAAGACCAGAAAAACCTATCGATGAATGTTCTGACCGAGCCAAAAGGTATAAAGTTAAAAAGCTATGCGAAACTGTCCAACCTGAATTAATTGCTGCAGCAGCTAAGAGAATAAGCGATCAATCAACAAGATGTGAAGCATTTAGTGCGGAGAAAGCGTGGGCATTAATGTTAGATGCATCATTAACAAGGCATCAATATGAAATTCTTAGAAAAGCTGCAAAGGAAATTGGATGTGATATTTTTCCAGCTTATCATAATGTCTTAAATGCAAAGAAAGATTGCTATCCTCCTCATATAGATGCAACAGAAAGCTACGCTTACGTAGGTCTTCAAGAATTATTAGATCATACTGTAAAGAGGATATATAAAACAAAAACTGACGATGAATTGGCAAGTATGAGTGAGGAAGTAACACTTTTATCAAAATGGGGTTGCGATGGCTCATCGGGCCACACTGAATACAAACAGTCATTTGTCGAAGATGGTGCTACAGATACCAACATATTTCTAACAACATTAGTTCCGCTCCGTCTTAACAACAAAATAAATAATTCTTTGGTGTATTGGAAAAATGAAACTCCTTCTTCAACCAGGTATTGCAGACCAGTACAGTTTCAGTTCATGAAAGAAACAACGGATGTCAGTAAAAACGAGATCTCAAGAATGGAAAGTGAAATAGCTAATCTAAATCAAACAACGATTTCCATGAACAACAGGATTTTTAGAGTGACTCATGAACTTCATTTAACCATGATCGATGGTAAAATTGCACAAACAATCACAGATACTTCTTCTAATGCAGTGTGCTATATATGCAAGGCGAAGCCGACTGAAATGAATAAGCTGGAACATTTAAAAACAAAAGAAGTAAATACGGACGCTTTTAAAGTAGGCCTTAGTCCGTTACATGCAAGACTGAAATTTATGGAATGTATTTTGCATATTGCCTATAATAAATCGTTTAAAAGCTGGAGAACCAATGCCAACACGCTGCCACTTAAAGAAGAGGAGAAGAAAAAAATACAAGACGAGCTTTTCAAAAGATTGGGAATTAAGGTGGACTTCGTTAAGCAAGGAATGGGCTCGTCGAATGATGGAAACACGTCAAGGAGGTTTTTTGATAATGTGGATATAGTGGCGGAAATTACAGGAGTCGATGAAAGGTTGATTCATCGATTTTCTATAATATTGCAGACAATCAACTCCGGGGCTTCAGTTGACTGAGAAAAGTTCGGGAAGTATTGTGAAGAGACTACAAGACTGTATGTTGGGTTATATGACTGGTACTATATGCCAAATACAGTGCATAAGGTTCTAATGCACGGCAGTCATATAATTTCAGCTGCTGCATTGCCAGTGGGAATGTTATCTGAGGAAGCCCAAGAGGCGCGCAACAAGGACTACCGTCGATACAGATTAAACCATTCTCGAAAATGCTCACGTGAATTGACGAACGAAGATGTTTTTCACATGCTTTTGGCTTCTTCAGATCCGTACACAAATAGTTTAAGGGCTATGCGTAGCCCAAAGCATTTGCCCTTGCATGAAGATGTAAAAGCTTTGCTGCATGGAGGAAATGAAGAATGATCCTCAAACTTAATTTAATGATTTTTATTCCTGTTCATTACTGTGTATGTATTTGTATGCTTTCTTTGTATATATATATTCATTATTGTATATGTCTTAAAAAATGCACAAAAATTAATGATTTAATTTATTTTGTTATTTATTTTTTAGTTTTCTTTCATTTACTGCTTTTCTGATTTTTACGATACTATAATATAACTAAAACATTATGAAAAATATGCTTTCTTATTATTTTATGAACTAATATCCAACATTTATAACATTCCCTTTCTATAAAACAATTATTTCCGCCGCGCCATACAACGTCCACCACTGTGCGGCGTGGCGACAGCGAAGCGACGACGTGGAAGCGAATCGGAACAGGCGCTCGACGAGCCCAATACCTATTTACAGTCCTATGTTTCTAGTCCTATGTTTCTATCGCAAAGTGACGGACGCACCGTAGAACAGTGGATCGGTGCTCTGCGTCCGTCTCATGGTCCTTCGAGCCGGATCACTGTATGCAGTTGGGCCACGTCGAGCAAGCCACTTCAAGGGGCCACGTCGAGCAAGCCACTTCAAGGGGCCACGTCGAGTATAGAAGCCAGCCAACCGAGGGAAAGACCATAGTACCATCCGGTACGAGCTACGCGGGTCGGGAATACGTATAACGGTGACAACAAGACCCAAAAGCGTAGCACGCCAGTCGGACGCCAGCCGTGGCCAAGACTAGCGGTGTGGTATATTCGGACGTATATCACCTATCCCACAAGCGGGATAGAAGCAGTCCGGCTGTCCCGAAGTGGAGCCGCATTGGCATTGCACACACCACTTTCGGTCCAGTTCCCCCCTTTTCGCGCTTGGGTGACGTACACCGGTAGGACGTCACCCCGTAGGAGTTAGGTAGGGCGTAGGTGGTAGGGACCGGTAGGAACGTGACCGACCCACTGACTGGACGAAAGGTAGGACAACCGTGACGTGCATACGACCGACTCACAGACTGAGACGGTAGGCAGGAAGAAAGAAGACGTCTGAAGAAAGAAGCGAAGATGAAGCCAACCGCTACGAAAGGGAGCCACAGCGACGAAGGAGGTCTGAGGTTGCGATCGGGCAGGACCACGACGCCGACCGAGGGGGCACAGAGGCCCCGCGACGAAGAGGAACAGGAAGTCTCTACAAGGGAAAGTTCGAGCGTTTCGACGTCGAAAACGTCATCGGGCACGGAGACTAACACATGGTCGGCGGGCACAGGGTTCTCCGCCGCTGGCGGCACGAGCAGTGGCACGTATCGTACTAGGGAGGAAGAGGACATCACGCTAACTGAGGATGAGCCACACGATGTTACGGTTAGGGAAAACGTTGTTAGGGACAACTCCCGAGCGGGCACTGCGGATAGCGAACAGAAAGCGAGAGCGCTTCAGGCGAAAATGAAATTGATGGAAGAAAAAAGAAGGGAGATAGAGAAGGAGCTAGCCCAGGCCGAATACGAGCTAGCTTTTCTACCTTCACGTTCCGAAACGACATTCAGCATCGACGCGCAGTGCAGCGCTACGGCGGCGACCAACAGGGGGGGGCGCTGCGCGGGGAGGGGTCAGAGAGAAATAGAAGATGTGCCGAACGAGCATCGCCGTAACCAAGCTCAAGCGAATAACAGCGTGAATGATTTAACTAGCGCATTAACGAACGCGCTGAAGTATCTAAAGATGGAATCCGAAGCAGAAACCAGAGCGCCACCGCCGAAATACCTACTTGATCTGCCGTCGTTTGATGGGGAAATAAGCGAGTGGATAGCGTTCAAAACTGTTTATGAGGACACCCGGCTCCTATTCAGTGAGACGCAAAACGTAGCTCGACTACGAAAAGCGCTCAGAGGCGCCGCGCGTGATTCAGTTAAGGCGCTGCTCTACTCAGGTTCGCACACGGCAGAAATTATGGAGTCGTTGGAACGTAGGTTCGGGCGGCCAGAGATATTAATTATGAACGAAATGGATATTATAAAGAAAATGCCACGTCTGCAAGAGGACGGAAGGAACATCGCCTCGTTTGCGAATAAGGTGGCGAATTGCGTAGCTTCCATTAAAGCGCTAGGGAAACCGCAGTATCTGTATTCACCGGAGCTCACGAGCCGCATTGTAGAGAAGCTCAATCTTATACTCAAGTTCAAGTGGAGCGAGTATACGAACAGATACCCGGATGAACCAGAACTGGAAAAGATGAGCGAGTTCTTGAACGTAATGACGGAGCAGTTGGGCACGATAGCGGCTTACGAGACTCGGAAAGAAGAAAAGAGAGAAAGAAAAGATACGCGCTTTGAAAGAAAAAGACGACCGATACATTCGACGCGATTATATGAGAGCGAGTATTCGGAATCGTGCGAATCGAATGACGATGATAGCGAGCAAGAGGAATCGACTAGAATGATTGCAGCAATTAACAAGCCGGCTAAGAAGTTCAAGAGGGACGACAAGAAAGAACCGAGACCATTCACACCGCGGCAAGCTACGAAGATTACTTGCCCCTTATGCAGCGACACGCACGGCCTACGAGACTGCGAAAAATTCCGCGCGCTCTCTTATGACGAAAAATGGAACAAAGCAAAGGAGCTAGGCGTGTGTTTTCGATGTTTGAGCGCGACCCATCGCCGTTTCAACTGCAGATCTAAACCGTGCGGAAAAGGAGGGTGTAGAATGGGCCACCATGAACTTCTACACAAAGAAGAGGTAGCGAGAGCCACGGTGACATCGACTGTCAATGCGATCGTCGGCGAGCACACAACCTACCTGAAGATAGTGCCGATCGAACTATACGGCTCACGAGGCAAGGTAGATACATTCGCCCTGTTGGACGAGGGGTCCACCCTAACGCTCATAGAAGAAGAGACAGCATTGGCCGTGGCACCAAGAGGAAAGGCAGAGCCACTCAGCATAGAAGGAATTGGCGGAAAACGCACCGACTTCAAGCAATCATTCAAGCTGTCATTGAAAGTAAAAGGTCGATTTGAAAGGAAGCTAGAAAGAATGACGGCCTACACCATAGGACCGTTGAATCTTACGACGCAGGCAGTGCCACGGGAACTAGTGGCAAAGTGCGCTCACCTGAAAGATATCGAGGATCAGCTGATTTACGAACGCGTCCGCCCTACTGTACTTATAGGACAAGACAACTGGAATCTGATCACTACACGCGAAATAAAGGAGGGAGACATCGATCAACCAGTCGCATCGTACACTTCGTTGGGATGGGTGCTACATGGGCGCGAAAAGAACTACGGAAGAAGACGCGCTGTTATCAACCACCTAACGAGGGAGAGGGGCAATGATCCACTGGACGCCATGATCAAGGAGCACTTCAGCATAGAGAGCCTTGGTATAGAACCGAAGAAGCCATCGAATGACATTAATCAGCGCGCACTCAACGTCCTGGAAGGCACTACGAAGCAGCTGTCTAATGGACGCTATGAAACCGGTCTTATCTGGCGAACGGATGAAGAAATAATGCCAGAAAACAGACAACATGCGGAACGCAGACTGTACTCAATTGAACGGAAGCTAGAAAGGGATAGCAATTTGAAGAAAGAGTACAGTAAACAGATAGAAAATCTGTTGGAAAAAGAATACGCTGAGGAAGCTATGAACGCACCTATCTCGCCAAGGACATGGTACTTACCTCACTTCGCCGTCTACCATCCTCAAAAGAGAAAGATGCGATTGGTTTTCGACGCTGCGGCCAGAGTAGGAGGTCGCAGCCTTAACGACGCGTTACTACCAGGCCCCGACTTGTTGCAGAGCTTATTCGGGGTACTAGCAAGATTTAGAGAGGGAAAAGTAGCCGTCATTGCGGATATCAAGGAGATGTTTCTTCAAGTGAAAATAAGAGAGGAAGACAGAGACAGCCTGCGATTTTTATGGCGAGCAAACAAGAGCGAACCCGTCAAAGAATACAGAATGACATCATTGATTTTTGGCGCAGCATCCTCTCCGTGTACGGCAATTTACGTGAAGAATAAGAACGCCGAGAACTTCAGAGATGTGTATCCCGAGACAGCGGCCGCAGTAGAACGACAATTCTATATGGATGACTACTTGCAAGCCTTTGAAGATGCCGCAGCAGCGAACAAGGCAGTGAAGGAGATGAAAGACATCCATGAGAAGGCCAAATTTGAGCTAAGAGGATGGGCGAGTAACGATCCCAATGCACTGAAAGGTGTAGAAGAAACTAGCGCGTCGTCCAGTACAGCCACACTGGCTGACAAGGAAGAAAGAACGTTGGGCCTCATATGGAAGATAAAGGCTGACACACTTAGCTTCGCGCTAAACCTACGAAACACACCAAAGGAGGCCATAGAGGGACAACGACCTCCCACCAAGCGAGAGGTCACGAGCGCGGTCATGTCGGTCTTTGACCCGCTAGGGCTCGCATCACCTATTACGATACAGGGCAAGAAGCTCATACAAAACATTTGGCGAAGCGGCATAGAATGGGACACACAAGTGACGGAGGAATTAAATGATGAATGGAACAAATGGCTGAAAGGCCTAGGAAAATTGGAAGGCCTAGAGATACCAAGGAGCATCACCCCGAGCTCACACAGGGGGGAGTTACATGTCTTCGTCGACGCGAGCGAACAGGCGTACGCGTGCGCTGCGTACTGGCTGGACGAGAAGACAAAAGGAGTATCGTTGATCGCAGCAAAGGCCAAGGTGACGCCATTGAAACCCGTATCCATTCCTAGACTGGAATTGCAGGCAGCCGTCTTAGGTTGCAGACTAGCCGCATCCATCAAGAAGGAGTTGAACAGCGAAACAACGACCACTATATATTGGACGGACAGCAAGACGGTACTAGCATGGATTAAGTCAGATCCGCGACAGTTCAAGTCATTCGTTGCGCATAGACTGGCCGAAATTGAAGAGAGTTCAACACCTCAGCAGTGGAGATGGATACCCACCAAATTGAACGTAGCAGACGATGCCACAAGAGGATCACCAGCGGAGTTTTCGACAGCTCATAGATGGTTCACCGGACCACCTTTCTTACAGCTGCCACCGAGCGAGTGGCCACAGGAAAAGCCTAAGGAAAATACCATCATTGACGACTCAGAGCTGAGACGACCAGCCGTACACACAACGGCTGCCACCGAACAGAAACGCGATCCGTTGCCCGCGGTTGATAGGTTTAGCAATTGGGGTAGGTACGTTAGAGCCACTGCCCGTGTTATCCAGTGCGTGGAAATCCTACGCCGTAGATACCGACACGACGAAACTGCAAAAAGCGGAGAGTTGTACCCACTAACCATGAAGTACCTACAAGCCGCCGAACACCTGATTATACAGAAAGCTCAAAGAGCAGATTTCGCAGAAGAGATAGCCCGAATAAAATCGAAGCAACAACTACCCAAGTCTTCACCACTACGGAAGCTATGCGTCGAAATAGATGAACATGGTCTGTTGCGTGTGACTGGCCGTCTAGATCTCTACACAAGTCTAGACGAGACTAAGAAGCGACCCGCCATTCTCAACGCGAGAAACGCAATCACTAGATTGTTGATTCAGCACACGCACGAAACGTTCATGCATGGCAATCACGACACCGTCATCAACGAGCTGCGACAGAAGTATTTTATACTTGGTCTACGAAACGCCGTAAGAAAATTGATCTACAACTGTCAGTGGTGCAAGCTACGCAAGCTACAGCCTACAAAACCACAAGAAGGCGCGCTACCACCAGAGAGAATGAGCAGCGAATCTCCTCCTTTTAACTGCTCTGCTATCGACTACTTCGGCCCAATGACAATAACAATCGGCCGACGCACAGAAAAGAGGTGGGGAGCCTTGATAACTTGCCTTACCACCCGCGCCATACACATTGAACTCGCAGCTAGTTTGACGCCATCGTCCGCTATCATGGCACTGCGACGCTTCATGGCACGACGAGGAACACCGAGCGTAATCTACTCAGACAACGGGACCAACTTCGTGAGAGCGAACAAAGAACTAATGGCTGCAGCAGACGAAGTAAAAGATTACGCGACAGCGCGAGGAATCGTGTGGAAATTTATACCACCAGGAGCACCACACATGGGAGGCGCATGGGAACGTATGATAAAGACCGTAAAAACCTCACTAACCGCGGTCTTAAAAGAGCGAGCGCCCAGAGAAGAAACACTTCACACGCTACTGTTGGAAGTCGAACACGTCGTAAATTCACGCCCACTAACACCAGTCCAGCCAGACTTGAATAAAGAAGCGTTAACGCCGAACCACTTTCTCATCGGTCGTTCTTGTGGCATCACTCCCATAGGCCACTTTAACGCCCGAGACGCAGACGGTCATACATGGAGGACGGCTCAATACTTAGCCGACCAATTCTGGCGAAGATGGACTAAAGAGTACTTACCACTATTGTTACCCAGACGACCAGCCAACTCGCAGCATCACCGCGAACCCAAAATCGGCGACATAGTCCTAATCTCCGATGGCACGACGCCCAGAGGGCTATGGCAGCGAGGCGAAGTTGTAAACATCAATCCAGGCTCGGATTCGAAAATACGAGTGGTAGAAGTACGTACTAACACCGGCATCATGCGACGACCGACATCGCGCCTGATCATCCTGACCTGACCCGATCGCAACCTCCTCTTCAACAACACTGCAAGATCGCCTTCGACTTTATGGTGTTGGCACACAGGGGGGAGACTGTCGGCGATCGACCTTGAAGGAACAAGACATGGCAATGTCTTGCTACTACACCGCATGGGTGCGATCGTAAATAATTCCTTTTTTATGTTATTATTTTTTATTAAATATTTTTTGAATGTCATTTAGGCTAAGATGTAATAATTTCTCTTTAGGCTAAGATGTTATTTTTCATATTTTCTATTAAATATTTTGGTAATGTTTTCTTTTATTTTAGGCTAGAGTAATTTTTATATTTTCCTTTATTTTTTCCTTGTGTTTGTTTATTAGTGTTTTCTCGAAGTTTGATTCTTTATGTAAATGAAAGAAAAGCGCATTTTTAGAAATTTAGAGTCGTATGCTTCATGTACCGCAACTAGCGAATTATAACCCGAGAACAGATTTCTTATGTAAAGTAACTAAGAACCTTATCTTGTAAATTATAACAAAAGCACGTCACGGATTTCGATAAAATTTGTAAAACAAGTAGCCCTCACTAAGATCTAACTATTATAATTGTCACTAATAAGATCCAATAGCCATTTTCAAAGTTATTTCCACGGAAAAGTCTAAATTTTAATCTTCAAACAAAATTGACAGATACTAATAAGAAACCTGTTAGATACTTATTAGAAATAAGAATATACACAATATCTCATAAATTAGTACATAGTCCTATGTAAAAATCTTAAAGAATTCAATAAAATAAAACAGCTATCTATCTCGCTCGCACACACACCCCCCTCGCGCAGCCCCCGCCCCGGAACTAGGGCGATTTTCTATAAAAACCGGCCAATCGCCGGCGAATTCCATTCCATTGCCACGATCCGACTGATTGTGCAAGTCATTTGCGACCGAGCGAGCTGGAAGCTGAAGCACTCTCGAGAACAAGTTGTTTTCTTTGCGGCAGTCTCCTCCCTGATCCTGAACGAACCCGAGGCTGTGAAGCTAGCCGTGGAACGTGCGGCGATAAGAGACGACGGAGAGAGTAACAAGGCGGCGGCGGCGTGGCGACAGCGAAGCGACGACGTGGAAGCGAATCGGAACAGGCGCTCGACGAGCCCAATACCTATTTACAGTCCTATGTTTCTAGTCCTATGTTTCTATCGCAAAGTGACGGACGCACCGTAGAACAGTGGATCGGTGCTCTGCGTCCGTCTCACTATGTAATAATAATAATATTATATAAATGCAAAAGTAACTTTTCATATCTGTTTGTCTGTTACGCTATCACGGCTAAACTACTAAACAGATGTTGATGGAATCCAAGGACAGACATTAGCTACTTTTTACCGCAAGAAAAGGAAGGGAATGTACGGGTAAAAAAACACTCGTGGTCTCTTTCTCACGCACGAGTACAAGTGTACAAGTACAACCATATTGAATCAACCCACCTTCGTGCGAATTATCGCTGAAACTAGAATACTTCCTTTCTTGTCATATATTTATCTTTCTTTCTTTCTTTACAAAATTAAGTTGTCTGCGTGTCCCCCTTAAGCCAAAACGATGTTGCCAAACGTGGTTTAGTGTATGCTCCTTAGGAGCCCACAATTAATGTTCTGCTTACCCCTTCGAGGACAGGAGCGTGATCTTTTATGTATATAATATATATATACATATAATTATTTAATTATCACCCATGCATGATGTCCAAATTAGTAGGTACGCTCACTAACAAAACATGAGTATTTGCTACAGCGTAGCGCAACCGCGTAGTACTTTGCTACGGCAGAGACAAAGTCGTAGGCGCGAAGTCTACGGCGACGAGTTTTTCTTTTTGTTGGTTGTTGTATTTAATAATTTGCTGTATTTTAGTGTTTTTGAAGAATGATGAAATATTGTTTTGGATTCAGTATGAAATTAAATTATTTGAATCGCGCTCAGTAGTCATAAATTCCAATTCATCGACCATTCCACATAATATTATTATTATATTATGATGGTGATGGTTAAATAAAAATAAAAAATCGCTAAACGCCCTCAGCCGTGTGGTGACGGCAGAGTAGAATACATTTGTCACCAACTACTACTCTTCCCATGAGCGTCGTAAGAGGCGACTTAGGGACTACACATTGAACAGGGAACGGGCAGCAGCGCTCTCTGATATAGTAACCTTTTAATCTGCGATCTCCAACCCGCCTGCCAAGCGTGGAGATTATGGCAAAGCCAAGCACTTAAGTGGAGGAAGCTCATAGTCCAGCAGTGGACTGTAACGGGCCGTTGATGTTGATGATGAAACGAACTCACCGCTTCCATCTACTTTTTCCTAGTAATTTCCGTCCATAGAAATAGCCTAAAAACTTAAATCTACAAATGATATAACACCATAAATAAACTTAGTCTATATAAAAAGAAATGTTGATGTTACGTAATCAGGAAACATTTTTACCATAAGATAAATGTGCAAAGCCCAATCTAGTTTGGCGCTCGCCCAGCGCGAGCGTCCCATCGCATAAAACCACGCTATCTGGGACAGCCATTCCAACCGAAAACCACATTTCTAAATTAAACTCTAAATAAACTAGTGGCTCTGTGAGCTGTAGACCTCGGGAGTATTTTTTTGTTTTTCGAAATGGCTGATTTATGATTTTTAAAATTTTCTTTCAACCCTATTAACTTCGTAATGTTTTTTTAAATTTCCAAAAACTGACTAGACCAAAAAAATCTATATATTTATCGAACCTGCTTACCAAAAACGAGAATCGGTTGAAAAACGCGGCCTGTAGAGTGGAACAAACAGACATACAGATGGACATACAAAAGCAATTTTGGCCAAGCTGAAACAGAGACGCTTCGCTCGGTCAATAAACAAACAAAATGTTACTCCATAGTAAAACCGTCAGTAAATCTTCTTCAGACTAAAAATAGGCAGCAATTAAGACTGGCTCGGTATAGTGATGTCCGTTAACGATAATGTTATATCGATAGATCAAAACCTGGCCGATCGGGTTTTGTTTTATAATAGACTTTTAAAAATACTTAAATATCTACGTATTGAAAATGATTTTGTGTACCACTTACTGATGACTGTACTACATATAAGATACAAATTCTTCAAAAGGATAAAGGCTTAGATATTTGATGCAATATACTTTGTATCAATCAAAAAACGGTCTTCTTGTAGTGATTACCTTCAGACTTATAGAAGTTGGATATTTATAATTTAGAGGCGAGAAGGTGTTATTTGTATTCTAAAATACTTGCCCTCGATTTTTTGAAATTATTTTTACAACTGAGTAGGAAGATTTTTCCATAATTGGCATAAGTAAAGACGTTACATCTTTACCCGCCAATTAATAAAAAAAATATTTTATGAAATCTTTCCGTAGATATTTCCACATCGCCCACTCAAATAAATACTTCACAATATTTTTCACGGAAAATAACAGGTTTTTTATTTCATTTCGTTACAATTTGAGTAAGATAATGCAAAACTGGCTATTGAACAGTTATATCGAATAAATTTAATGATTGTGCATCGCATATTATTGATTTTCAAAGTCATTTATTAAACATAAAAAGAACAAACATGCATACAAAAAGATCTTGTTCTAAATGTACACTATTATAAGTAAATACCGTTCAATATTATTACTTACTTCAATAAATAATTACCCTAATTGAAGAGGCTTTAGTGGACATAACATTTATGAGACATTTTACGGGCTTACCGCGATAATATTTTTGTTGATTGATATTTTTGGGGTCTCCACCCGATATTTCGGCGCTGTCAAATGTCTCATAAATGTTATGATAATGACCGCGAAAGTTTAAAATTATATTTTAGTGGACATGTTTATAGGCGGATAACAGAAATATGTTTACGCACAAAAAGCTAGCCAACAAAGACTTTTTCGTCGTTTTTCACCCATCTAACATAAAAAAAAAAAGTAAATTAACCGTGTTTATTCTATTCATCAACAGGTCATATACGTCCCCACCGAGGATCACAAGGCTACCTTGAATTAGGGTGATCGGATCTTAGTCGACCATGCTGGCCCAATGCGGGTTGGCCTACTTCACACACACACAACCTTTGGATTTCTTCGCTGGTTCTTGTACCAGGTTTCCTCAAAATATTTTACTTCACCGAAAGAGCGTGGAATAAACGTAATATTTTTTTTTTATTTCTTATAGTGTATCAAAACCTGTTAGTCGCTATAGTCAATCGATCATCGATATGGATGGGTTGCGCCGGCGCATCCCGCGGTGCGTACACGCACGCTGACGACGTCACGCGATGAGTAGGACCGCGTGGGGCCTGACAGGTGTCGCCATGTCATATTTCAAACTAGCTGTCCACCGATAAAAAGTATCTTATGTGTTAATCCCGAGTACAAACTATATCTATTCCAAGTTTCATCCAAATCCGTTCAGTAATTTAGGCGTGAAAGTGAAACAAACATCCAAACATTTATAATTTTAGTGTGAAGTGTGATCTACGCATTTTTCACACTAACAGGTCCTGGAAAAACGCTAAGCTAGGCAGTAACAGTTTGGAAAACCGAACAATTTTATTTTTGTCGTGAATTTCAAAAAACAAGTGTGTGTGTGTGTGTGTTACTTAAAAATAAGTGTCTTCTGTATTTCGATCTCACAAGTCTTCAGCCTTCAGGATATCCTGACATCATTGAAAATTCGGAAGTGTGTTTATTTGTTACAATACAATACAATACTCAAAGCTCAATTCTACGCTCCGCGCTTACGCTCATACACTATAGTATACTACGCTCTTATCAGCTGTTAGTTCGTTCTTTTGAAAAATGAGATAATATTTTATTATAAATAATCATTGCCACGAATGCACTACTAATATTATAGTGAATAGACCCGCTAAACTATTACCAAAATAATATTATATAAAAATCTTCTTTTGTTAAAAATATTAGCTTGATTTTTAATTTCGTGGAAAGTTTAGTAGTACGTATTATATTTTCTACTCCTCTGTGAAATTAAATAAATACACTAAAATTACATAATCTGTAGAAAAACTATTTACTGATTTTTAGGGTTCCGTAGCCAAATGGCAAAAAACGGAACCCTTATGGATTCGTCATGTCTGTCTTTCTGTCCGTCCGTATGTCACAGCCACTTTTTTCGGAAACTATAAGAACTATACTGTTGAAACTTGGCAAGTAGATGTATTCTGTGAATCGCATTAAGATTTTCATACAAAAATAGAAAAAAAAAAAAAATTTTGGGGGTTCCCCATACATAGAACTGAAACTCAAAATGTTTTTTTTTCATCAAACCCATACGTATGGGGTGGATAGGTCTTCAAAAATGATAGTGAGGTTTCTAATACCATTTTTTTCTAAACTGAATAGTTTGCGCGAGAGACACTTCCAAAGTGGTAAAATGTGTGTGTCCCCCCCCCTGTAACTTCTAAAATAAGAGAATGATAAAACTAAAAAAATATATGATGTACATTACCATGGAAACTTCAAACGAAAATTGGTTTGAACGAGATCCAGTAAGTAGTTTTTTTTTTTAATACGTCATAAATCGTAAATTTACTATTATTAAAACATCGATCAAAGTTACAACTTCAAGAACTTTTATGTTACTTGCTGCTACGGAACCCTTCATGGGCGAGTCCGACTCGCACTTGGCCGCTTTTTTTATTCATATGAATGAATATTTTGATAGATTGAACATGTTGGAGATATATAATATGATGCTTTATTTGTTATGAACATACTGATATTGTTACAAATAGCTACAAATAACAAAGATATTGAAGAAAAATATATTGTGCTGAAATAATAATTTGTTTTTCTAGCTAAAATAAACATACCCCCCATTTTTATTATGGTTCCGTAGCCAAATAACAAAAAACTCAACGCTTATTTTTACTTTAGCCTATCTATCTGTCCGTGTGTCTGTAGGTAGGTACGTTATTTCACTCAATACTTTGATAAAGTTTAAACTGTCTATGTAGTAAAATTAAGTACGAGAAAAGTAAAAAAAATGTGAAAAAAGGTAGGCTTGACAGGTTAACGAATAGAATACCAACTTTAAAATGTACTTGTGCTAAGTAAGAAATTCAGTACAAGTATCATAAAAAATGACTTGAGTCCGTCTATGTAGGTAGTAAAAAGTAGGTATTAGAACAGTAAAAAGATTGCGAAAAAATAAAATCATAACATCATTTACTAAAATAATTTCATAACCTATTTAATACTAGCGGTCCGCCTGCTCGCGTTGTGTAAGATTTTCCCGTGGGAATAAAACATTTTCCCGTAAAAAGTATCCTTTGTGTTATATCAGGGTACAAACTATCTCTATTCTAAATTTCATCCACGAAAGAGTAAAAAACAACCATCCATACATCCCTACTTACAAAATTTCGGGTTTATAATATAAATAAGGAAATTTTTTATCATTACTTATTAGCTCCGTGTGCTAACTTCTGCATATTAGGCAACTACGGAACCCTACACTTTGCGTGGTCCGACACGTGCTTGGCCAGTTATTTTTGTTACACGACGGAACCTTTCCTGTTCGACATGCCCTTCGAAGCTGGAAATCTTTTTTTAAATGAAAAACAAGATTCGCGCCACCAAACATTTCGGAATAACAGGATAATTTTGCCCCGACTCCAGTGAGGTTTTTAACCTTCCCTAACTTCGCGTAATTGAGTAATAAAGATAAACATTAGCTTACCCACGAAACTGATGAGAAGGTTTAAGGATTAAGACTGAAGCTAGTCAGCACTCAGCCTAGACTTTCTGCCTTCGCTAGGATTTCTAGCTCTCTTAACTAGGATTTCTAAACTTTCTTTGTACCTAATACGTAAGCCTAGTACACAGCAAATACTGGGTATTATCGTCATTACACCGTGCAGTTTGTAAGGTATTGGCATTGGCCGACCCCAAAATCCCTGGTGTCAGTATTATTGAGCCACCGATGGCTTTTGACGTGACTCTAGTAGCAACTATTCACCATCATCTCAGCCGGAAGACGTCCACTGCTGAACATAGGCCTCCCCCAAAGGTTTCCACCGTGAACGGTCCTGCGCTACTTGCATCCACCGGCGCCCAGCAAATTTCACCAAGTCATCTGTCCACATTGTGGGAGCCGTCCAACACTACGCCTTCCGGCCCGTGCAAGCCATTCGAGAACCTTTCTTCTCCATCGGTTATCAGTTCATTAAGCTATATGGCCTGCCACTTCAACTTTCTAGCAACTGTTGCCGTAAGTGGAAGTCGGTTGTAAAATGTCCAAATACTCTTTAAAGAATGTAGAGATTACGTACAAAATCACGCTGAAGGGGTGCCAATCGACTTTGTCAACATTTTATTACAGGAAACGTGGTTTTAATGAAAAATGTCTTTCTCGTAAAATCGTCTCTTTGGGAAAGGTGCTTTCTCCTACACTTTCCATATTTCGAGTAGGTATGTATGTATAGTAAGTAGTCGATAGTCGTAACATAAACCATAAGCATACGAAGTCAAACATGACCTTGGTTAGTATCGTAACTCAGGTAGTGTTAAGTCCTATATACCGTTTAATATCTTTGAAAAAATGTGTAGGAATATGATTGAATACAACACATACAATATCATCATCAACAGCTCATATACGTCCCCACCGAGGGGCTCGAGCCTACCCTGAATTAGGGCGAATAGGCCTTAGTCGACCACGCTGGCCCAGTGCGGGTTGGTCGACTTCACACACAACCTTTGAATTTCTTCGCAGGAGTGTGCAGGTTTCATCACGATGTTTTCCTTCACCGTAAGAGCGTCGAATAAACATACCTACCTATGAATTCGAAATTCGAAAACACATTGGTACGTGGTGGAGATCGAACCCGCGTCTCCCGGATTCCCATCCTCCCGGCAGCGGCCCTAGCCACTAGAACCACCGACGACGCTCTCTTCAAAATATACATAGGTTTATAAATACATTGGAATTGGATCCATGTTTCAAATTTTGAATGACCTATATTATTTTTAAAATGAATACGAGAAATTCACGCTATCGGCATAAACAGGGATTATTTATATAATTCCCATACCACACTTTCATAAAAGTCCTACATCTAGTCATATTTTTATAACTAGACTTTTCCGATCGAGTAAACTTTGAAACGAAAATTAATTATTTACGAATCCGCCCCCGACTCTAACACAAAAATAAGTCGATAAGTACCAACAAACCAACTACGAAACTGGCACGAAAATCGATACAAAGTTTTATTTTAGCCCCATCAATCGCTCTGAATGTTTTCATGTCGCCCTACGCCTCCCTTCCGCGCCTCCGAATCCGGCCAAAGCAAAGAGTCCGCAGGCACGTGGCCCGGCCAGGCCGACCGGCGACTTCTCAACTCGCCGCGGCTCTCTCCAAGGTCATGCTGTTAAATACGGCCGTGCGGTGCGTAAGACTACGGAGAAAAAAAAAGAAGTTCATTAACGCTTAGTGGCGTGACGTGGCGGCATAGATCACGTAGTGGCTGCACAACGTGTTAGCTACAACGAACTACAATAGTCAAGAAGACTGACCGCCTAGCAAAGCCCGCTAAAACTTAGCACATTGACGACGATGACGACAGACAGGCAGATGATGTCGCTGCTGTACATTGAAGCTTACTTTCGACGTTCTTACAAACCGAGTCATATAAAACGTTATTGTACCGCGTATTCGAATGTGGTATGGTATATTTTATTTTTCCCCTGCTTCTTTGGTATTTATTTTGTGGGATCAAGTTTGAAGCGTAGTTTCGTTTCTTGACTATAGATAGATAATTCGTTGGTTACAAAGGGTTTGTTCAGCCCGTGAAACTAAACAACATTTGTACCAGAAGTTACACAAATAAAAAAAAATCTTTTCCTACATCAGCTGCTCGAATCAATTTGTAAGAAATACTAAAAAAAATACGAATTTTAAAAAGCTATGGCTATTATTTATTTCAAACGGAAACACTCACGTAAAAATGGAAACATTAATAATAAATTAAAAAAAAACGATAATAAAATACGTTGTATACAGACAGGATAACCGGCCACGCACAATAGCCTTGAGCTTTATATTGTGCTCCCTAAGTATCATTTTTCAACATTAATGAAAGTAGGTCTACGAGCGAGTGATATCATAATTCGTAACTTAAAAAAATCGGTGCCCAGTTGTGACGTCAGAAGGTAAATTATTTGATTAAAAAAGTAGTCATCATCCCTATTATATTAATTCTCTTGACTAACCCAATTACAATTTATATAAGTAATTTGTTTGCATCTACGTTATTTACTCTATGTCCGAAGGTTCGTTGTCTGCAGCCGCTCTGGTGCGTACAATTAGTAGCACGCAACGACCTATGATCTGTTTTTAGAAAAAAAATATGTAAAGTTTGTAGTTTTAGACGAATACAAACAAGCCATATTAACTGCAACTATTTTTTTTTAATTAGCTTCCAAGATTTTCGTTTTTATGCACAAAATAAAATTGCATTATTCCGTTTGGGATGATGTAGTCCACTTTACTCCGTAACGGCGTTTAACCTGATGTCGCCTCTACGTACTTGCTCTATGGTCTAGAGTTCACTGACCGGGGCCTCTCTGGCGGGTTTGGTAACATTAGTAGCACACTACATAAATACCTACAATAGTATAATGGTCGCACAAACAACATTGTTGGAGTTATAAACATTGTCTCTTTATTATTGCATCGTTCAATGATACTTCTGTAATTGACAGCTGTTTGTTTTTTGTAGTTTCAACTTCTAATCGGTTTTGAGTTCAAACTTACCGTTTTTAATTTTGAAATCGGCTATTATTTTGGTAGGTAGGTAGTTTTACATACCTACATTAATTAATAAAATTGATATTTAAGAAAAACTTATAATTGAAAGGTCCTTATAAGAACAATTTAGTTAAAACAATAATAATAGGACTTCGGACTAATTTTTTTAAATTTTATAAATCCAACCTTCTTAGTTTCTGCTATCGAACACTAAAATAATTTTTGCTCTATCTTTAAAATTGACAGAGTTATAAAGGTTTGAATGCAAGATTAGACAGAGAGGCACATACCCACTTGTGACGTCATTTGTTAGTAACGCCATATAATCTCCATACAAAAAATCGTTTTTGAAAGAGACAGACATATTGAAACTTTAAAAAATCACTGTAAATTAGTTTTTCAACCGATTCTGTTTTTTTCTTCGCGAATCGTCTGCTACTAATCTATATTTTAAAAATAATTCATAATAATATGGTAAATATAGGACCAGTCCGATCCCCTATTTATAATTTTGATTTGTTTTTCTGTACGTCCGCTGGCATCACAAAAACTACGCCACGAGTCGTTTCATAGCTGTATTACTGGAGGGGTAACTAAAAAACTAGTGCTTGTTTCATCTTGATAAGTCACCTAGAAGCAAAGCTTTTTTGTGCTAAAAATGTTCATTGATGAAACTTTGATCACGCAAGCGAAGACGCGGGTAGACCATTAGTAATAAATAAAAATCACTTATTTTTCTTCCACAAACTAGCAAACTAATACGGTCATCATCAACAGCTCATATACGTCCCCACCGAGGGGCTCGAGCCTACCCTGAATAAGAGCGATTAGGCCTAAGTCGACCACGCTGGTCCAGTGCGGGTTGGTCGACTTCACACACAACCTTTGAATTTCTTCGCAGGAGTGTGCAGGTTTCATCACGATGAGAGCGTCACCGTAAGAGCGGCGAATAAACGTACCTACATATGAATTCGAAAATACATTGGCACATTGGACGGGAGGCAGCGGCCCTATAATCACTAGTCCAATATCGGACTGCCGGACGGTAAAATTCCTTTTAGTGCAAAAACGCCCTAAGTCTAAGTGTCTTAGTCTAACTAAAACAACGGTACTGAAATCTAAAAGTTCTAAAAAGGTTGGGTCGCTTAGGAATTAGAAGAACAGGAGTCTAAACTTGATGAACCCTGCCTGTGTCTCGTCCTAGGACTCCTGGACCTTTTCGGCGTCAATTTAACTTGTTATCATGTCAGGATTTTTATATCTATGATATTACATATATTTCTTTACAGCATTTGATTGTCGAGAGTATTTTTAAAGATTTAAATGTATGTAGATGACTGAATATCTAAATTACCTGTCGGTCGTTACTAAGTGAGGTTATTTCAGACTGACGTGCAGACGTTACCTATTTTTGTTTTAACTACTGTAGTATTTATGTATGTATGCAAACACTTTATTTAACGTTTGCGACATTGAAAGAATGCATTTATTTTTGTATTCTAAACTACTTGAGTAAACATATACCTAACAACGTATTAGGTAATAATACAATACCTCCTGTTCCAATGAATTAGAATACATTTTTTTTTTATTATTTTTTTTTTTTTTATAGGAGAACCAACAGTTATTAAAAGTGCAATAGGTAGACTGTAACATAGCTACTTAAAAACCAATGAAAGGTTCCCACAAGTAGAGACATAGTACAATATAACAAATTGAGACTTAACAATTAACCAACACCAACAAGTAAGTTACATCTAGTAGGAAACATTAAACAGGTAAATATACGTAAAAATAAATAGCATTATCAACAAACTTTTCAACCCATCAATTATTCTTCTAACGCACCGGACAAATGCTCAGTAACTTTCCGCCTTACAGATTCCACACTGACACTGAATAAACCCAAATCAAGCTCGGTAAACAGTGAATTGATAACTTTAAAATTTTACTCCATATATTGCGAAAAAAATATTGAATTTCTACAAACTGATAAAGTCAATTTATCGTAACAGCCTCGTATTACGGAGGTTCCGGGTTCGATTCCCGGTGGGGACAAAAAGCAAAAATGTCTTTGTGAGACTTTCCCCAGTTTGGTTGGGGCTTTGCAGGCTGAATCACCTGATTGTCCGAAAAGGAAGATGATTCCGTACTTCGGAAGGCACGTTAAGCCGTTGGTCCAGGCTACTATCTAGTCGTTACACGAGCCATGTCAGTGGCCTTTGGCGGCTCTATAACACTGATACTAGGGTTTGTGAGGTCGGTTGTCGACCTTACAACCCACACGATGAGAAGAAGAATTTATGAATGTTCAAAATGAAGTTGCGAAGTATAAGTAAGTAAGTAAATGTGAGAGATTATGCATTATTTATATAACTCGTACTTTAACTTATTGACAGTGTAAAACATTATCAACATCAACGGGCCGTTACAGTCCACTGCTGGACTATGAGCCTCCTCCCATAATCTCCACGCTTGGCAGGCGGGTTGGAGAAGGTTACTGTATCAGAGAGCGTTATCATTCAAACATTCTATAGATTAATATGCTGTGGTAAAACATACGTCTAGTCCTAAATGAATGTGGTTGATTTTGTTAAATCTTACTTCGAATAAAGACTTTTTTTTTTTATCAACAGTCCCCCCCCCCACTGGCAGGCTCGAGCCCACCCTGAATTAGGGCGACCTGCGCTTATGAATCGAACCTGCGTCTCCGGACGGGAGTCAGTTACCTTAGCTACTACACTATACCACCGACGCTCATAGCCATGTTGCTCACACGCACAGCGTCTAGCGGGGCATCCTGGCACAGGCATTAGTACAAGGAGGCCCCAGCAAAGTTTCATAAATAACTTTATTTTAATGGCATAAAGATTTTTGATTTGACATAATTTAACCAACCACCACGTGACCGTGTGTTTTTGTAAACCACTACGTGTTCACATTGTCTTGATGTATTCAGTTATTTATTCAAAGCTAACAAAAAAGAACTTCCTGGAAGGACTTTAAACCGAAAAGCCGGATAGACCAGCCGGTTTAGCCGGTCATTTGGGTAAAAAGGCCGGAAGCCCAATATTTTTAATCTTCACATGACATTTTAAAGTAAAATAAATAACACAAGTAAAGTAAGGCGTTTTATAATTTACCATCAAATATTATTTTTTAATGAAACAATAATAAAATGGTCAAATTTAAAAAGCCTAATAACAAAGGCCGGACGCCTGGCAACCCTACCTGCAACAATACCTTCATGCCTACACCAAAGCCGGACAGGCCGGACGCCTGGCAACCCTGCCTGCAGCAATACCTACATGCCTACACCAAAGCCGGACAGGCCGGACGCCTGGCAACCCTACCTGCAACAATACCTACATGCCTACACCAAAGCCGGACAGGCCGGACGCCTGGCAACCCTACCTGCAACAATACCTACATACATGCCTACACCAAAGCTGTGCCGAAGTAGCTAAAAATAAACAAGATGTTTTTAAGTTATTTTGGAACGAACATCACAGGAGTTCGGAGACAGGAGCCGGTCCACGCGCAACAGAATCTCATTATAATCTATTGACTTAAAAATAGAATGTCTATAGATAGACATTGTAACATTACTATTTTGTTATCACAATTTTGAGTAAAAGATATTCGATTGTACGTACCATCGCAAAAACAAAATTCGCTCGACGAAACAAAATTCATTATAAAGGTGTTTCAATATCGAAAATTAAAAAAATTGCCCTTGGTACTACAAGTGGACTGATGAGGCGGAGCACGGGTTGGGAGGGGAAAATGTAGTGAAAGCAATAATATAACCCAATTCCTGGAGATCTTGTTTCTGGTGATATTCCAGATGAAACTCCTTCGCAACAAGGAGTTCTTGCTTCGGAGGGTGATATTGGACAAGTTTCGCGACACAATTGGTGTTTGTTGGTGATTGGTGGATCGTAAATATTTGACAAGTCTGACAGTTGCGAAGAAGATAGCTAAATTAAAATGGAGCTCTTTATTTTTTAAACCGGCTACATGTCACTCTTTCGCTACGAGATAAAATCCGAAACGAAATCATCCGGGAGAAGCCCAAGGTAGTTGATATCGTCCAGAAGTGTAGCAAGCTGAAGTGGCAGTGGGCTGGCCACGTCTGTCGCAGAACCGACGAGCGTTGGAGCAGACGGGTTCTCGAATGGAGACCACGTCTCGGGAAACGTAGTGAGGGACGCCCCCCTGCCAGGTGGACTGATGACCTGAGGAAGGTCGCTGGTGGTGGCTGGATGAAGAAAGTGGGTGATCGTGCGCTTTAGCGTCCCTTGGGGAGGCCTACGTCCAGCAGTGGACTGCAATAGGCTGATTGATTGATATTTTTTAAATAGACTGTATTTAATACACTGGCCAACCTAAAACAATCCTATAATCAAATTTCGATTATTACATGTAGGAAATATCCATTCTATTAAAAAATACACATACGACGTCATTTTACTCACTTACCTCAGCTCAGACGTTTCATAAAATTAATAAATTCTTCAGTATTGAAAAAGAAGCTCATTTGACAACTGTAGACCTACCTTAGAGCACTGATCTAAATGAAAGAAAAATATTCTAACGATCTTAGATAAATGAAAGACTCGCGCGGCGCTCGCCTAGATACCGCTGGCATAGTTGTAAAATGCGGCAACAAATACTACGCCGAATTCGGCGTACCCGAGCTCGCGCCGACGCGTCACGTCTCGTATTTCCTCCAAGCTTGCATCCTTCCAAATTGTCATTGTTGAGTTGCCGCATTCACGGAGCAGCTGTTGTTTTTAGATAGCGCGGTATCTAGGCGAGCGCCGCGCGAGCCTTTCATTTATCTAAGCTAACGATATTGTACAAGTGGCCAGCCCATATAGCTAGATGCTTGCTTTATACCACCCTTATTGTTCAAGGACTTCCCCATGGAAGGCAGGCTTTAGCCTGCCATTTTGACCATTCAAAGAGTCCAGTTACATGTGCTGGCTGGATTGAACTCTTCTTTTCTTTATATTTTTTTATTGTTGTCTCTATAGTATGCCTATTTGAATTCTGACAACTTATTCTAACAATCTTGGGAACCAATTCAATTATCACATTAGAATTCTCAAACTAGGTCCATAACAATACATGCTAACGACTTTAGTCCGTAATCCCCTAACGTTTGATAGGTACTTGCATAACCAGTCCCGAGTTCGACTCTCCGGCTGGTCCATCTGCCCGGTGTGACTGGATGGGATCTATCGATCGTTAAACTTAATCGATATTAGAAACGGCGCGTTTTTAAGCTTAACTGCGTCTTAAAATAGATGTTAATCGATTTTTGTTGGTTTTTTTCGCAGTTTTACGAATGTTAGAATGTGGAATGACTGTCGGTGGTGTGCGGTCAGAGCCGCTGCCTCCCGTTCGGGAGACACCGGTTTTATTCCAGACCCTACTACAATAATTTTGAATTAGTTAAATAAAGAAGCTATAGTAATCGCATCGTAAGAATGCCGTCCTGACAACAGGCAGGAAATATGAAAACCAAATGGGTGCAAAAGAGACAGAAGGAAAATTGTACGTGTATGACAGCTGTCAGGACGGCATTCTTACGATGCGATAGGTATAGTAGTGCAGGACCACCGTTCACGTTGGAAATCTGGGATGCCTATATTCAGCAGTGTGGACGTCTTCCAGCTGATGATGATGAACTAAAAAATAGCATTATAATAATATGGCCTAAAGTCGTCATTAAATTATTTTTTTAAAGTATTTTTTACAGTCACCAAAAAACTGGAAAAAAAAGCGATTTTCATAAAAAAATTGTAGTTCATAACTGTTAGCCTCATCAAGCGTTTTAACGACCACATCCATGACCGAAACATTGTTAACTTATCTTAATTAAGAAAACTAATGATAATACGTACGTTCTTATCTACTTACAAATATAAAATTTTCATAATTAACAGTTTTTACCCTATATACGAGTATAGTGATATCGAACCGTTTCAAGTTTTATGTTCATTTTAATTAATTGCTTTATCATAAAAATGATTCCGAAATAAATGAGTAAAGTACTTATTACTTATAATGTACCTTACCAATACGCAGCTTAGCTAGGTCACAGATGGAGGACTGTGGTCTTCATATAAAGCGACTTCTGTGCTTCGAAATGCACGTTAAGCCATTACACCTTTTATCGCATCCTTTAGTTTAGCGGCTTGACAACAGGGCTTGTTGGTTTTTTTTTTCACTGATACCTAAAATAAACCCTCCAACTTTGCTGGGTTGCCTAGAAGAAATTGCTCAAAGCGATAAGCAATAAGCCTGGATTGCCAAGGAGATGCGGGTTCAAATCCTGTCCAAGGTCGACGATTTTTTTATTTTTCTCTTTATAATTTGTTACAAGTATTTTTATTCTTTCAACGAGCGGATCCGAATCCATGAAAATACAGTCCGGAGTAGTCGTAGAACTATTTGCATGGTAGCTTACGCACGAGATCCGATTTACATACAACTATGTAGTTCCACGAATACTCCGGACCGATTTTCACTGATTCGGATCGAATGTACGAACCCGCTCTAATCGACTTTTCATACAAAATACACAATCAACTTTACTAATTTGTATGGGAGGTCGAAATTTTTTTGGGGGCTTTCAACCCATGTTTCTTGGGAAAAGTTGTTGATTATGATGGTGGAACATCATATTTAAATTTTGCTAGGGATTACAAAATAATGCTGTATAGTTGTTATTTTCGTTTCGTGTAAAATATACTTCTCATCAAAAAAATCGAAACACCTTGCAAATTTATGTTTTGTAAGGAATAACAGAAAAATGTGTATATTTAGGAATACACACACAATATACACACTTTTCAACAATATAAAAACTTTTTTTTTTGTTATTCCTTACAAAACATTAACTTGCAAGGTGTTTCGATTTTTTTGATGAGAAGTATATTTTGGATAATTTACTTATAAAACATTTATGTGTACGAAGCAGAAACAGGAGCCGGCCCAACTGATCCTAGTTAGACCTTGAGGAGCCATGTCTGCTGTCACGCCAAGGATTACCCGCACCTCCCCTTCGGATAATGTTCCGGACATAAAGGATTGGGTATGGTCAGGGACCGAGAGGGCAGGGCGCCAGTGTCAGCGAGAGAGAAAATTGAAGGGTAGGTAAAATTCTTCGAAACACAAAAACTGCTGGACAATATAAAACGGCTGAGAAAGATCCCTTTCAAACCAACAGAAATAAAACGCTATTGTAATCGGTCCATTGAGTCCATTCGTTCGGAAGTTGTTTTTTTATAATGACATAAACAAGCACGCAGGCAGGCAGACCAGCCACAACTTTTTTATGATAGGGCTTTTTTGATAATGCATGTATTAAAAGCAGATTACTCAAACCCACAATAATGGACGTGATACCAAGGAGAGAAGCAAGTTGAAAACAACACAAAAACCGCGTATCCCGGCTCCCGGGTGAGGCAAAATGAAAGTGAGTGCATAAGTGTACGTTATTGGGAGTAATTGGGACAAATACTGGCTAGTATTATGGGTTAAAATGACAACCGGTATAGCCTAGTTGTTACGTGTCTTCGCCGAGGATTTCAGGGTCAATCCATATGTATTATGTGTTCGTTTCCATGGCACTTCAATATTATAATCAATTTAGAGCTTTAAATGTATTATTTATTTTTTCCCGACTGCCCCAGAAGAATCTTAATGTTACTTCTCTCTAGATCGCATGACTATTTTTAAGAATACTTTGCTGCGCTTGGGTCGCTCTTGGGACAGCAAATTAGCAACAGCAATAACCGGCAGTTATTATTCGATAATCTGAAAATTATAATCGTAGCTTGAAGCTTTTAATCCGCTAATACTGCGGCTCTACCTCCTTTGATCCCTACAATAGAGGAAGAGGGGCGAGTTGGACATGCTCGTTCTGGAGCCGGTTTCGCGTACTTGTTGTCAAGTCCTCTGTTCGTAATCTCGTTCAAGTACCAAGTATTTTTGAGTCAATTATTTTGAGACCCCGAGTGGGGTGGTTGGGTCTGAATGTTGTACAATTGTAATAAGTGTTGGAGCTTAGTGAGTGACATATCGAAAGTAATATGTAAGTAGCCGATTTTACTATGGCAGGCAACCTTTGGTAATCGCCCTTCTCGAGGGTAGGCCCGGTCCCCTCGGTGGGGACGTATAATATGAGCTGTTGATGATGATGAACTTTTGGTGATTTGAGATTTACTTACTTACCTAGTACCTATATACCTACACAGAAGGCATTTGAAGGTGTAACAGACATTCCTTAGAGCAATTTTTCCTTTATACTTATGGTACAAAATTAATGGGTCATCAACCACGACATGACTTTAGGTAAAACAAGTGATGCCCGAAGACTTTCTTAACCAGTTTTAAAATGGGTAAAAACCGCGAGCGTTTTATTTAGAAAATTAATGGTTTCTAAGGTTGAATGAAAATATATTAGATACAGTGTACTAGTGTGTGTTACGTAGTACGAGTATGTGTAATAATCTAAACATAACTTGCCTAAATAAGTTGTTTTACTTCTTCTTAATCGAGTGGGTTGTAAAGTTTATTGATCGATAAAGTTTCGACTCTGGTAAGTAAAAGGCAAATAACTTTATATCCACTTAAGGAAATAACGCATCCTGAATCCTGATAGCATCACTATATCGATCAATGCACCTGCTTCTTCAGATTCAAGGGTTTCGCTATCAAAATTTGCGTGACCATCTTTTCTAGGTCGTATCTGAAATCGCAATCAAATATTTTAAATCATATTTTTACATATTAATAAAAAATATTGTTTTTAACTCTTTGTTTTTTTTTTTATAAATGTGCTCTTTCGTGAAAAAAAGAACGGCTGAAAGAACTACAGCAGAGATCCCATCTCTTGCATATTTAGTATTTTTCTATATTGTTTACTTGTTCTATCGATAATTACCAAAAAGTATCTTTTTACTTAGCATTTTCGTATCTCATAACATATTTATTTAAGAATCTAATAAAACTGTAGATTTAAACCTAACAATTGATTGTTAAGTTACAAAAAACAAACCGAAACAATAAAACGCGAACCATGCATCGCCTTTCAGTATTGTCTTACATAATCATAACAAAACACAGTGTTGCTTTTGCTAGTTACTATAATAACAAAGCATTGGTTCAGGGACACGAGTGCATCCATGAATGGGCGACGTCACAGATAAGCATGCTGCGCGGGCGTCGTTGTAACATGATGTAAGCTGCGTTATCGGGTGACCCGGTTCGCGCTTGCACTTTGTAAATATTGTGGTCTTTTATATTGAATTGTATGGTTGTAACTTGTAATAGTGTTTATTATTTGTTTCTCTTTTTTAACTGGATTTTATTTTGATAATACAATGATCATTGTATAAACAACTCTACTGATTGTTCGTCCAACTCGCTCGACGTAATGGCCGTCGTAGTTCGACAAAATTATTATAATAGGGGATCGGCCTACTTTTTATTTTTATTTTATAAATCCAAACTTCTTAGTTTCTGCTATCAAGAACTAAAATAATTTTTGCTCTATCTTTAAAATTGACCGAGTTATAAAGGTTTGAAATTCAAGATTAGACAGAGAGGCACATACCCACTTGTGACGTGACGTGACGTGTTTGTTAGTAACGCCATATTATTATAATCTCCATACAAAAATCGTTTTTGAAAGAGACAGACATATTGAAACTTATATACATATTTAAAAAATCACTGTATATTCGTTTTTCAACCGATTCTGTTTTTTTTCTTCGCGAATCGTCTGCTACTAATCTATATTTTAAAAATAGTCCATAAAATATGGTAAATTCATAAAATATGGTGAACAGTCCGATCCCCTATTCCAAGACTTCCGCTCCTGTCTCTTGCGTTTCTTTAAAAGGAGAAAAGTATGGGCGTTTTTTTGCAGTTGAGAGCGTTACTTGCAGACAATATTCATGAACCGGCAGCAATCCTCTTAACCTCACAAACCTTGGTAGCATAGAGTCGTTGAAGGTCTCTGATATGACTCATTTCACGACTATTTCCTTGCTGGCAACGGAATAACTTTTTTTTTTATATTATATGGGTTTGCGGGATGGGATCTACGATGTAGCGAGCTTACCCAGAAGGAGCCTATTCACTCTGGCTTTAAAGATTATATGTGCTCGGAAATACAGACGCCGGCAGGAGGTTCCACTCCTTTGCGGTACGCATTATAAAAGATGTTGAGAAGCGTTTGGTGCGCAAGCGAGGAATAGTCACCAAGAAAGGATGGTAATCTGCCGTGCCTTCCGAAACATCATTTAACTTTTTGGCTCGTCTTTATCGTGTGGTTTGGATAATTAGTCCTAATTACTACTACTAGCCAAACTGGGGACTGTCTTACGTCAAATCGTATAGTTTTCTTTTTATAAAAATGTATTTGAATTAGAACTTACGTTTATTATTTAAACTCTAAACCGGAAAAACAAACTAATAGGTAAGTAATTGAATCCAAGGCCTATACCACGTAAATAATACGTCGACTAGTTTTATCAAAACGCACACACGCCAAACTAGACATGTTTGCAAATATCAATTAAACTGTTCACACTACAAGTTTAGGTATAGATACCTACCTACCTACAATCTACATGCCATTTTGCAATGAACGTTTTTTTTCGTCCGCCACACCGAACTAGACGTGGTGGAACCAGGTTTTTTATTAATTCAATGATTAGTCGGTAGAGTCTGGTAAAAGAATGATCAATTTATAAAAAACAAATACTACCTATAGCAGAGTTGAAGTAGTATAGTATAGTATTTCAAAAAATAGGGAATATCGCGTATTTGTTGAAGTCTCGCGTTGTTTTCCATTTTCCCGCAAGAACAAGATTTTTCCTCCAGTAAAAAGAAACCTTTCCGGCATATTCTTACGCAAAATAACGTGTCCGTCTATACCATTATTAATTACGTTGTTGTATGAATAAAATATAGACAAATTGTAAAATAAAATAATTTTAACAAAAAAACAGAAGCCTCCTTCAAATACACTAAAAAGTTACTAATAAAATAACATTTAAGATGGAATATAAAAAAAAAATAGCCAATATCCTTATTTAAGTAGTTAGTAGTGTGTTAAGTAAATATTTTCAATTTTGTACTTCCTTTTGGAGTCGGTGCCACACAAAAGGTCGTATTTACGGCAAAGTGTATAGTAGGTAGGTAGTACGTTCCCGTTGGCACACCGTTGTTGGTGTGATATAACAAATAGGAAAGAGACAAGGAAGGCAAGATTTAAAACACCCAAAATAGCTGGTTCGGCGTCAGTCTAGTCTAGACAAACATTGGCCTTGACATAGAATGTTTAAAAAAATATGCATTCTATTGTTATACATCGTAAACGCTATTTTGCTAGCGCCTATTTATTGTAATTACATTTATTGTTTATTTCGAAGAAAGTAAGAAAAAAAATGTTGAAAATCCACAAAAAAAAACTTTTTGCTTCGATTAAAAAATATGAGATATTCGTAGCAAACGTGATCTGTAAAAATAATAAATCGTACTAAAAGAGGCTTGTAAAATACGTAACTTTAATATCTAACTTTTGTTGTAGTCAAATGGCAATCTACAACAGTTAGAGAGATAACGCGAGAAAAACATACGTATTATTTGTAATTCTATACTTTTTTGGTAAACGAATGTTGGTCCCTTCAGTAGATATGCGGCCCCTCGACTCAAGGTCGGAGGCCCGCGTAGTTATGCCATCGTATCGCTTTTTACTTTGCGCGCACGCAGAGCTCGGCCCGGCAAAGCGCGCGCATTTTTTTGTTTATGCGCGCTGATGAAGATTAGTGCTAGTCCTATGACCATCGACATAGAGGGCGCGGGTGTATTCTCGTTTTACTGGTGTGTATGCGCTTTGTCTTGGGCCGGTTTTCTTTTTCTGTCATGCCGTTATTGTGCGTGGCCCTGCAGTTTAGATAAATTTAGAAAAATATGCAAAATGTTACTTACTATGTATGTTTTTGGAAATCTGTTAGACCACGCAACTTTTAAGAATAAATAAAAGACATTTTAATTTTTATTCAACTTCGAGAGTTATTTAAAATTAAAATAAATTATCTAAAAGGCGATACTATCAAAATTAATCAGATCTATTAAAATTTCAATTTAAAGCTGCTACCTACCCACGACCCACTATTAGTAGGTCTGATGATACGGGACTATAGCACAGCTATAGTAAATGACGAAATGATTACAAATATAAAAGGAAACACGCTTCGCCAACACACGTACGAGTAACGTAGTGACGTCTGTTTGTCTGAACGTTTGTAGACGTGAGTTACGTTGACCTCTTTCCGTGCCAAACAAAATATTACGAAAGTGCACATGTATGATGTAGGTAGGTAAGGTTCGTAGGTAGCGGGGACTTTTATAACTTCGATCAACAATTACAACTAAATAACGGGTCGCGTACAAAATCAAAGCTAAATGCTGTCTGCGTCAATATACCATCCTATTTCTATATGGCAAGAAATTTTAGCATGCCCCATTAGAGTTTATGCTTTGGTTTCTAATCAGCTACGAAACACAAACAAAATCATATTTATATATTTAAACGAAACAATATAGTAGTTAAGTTAAGTTTCAGAGTTATAATAGTTGTTTCATCGCATAAAGTTATCTATGAATCTGGAAAATAAAATCGCTGGAACTTTACTTATACATTGGATAAATAAAATAATACCAGTTATGTTCTTACTATTTAATCACAATAAGTAGGTAGATGTATGTATGTACTGTACCAATACGAGTTATAAATATCACAAAGGCCTTTTAGAATTACATGTAGGCATATGTATGTTTACAGGAAACCGTGGCTCAAGTTGCTTGGTCAACATTATTACCTATTACAGTGAAGACGACACCACGAGCGTTCTTATTAAAGAGTTCAAATTTCAGCTTGTTCACAGAAAAAAGCGCTGAGGAATAACAAACAACAGTTTCTAGAACATTGACTATGTAACGGCTACCGCTGCCTTTTGAATGGGGAGAACGCGGGTCGAATCTTATCACGCATATTATCTAAAAATTGTTATATAAATTACTTCACTTACGGTGAAAGATAATATCGTAAAAGTCTACGCGTTCAATCTACGCCTTTTACGCTCCTGACACACCCATTCCTACGCTACGTTCCTGTTGCTAGGCAGAGTGCCGGAGTTGTGCGGAATCCGTTGGACTAGACTACACCGTGTGGTGACGGCAGAGTAGAATACATTAGTCACCAACCCCTACTCTTCCCGTGGGTGTCGTAAGAGGCGACTTAGGGACTACACATTGAACAGGGAACGGGCAGCAGCGCTCTCTGATACAGTAACCTTTTAATCTGCGATCTCCAACCCGCCTGCCAAGCGTGGATTATGGCAAAACCAAACACTTAAGTGGAGGAGGCTCATAGTCCAGCAGTGGACTGTGACGGGCCGTTGGTGTTGACGTAGACTACGCCGTGCGGGCTGAAGACTACTTCAACAACCTACGTTAAGGCCAGTGCTTTTGTTGTACACTTCTACTGTCTAACTCGCACGGATGTGTTAGGGCGGTGAACGGAATAAATATTCAGGTATCGAACGCACCCTCTTTCTTTTATCTCCTACCTATCTGTGACCCTATGTTACAGTTGCATAAGCATAAGGCATATGTGGTAGCTTATACCGAAGAAATTCATGTTGTGTACCCTATCGGATAGGCTCGAGCCCCTCCGTGGGGACGCAAGTCTATAGCAACAAAGATCCATCGAGCACTGCTGCGAGTTGGCGATCAGATTCCAGTTTATTCAGAGAACTAATTGCTCAGGAACAACAATTTTATGTTATCGAGTAGCAGGTAGGAATAATCTTTGTGAAATAAGTAAGTGCGTATAACTTAATAGCGTCGGTGGTCTAGTGGCTAGGACCGCTGCCTCCCGTCCGGGAGACGCGGGTTCGATCCCCACCACGTACCAATGTTTTTCCGAATTTAGAATTCATATGTACTTTTATTCGACTCTCTTACAGTGAAGGAAAACATCGTGATGAAACCTGCACACTCCTGCGAAGAAATTTGAAGGGTTGTGTGTGAAGCCGACCAACCCGCACTGGGCCAGCGTGGTCGACTAAGGCCTAATCACCCTAATTCAGGGTAAGCACGAGCCCATCAGTGGGGACGTATATGAGTTGTTGATGTATAACTTAAAACCAAGTAGAAACACGATAAAACTATTTTTTTTTTACATAGGCTGATGCCATGGTCCATTAATTCTGTTTTTTGTTTTGGTCACTATTTTTTTCCTTTCATTTTTCTTTTTACCTGAATCTAGCAAACAAACTTAAATTGCTCCCGACCGCGTGAAGTTTTATTTTCCCTTAGAATAAGATGTTTTTTTGTTAAACAACCTTTGTTCTTATTCAGCCTCTCAGCTGACAGACGGAATGCTTTTGCATTTGTTATGTTTAAGTAACGATTCCCTTAGGACCAAAAGTTAATCTCGATTCTGTATCAGAGCTTTAAGGGAAAATCAAGTATATTTTTTCAGGCATTATAAATGTTCTATTGATATGCGAATTAGCTCAGTAATTACAAATATGCGTATCGAAATAATCTCTGCTCTTAACATCATTCTCAATTATGATTGATTAAAAGAATTATCGTCAGCTAACGAACGTAGATAGCGTAGCCGTAGAACTGGCGTAGCATCGCTACGGTCGCTACGCCGCGTAGGCATTCGTAGATAGGAAACAATAGTATTGTCAACAATGGTTAACAAATCAGAAATTGCAAAAGATTTCATCTATGAGAAGCAGGAAAACGTACGTTTTGTGCCCATTTAATGTCAATAAAAACCTTTCGGCGAGGTAGGCTTAAAAGTCAATATGACTTTTAATTTCGCCTATTAATTTAACATTGCTTTTACGGTTCAAAATAATATTCTGTGACTTAGGTTGAACAATGTGATTCAACCGCCAAATGCGATTCGATAACCATTCAAAGTAAAAAATAATGTCTCATATGATTCAAAAAGTATTACCTACTCACCAAAATGGGCATCTCGAAACTTTCTAGCAGATTTGCAAAAATCACAGATTATGTAACCAGGCCACGTAAAATGGATTCAATGTTGGTAGGGTGCTCAGGATTCGGAAAGTTGAAAAAGTACCCTTTCAAAGTTTATCCAGCGACATACATCATGACAATGGGTACAACCGGCCCCTATCCAGGGTGTCACAGACCCGAAATAATATTGAAGATGTAAGCGAATGGATGGGTATGAAACTTAACGAGTTTGCCTTTAAAAAATATGGGGTTGCGAATTCCGCGTTAAAGACAAGTACCCATGTTTCTTTTTATTTATTTGTGCTGATAAGAATTAATTTGAGTAGTCCAACAGTGAACCCACTAATATTCTTCTCGTCCTAAGGTTATGAGTTGTCAGGTCGACTAACGACCTTACGAACCCTGATGTAGAGTCATTGAACTCTAAATCCTCTGACGTGGATGTCAGCAGTGCCGGATTTACCAGTAGGTTGAGTAGGCTGGAGCCTATAGCGGCAGATTTTAGGGGCGGCAAATTTGGGCCCAAATTTGTAATATGTCTCACAGTAATTAAAGAGGTTCACATTTGTTTAGTTATCTAAAATGTTATTAGGTCTACAGAAATAATTCAACGTGTGGTAATTAAGGTTTCACTGCTAAGATATTATATTGTTTTAACTTTTGACTAAAATGAGTGAAATGAATCACCAATCATTACGGAAAAAACTATTTTCTTGGAAGAAATGTATCCTAATTATTTAGAGACTGACTAAACACTACTACCCTACCTTACCCCTTTGCTATCCTCTTTTTCTGATATTTTGTTTCTGGCAATTCAGTAGTGGCATCATCATCATCATCATTCATTTTCAAATTTCGAATACATCCGTTTCAGTTTTGTCATTTTCATAAAAATTCAATAATTAAACCCGTTTGTGCAATAATTACATTAATTTCCCATTTTTTGTGTACGTTTATTCTGGACTGGACCCTGTTTCCCTGCCACGCCACCATATTTCTATTCTACATCGTGCGGCCAGCAGCGTGTGGCAGCTTCTGGGCTACAATAAAATGAACTAGTGGCTATGTGAGCTGTAGATCTCGCGAGTCTTTACATTTCTTGTGTGTTGATGTGACCGTTCTATAGAGAAAAACAGCCTCAGCGGTAGACCTTGTAACCTGATAACCCCCATAATATCGCCATTTCTTAAAATTTCTACAATCTGACTTGACAAAAATAAATTATATATGAGGAAATTTCTTCAGTTCACCTTTAATTATATATCGTTATTATTATTATTATATTCAATTATATTAATCGAACCTGCTCACAAAATTTCACGAGAATCGGTTGAGAAACGCGACCTGCAGAGGAGAACAAACAGACGGAACGAAAGCAATTTTGACCAAGCTGAAACGGAAACGCTTCGCGCTCGCTCGGTCAATAAATAAAAAAATACTTAATTAAGTACGTTTACCGAATGTTTACTCTGTGAGCTGTAGACCTCGTGAGCCTAGCTCCGTATTTTTTTCATTTCCCAAAACTGACTAGACAAAACAAATCTATATTATCAAACCCGCTCGCAAAATTTCACGAGAATTGGTTGAGAAACGTGACTTGTAGATGGATACAAACAGAACAACATATGAAAGCAGTTTTGGCCAAGCTGAAAAGGAGACGTTTCGCTCGCGCTTTGCGCTCGCTCGGTCAATTATTTTATAAGTAATACTAACAACCACCCAAGAACGATTTTTGTGTTATTTTGACTAAATCGTAGGGCTGTAAAAACTATCTAAAATGTAGGAACTTACACATCGACCGATTCCTTAGTTCATAATACTAAATTACGGGAAAACGGTGTAGGACGATTTGTAGTGCACAAATCACAAAGTTAATTTCACTGTATTTTTTATTATTAATGATTGTAAATAAAATAGGGCATCGAATTGTAATGTCTGTAGGGGCGGCAAAATTTGGTTAGCCTACTGGCGGCAAGTGTGTAAATCCGGCCCTGCATGTCAGATGCGAGCAGGCCAAGCCAGCCACACTCAATTTGTATGTTTTACATTCTTTCAGATTATCGCGAATGTCAGTGTGAGGCAGCTGATATTGACAGTCTTAATTTTGCAAAAAAGATCTATTAGAGCAATTTACCAACTTCGTTGCAGAGACTCGCTTAGAGAACTTTTCAAGGAGATCTTGACGGTTCCATGCCAATACATTTATTCTAATATTGTTTGTTAGGAGAAATATCTATGAGTTTAGTAAATATTCTGACATTCACGGTCGCCATATAAAAAATAAGTATAAACTAGTCAATCATCACTGAAGACTTGCTAAAGACTAAAGTTAGTACTTCATTTGTGGGGCTCTGTGTGCGCTGCTATAACAAAACACCAGATGAGATCTTAGTTTTACCAGAAAATAGGTTTAAGAATCTTGTAAAATGGACGCTTTGCAATAAGGCTTACTATAAGTTACATGATTTAAATGACAAAGAGAGCTGGTGTTCGGATGCTCCAGCGCGGCACGGTAATCATTAACAATATTTACTGACTATTTGTAAACAATACCTTTATTTAAATAAAAAAAGTGCAGAAGATACGAATCCTGTGGAGTTTCTTCCGGCTGTTCTTCTCCACGGCGAGCGTACTCTTGTAGTGAACGTGCCTACTAATAGGGACAAACTTCTTTAGTCCACTGACGTCGAAAATGATTTTGGTAAATCTTACTTCGAATAAAGTTCGAGTAACTAGGTACTACCGATTGCTTCCTGCCGGCACTCGTGTCGTATCGCTTACTGACGTCAGTACGTCGTAGGCCTTTTGTGCATTGTATGGCTGCTTGGCCTTGACCATGTTTCTGAGGCTTATGTTCAGGAATTAATGCGGCCTATTTATTTACAGAGAAAGCTTCATCGGTTTCGTGCGGTCTATATGGCTATTTCCTTTGCTGATTGTACCATATACTTACAGGTAGTAATCGTTGAGTGTGCCCAGGCGATTATTCCGTAACTATTACAGATATCAAAAAACTTTAAACTTATATCGAAAGTACGTTTACCTAACCAGTAAAATGACATCAATAACTTTTTTAAATAAAACGAATATCCAAAATTTAGACGTATACCTTGTCTGTTTAGGTAAGTAATTAACTAAAGGCATAAAAAGAAAAGTCAAATAATTAAATACAAAATGTCAAGAATACATATCATCAGTCAAATAACCCACCCCTAACCGTTCCCGGTGCAAAGGTGCCCACAACGCTGGCAGCGTTACCACGCTGGATCGCAATGGCCAACCTTTGTACCAGGAACCATCCGGAGCGAGAGTCATGTGTGCGTTCCTTTAACCTCTGCCCCAGTTCCGCTACCAAACGTTTAGCTTCAGCACCCCAACTGCCCATGGTCTCCACCGCTATCGAGACAAAGTGGTAGCGCTGCTCCAGGGCGGCGTACTTCTGCCTCTTTTTAAATGCAGCGTCCTCGGCAGCAGCCGACGGAGAGCGGACGGTACGACTAAGGTGGCTAATGGCAACAGTGCTGACACACGTGGCGTCCCAAATCAGGCACTTTCCATTTTTCCAAGGCACCAAAGTCAACCCGTCCGGTCTCTTACCATCGGATCTGCTGAGTCCCGGAGGCTCTAGAACGCAAGGAACGTCGGCCGAAACAAAAACTCTACGGACAATGTCGTTGAGAGCGTGATGCCGCGGAAACCTCCCCGTGTAACGTCGACAACTCAGAGCATGATGGCCATCGGCCTCTACCATGGAACCGCAGGTGCATATGTGGGGTTCACACACCTTGCAGCCCAGTCGGAGGGCCACCGATCACAAATGGAATACTCACCTCGGAACCATGAGAATGAAGCAGAACTACTGTTCGCAACACCATGCGCGGACGCCAGAAAAGCCGGCAGGCCCACATCACTCGCACAACGAACACCCAAGCCCCCATGGCGAATTGGAAGCGCGGCCTGGCTCCACTGAACTTCGTTAAAGGAGACGTTCAAGACCGCCTCTACCGTCGCCTTCAGTACTCCATCGAAGGAAGTTACCTCCCCCGGACAGAGCCACGTCGGGGCTGTCCGCAGGAGATACGTGAGCTTCAGAAGAGCGATACACGTCCGCAATAAAACCAACGCAACGTGCGCTGAGAGACCCTTGAGACGTTCCTGGGCGGTGAGGAGAAGCAGTGTGCGAGCAGAAATGGCCTCGGGAACAGCACCAAGAAAGATGGGAGAACCTAAAAGGTTAAAGTTGGAAGTTGATAGTTCCCTAAGACCAGGTAGAAAGGCGGAAAATCTAGAAAAGTGTGTTCGAGCCTCAGCACTACAGGGGAAAAATTCACACTTGGAAGCATTGACAACCAAACCCAGGTGGGCTAGTCGCGGGATTAGGTCTTCTAGGTCTTGGTACACTTTGTCTGGCTCACCCCCTATAGTCCCGTCATCCAGATACCATACGTTGAGAGGGGAATTAAGACCTTTGATGACCTCATGAATAGCCAGACTAAACACCAATGGACCAAGCGGATCCCCCTGCTGAGCTCCCACTTGCGAAAGAATGAGATTAGAGCCATAGAAAAGATTTGAAGGGGTACTATACACTTGACAAAGAAATGGATAGAGAGAGGGAATTTTGTCCTTCACTGCACTCAAGAAAACGTCTCTCTCTAACGTGTTAAACGCATTGCGGATGTCCAGTTTCAGTAGAATGTTGTTCGCGTTCTCCGGTCTCATCACGTATGTGCGAGTAGCGTGGATAGCGAACTCACATCCCTGGGGCGACCCAAACCCGAGTTGGTGGGGCTGCAAGTAGACAGACATCTCTTCCCTCACCGCACGACACGCCAATTTGGCAGTGAGCCGACGAAATATACTGTCAATGGCGATGGGTCTCACGCCGCCATCTTTTTTGTCCAGCGCACAAAGGGACCCCCCGTAAAGATACGGGGTAACCGCTGGGTTTAGTTTGCCACACAGCAGGAAATTGCACAACTTGCACAGGCATTCAAGTAGGCGCGTTCCATTTTCACCGGCGGACCCCGAAGTGAGCTCTTTGAGGTGACCTGGGCGGATGCCATCTAAACCTCCCGCAGACCCACTATTAGAAGGTACTTAGCGCCGCTCTCACATCCTCAACCATGACCGAGACCGGTGTGAACGAAGCGTCATCCAGTGGTTCGGGAGGAAACAAAAGAGGGCGAGAGGGGCTGACGGATGCTTTGCCTCCAACGCCGTCAAAAGAAAAGACATTTCTAAATATAGTTATAATTTATTAGCAAAGAAATTAAATTATCCTGTTACTTAATTGCGTGTTCTTGACAAATCGCTAAAACTGATTTTAGAAATGTATTTTTTGATAAAAACGCATACCGATCCTGTTTTTTTTTTTATTTTTAGTTAAAACTAGCGGTCGTAGCGGTGTAAGATTTACCCGTGGGAATACGACTTTTTTCCGTAAAAAGTATTATAATTATGTGTTAATCTAAGGTATAACCTATCTCCATTCAAAATTTCATCCAAATCCGTTGAGTACTGTGAAGACGGAACAAACATCTAAACATCCAAATATATTTTCACATTTATAACATAAGTGATGTGAAGTGTGATTGTCTAATCCAACAGGGTATTTGAGGGTACTTCCAAAGTCTACCAAATAAAGATACTTACACTCAATACTTATTTAAAAAATAGTCCTGTAACGAGGCATTCGTCCTCTTTCCTGTTTTATGACTGGCAACCTTTCTTGCTGGCAGTTTCATCTTTCATTTTAAATTCATTTTCAAATTTAGATTTCTTACGTTTCGATTTTGTCTTTTTCCTGCCAAATTCTTCACTTCATGTCCTGATCTCCAACAGTAAACTTATCCTTGTACTATTTCCCACGTTAGTTATATAATATAATATAAATAATATATAAATACATAAATACCTTTCTTTCGGACAGTGCGCTGGTTTTTGCCACACTTTATTATCCACTGCAACATTCTTCGTGTGCTCCGTGGCGGCTGCTGAGCCACAGTCCTTACAATCAATTTTTTTTTGTCCTTTACTTAGCTAGTTACATAAAATAGTCAATATTACGTATCTTATCAAGCCCTTCGCCAAATCCGGTGTCGCTACTCTATCGCATAACACATTTCCTTTCTAATTTTCTAGATTGTAGGGATGTCCTATTTCGCATATTTGAATTTATTTTGTAATTTATTTATTTATCTTTTGTTTTTAGGAGTAAAATTGCAACACACAACGGAGAGTTACAATACGTATAACAATATACAGGATGTAACGTTTAGATCGGTCAGTATGGGAAAGTCTGAAACTATAAGACATACGAAGATCTGTTCTTAGGAACCATGGCATCGATTTTAGAAACAAGAAAAACTGGATTCATAGTATAAAAAAAGCTCGTACACAGTTCGGAAATTCATAAACTGTTGTTATCAGATAGGTAAACATTAAGTAAGTTGGTACTACTTCTGTAAATACCTATATGATATATTTCTGGTTGCAAATAAATATTTTTAAGTAGTTTCTCGTAAAGGCTTTGATAAACATAATTCTTTAGAAAAAATACACGTTAAAAAGTTTCGCCATCCCTGCCGTAGGACATCACTAGAGTCTGTCGTGTTGTCGAACTTTGGCTGCGTGCCGGCAATTCAAATAGTGTTTTGACAGTAATTCACCAAACAAAAAGTTATTGTCATAGTTTCTCACAAAGCTTTTTTGATATCAGTAGTAATATTCTCTTGTAGATTGTTATTTATACGTCATGATAAGATTCACTAGTACATGCTGGATCAATCAATCAATCCGCCTATTGCAGTCCACTGCTGGACGTAGGCCTCCCCAAGGGCACGCCAAAGCGCACGATCACCCGCTTTCCTCATCCAGCCACCACCAGCGACCTTCCTCAGGTCATCAGTCCACCCGTCTGCTCCAACGCTCGTCGGTTCTGCAACAGACGAGGCCAGCCAGCCCACTGCCACTTCAGCTTGCTACACTTCTGAACGATATCAACCACCTTGGTCCTCTGCCGGGTGATTTCGTTTCGGATTTTATCCCGTAGCGAAATACCAAGCATAGATCTTTCCATAGCTCGCTGTGTGACATGTAGCCGATGGGCCAGCTTCACCGTCATGTTCCACGTCTCGGCTCCGTATGTTAATTCGGGTAGGACACACTGATTATACACCCTGCTCTTCAGGCATTGCAGTAGTGGCGACGAGAAGATGCTGGATGGTTATCAGATATTGACAAAAATATGGCATAATAATTTACCTCATCAATAGCTCATATACGTCCCCACCGAGGGGCTCGAGCCTACCCTGAATCAAGGCGATTAGATCTTAGTCGACCACTCTGGCCCAGTGCGGATTGGTCGACTTCACACGCAAACCTTTGAATTTCTTCGCAGAAGTGTGCAAGTTTCATCACGATGTTTTCCTTCACAATGGCTGGTTTACACGTATTAAGTTGTTAAGTAGTTAACTAAATTTTAACTTAATTTTAAGCAACCGAATTTAGTAGTATGTTGCAAGTTAACATTTAGCGTGCAAGTAAACAAGTACATTAGAACTTTTTCCATTTTTCGGGTAAGTTGGTGGGCGTGGCCTGTCACTTGACACGTTTGGAAAGGCGCGATTTAAGTTAAATGCGAAGTGCAAAGTTAAGTGCGAGTGTTTTATGTTTATTTTTTTGATATATTTTAATATATATTATTATATAGGTATAAAAACATTAATGATTAATATTTAATATTAATCATTAATGTTTTTATACCTATATAATAATAAAAAAAATAATAATAATATAATATAAATAATAATAAAAATAATAATAATATAATATAAAAAATAAATAATAATATAATATTAATTATATAAAAATTAATATTTTATTTTATTTATTATATTTATTACAGATTTGAATTCGCTGTGGATCGTCCATCTTGGGCTAACTAAAGAGCTTAACTACTAAAATGACGTGTAAACACTTACTTAAAATTTAGTTAAAATTTAGTTGCTACTTGACAACTTAATACGTGTAAACCAGCCAAGCGTCGAATAAACGTACATATGAATTCGAAAACACATTGGTACGTGGTGGGGATCGAACCATCTCCCGGACGGAAGGCAGCGGCCCTAACCACTGGACCACCGACGCTCTTTAATTTACCTATTGCGGCTTTTTTCAAAGATGGAGCAATTGGTGCGCTGCCATTGATTTGGATGACAAAAACAAGTTTTCTTACTATCAGTGCTATAATAAAGAAAAAAAGAACATGCGACAAGAATACAGAGCAAAGAGAACGAAACACCTATGAATAAACAAAGTTGTTAAAAATGCAAGTTAGCGATACCTATAACTAAATAACAGAAAACTTCAAAACGACGCCTATCGTCATTAAATCGCAAAACCTCTACACCCCCCGCGTTTAGCTTTAGATGAACAACTTTAGTTCTAAATCTTTTCCAATCCCTAAAACAAAATATTGCCTCCTTCATGCTACCAATGATAGAGTCAATTCGTATGAAAATGGTTGTGGAGCAAATTATTTTCCAGATTCATGCGTTTTGTTATTCAGAGGTTTTATTTTGTATTTTTCCATCCTCAAAAAAAAAGAGTCTCAATGTTTTTTTTTTCATTCAACCAAGATTTAAGCTTTGAATATGCTGTTCGAACGCTGAGATGATAGAGCTGCCTCTTTGCGATCAAATGATTTAATAACTTTTGGTTTTTTAATCTAGTATAATGTAGACTTAATAGGTAAATTCCTACCTACCTATTCCATCGTTTTATGAAGCCCTATCAATATTTATAACGGCGCCATACATATTGATGGAATAACCTTATTCATGTGACTACCTATTCATATTTACATGGCAGTATGTAGTATATACTAACGTACGTAACGTTTGATTAATATTTATTGTCGTTAAGATCTGGATTACGAATTACCTATATTCAGAAGTGAGTTACTTAGCAATTTATATCTATGAAAAGGTTAAAGACTATGTTTATATGAGTTTTGCGCATACTAATAAAAGTATGCCCCGCCAGGTGGACTGATGACCTGAGGAAGGTCGCTGGATGAGGAAAGCGCACGATCACCCGATCGTGCGCTTTGGCGTGGTCTTGGAGAGGCCTACGTCCAGCAGTGGACTGCAACAGGCTGATTGATTGATTGAATAAAAGTATGCTGGCTTAACGCTCGTTTTAATATAAATTAGGATTGTGAGAAGAATTTTATTATGACAAATTCTAATTCGAAAATAGAATTAAGTTCAGTTAGGTGCCTACTGGTATTAAATAATAAATGTTATTTTATAATTCTTCTGCATTCAAGCCTCGCATTTTCTACGACGCTTTTTTATAAAATCTACGACGACAGGAGCGTGATTCAACGTAAACTGAAAATATGTTTTTTAAATCCTGTAAGGCTTTGTTCCGTTCAATACACAGAAGAAAAGAAATCAGCAGCGCTCCCTATGTCAGATCTCTAATACAACCTAAATAACACAAAACCTCTCAGGTATTAGATGTTGAACTCGTAAAACTGAACCACTTTCCTTTCTTTCTTTGTCCAGAATTTCAAAGAAAGTTTTCGCCTTTTCATCATCATATCATTATTGTGTGGGTTGTAAGGTCGACAACCGACCTCACAAATCCTGGTGTCAGTGTTATAGAGCCGCCAAAGGCCACTGACTTGACTCATGTAACGACTAGATAGTAGCCGGGACCAACGGCTTAACGTGCCTTCCGAAGCACGGAATCATCTTTCTTTTCGGACAATCAGGTGATTCAGTCTGCATTAGAACATTGCAGACTGGGGAAATGTCATTAAGAGATTTTTGCGTGACAGTATCCCCACCGGGAATCGAACCCGGAACCTCCGTAATGGGCGTCGAAATCTCGACCACTCGGCCACGGAGGCATTTTCATTCAAATTGATCGGCTGACCGAGTCAATTTTCTTAAGTAGCAAATAACAACATATAAAATAATAAGTTTCAGTAGCTAGCTTAGACCATAAATACTTAAAGGCAGCTAGCTACTAAAAAAACATTAATTGCCTTCACACATCCGCGTTTGTTCGTGATGAAAGCTTACTACGTGACGAGCAATATTTACGTGTCACGTGACCGTCAGGGACTAGCGATCCGCCCGCGGCTACGCTTGCGTTATATATTATATGCCGCAGTAAGATAGTTGTAGCCGCAATATGACATCTCACTAGGGATATAATCATAACGGATGATAGTCATACGAAAGCTCCTATGTACAATAAAGAAGGGGGGGCGGTAGCCAGATGGGCGCTAAGCTAATTTGGAGATAAGTAATAAGTAGATAAGTAATATTATTTATTTATTTAAAGTTATTTTTCTCGATCAACTCTCCAATATCAAAATATCTTCCACTCGGTAGCCCGTTGACATCCCGAGTCAAAACAACAAAAAAGAACCATTCGATATTTCAAAATATTCAAATCCAATCGAACTAAACGAACAGCCAGTCACCTGGGGGGCCGGCCGACCGGCCCGGGCCGCACCGCGCCGCAAGGGACGCCCGCTCCTTACAGTACTATATTATTAGGGATATGATCATGTTACTAAACTAATCTAGTGAAATAGTTAGCAAATTGCATGCCTGCAAGTAAGATAGAGACAGCTTCCATATGACTATCATCCGGTATATGATCATATCCCTATAGTTGGGTTATTATAGGATGGGTTCTGACAGCTTCAAAATTTTTCATACGACGTTAACAACTTTTTATAATAATATTCAGTTTAAAAACCATAATAGCTAAAATATTTAAAAAAAGTAACTTCACCTCTCATTTTACCATTAAACAGTTATGTAATTGTACTTAGTAAATAAATAAATAAATGAAATAATATTAATAAGTTTTTAAAATTTTAATCTGTCAGAGCTCATCCTATAGTAACCCAAGTATAGTGATATACGGCTACTATCTTACGGCGACATATAGACTAGATTTCGATTATATATAGATTAGATCGCGTTAGAATTTCCTGTGGGATTTCCCATAGAAAGTATCTTATCTTGTGTTAATCCAGGAAACGAACTATCTCCATTCCAAACATCCAAATCCGTTAAGTACTTTAAGCGTGAAGGCGGAACAAACATCCAAACATCTAAACATCCAAATACATATATTTTCATTTCACATTTATGATAAGAATTAGTGTGATTATTGCGATTTAAAAAGGTACCTATCTACATAACTATAAATTATCTTCAAATATATTTCAAATCTAAGAAATAATAGAAGGAAGGCTTAGAAATCTGGACAATGTTATACTTATTGATCTACAGCGGCACTTATTTAATTGAGGACAATCACAAAGGCGGATAATCTTATCTCAGAAGCTCAGAACGATTAATTTGATATTTAATGTCTGATTTGAAATATACAGAATTTAACACGAGAATGAAACTAGAGCTTTACAAAATTTTCGCTAGAGAATAAACTGAGATAAATATAAGAAATATCAGGATTACCTACCGCTTGATAAGGATTACCAACCTGCACTGGGTCAGTATGATCGCCTTCATTCAGGGTAGGCTCGAGCCCCTCGGTGGGGACGTACCTACTTAGGTATATGAGCTATTAAAGATGTTGATGAGAAATGGTGCACTTAACCAAAAATTCATTAATCCTCCTTAAAATTATATAAAGTTTCATGATTTTCAAAATGTACAACAAATAAAGCATCCAGATGCCAAGATTTTCTCGTTAAACATAAACACCACCACGGATTTACATCTACGATTTCGTCCAATTTCCTCATCCTCAAAGGGATTTACGAGTTTGACAATCTCCGTAAATCAGTGATCAGTGAACCGGTGTTTTGTCAAACAGATACGGTTACGATACGCAGGACACAAACGAGGGATAATTATATCATGCAATCATATTAGTTGCTGCCCGCCCGTTACATACTCGTATTTGATCTCTTAACAGAGTTAGGCGAATGGAAAATTTAAGACCGTTAGGGCAGAAAAACATATCATGTTCCGGAAGACGCAAGATGGACTGATGGCGTCACTAAGTCGGATAGACGGTATGATCTTCTTCGTAAGCACCCCAATGCTGTACGTTGTAACGAAGCGATGACCAAAACATGATGGTGGTAAAATGCAAACTCTTGCTAGCAGGAGTTCAATTCAACCTTCTCATAAGAACAACTTTTTTAGAACGTTGTAAACAGAGATGGTGGAAATGCCATTCATGTGTAAGGTTTTAGAGAGAATACTGTTGCCTTGTATTTAGTTTGCTTTATTGGTTCCTTTAAAGTAAAAAAAAATTTTGACTTGTGAATCAAATCAAATCAAAATTGTTTATTTGCAACAACACGACATTAAGGTTGTTCATATAGTATTCGTACAGTATTCTGCTTGAGTACAAGCGTGCAAACGTAAAAATATTCAGTGCTTATTGGTTCCCTCAGATAGTGCAAGTTTTCCAAAATGCTAAAATAAAAAAATTGTACTGTCGTCTGAACCAACCGGTTCTTCTCAACGACCATTTATTTGTTTGCAAAGGAAAACACATGCCACTTTTTGTAGCAGTAAATCAATCAACATACGCCAACAAAAACTGTAAAATAAAAACTATGACGTAAATTATCAGGGTTTAAGTTTTATATTCTTACTAGCGGACCGCCCGCGGCTACTCCTGCGTTATGTAAGATTTCCCCGTGGGAATACGACTTTTCCCGGTGAAAAGTATCCCACGTGTTATTCCAGGGTACAAACTATCTCTATTCCAAATTTCATCCAAATCCGTTCAGTAGTTTAGGCGTGAAAGCGGAACAAACATCTAAACATTCAATTATATTAGTGTGATAGTCAACAATCAAAATTCCTTAATTTTGCATAATAATAGACACCTTTTAGACACGGCTTGTCTAGTCTAAGACGGGCACTTTACTTAACCAAATCTCGTACTTGGGATTTCTTGGAATGTCTCTGTGAGAAATCTAATCTACCTTAGATCAAATTAAATGTAATCAAGTGGAGTGATGTTTTGTCAGGGAGATATATTGTGTTACAAGTTTATGAACGGTGCTTCAAATTATTACAATAACACTGTAGATGTCTACTGTTAGTTGCTAGAAATAAATCTCCTAAAAGGCTAATGTAGTTACTCGTAAAATAAATAAATATTGTTCTTATTAATTCCTGATAGAGTTGTTTAATCTTTGAGTTTGTATGGGACTGTATGTCGCATTGTTTATTATTCCACTAATGTCACTTGAATTTTTAATCTTTCTTCCATATTCTGTCTTTTCACGTTCGGAATTTTACTTTGAGCTTCGACACGACTTGTTCCCTTTTAGATCACGTTTAAGTAGTCGTGTACCTGCTTCAAATTCATCAGCAATTTCAATTGGTAATCTGAGTAAGGTTGACTTATCATGTTTTCATCCGTGAGTAGCATTTTTGTAACCAATATGACAATGCGACTTCTTCTTCTTCTTTCGAGTCGATGGCTTGTCAAAGATTTTATATTTTATTTGCCCAGTATGCCGCCACCCTGACTGCTCCATCTGAGGCCTCCATGAGCTCCTCCAGGGAGCACGAGTCAGTACAAGCAGGACACGATAAAAAGTGGGCCATTGTCTGCGGAGACAATGCGACTGATTTAGATTCATTTCTATTCATCAACTCAATACCTTATCATTCATGTCCGGTTTAACGCTTCTGAAAAAGTCGTGTTATCAGAATATAAAATTTTATAAGCAAAAAACTTTAGGGCAACAGCTAATATTTCCTTTTTTAGTTGGTGTATTTAATCAGTTTGTAAACCAGATACAATCACTACAAATTATACCATTTTGATAGTAACATTCTCAAAGCACCATTCTACCCATTTTATCTTCCAAATCTTAGCAGTTTCGAGATTTCTTCTACTATTTTTACCTTTATTTTCCTTAATGGACTCAAAATTTCCTTTCAGACAAAGGCAAGAGTTCCGAGAATAGGTTTCTTTTGCGATCCAGATAAAACATCTAATTTTCCTTTTATATATATCAAATTAGGAATTCATGAAAACACGATAAAACGTATTCATGTTAAAATATCTACCTTTAACGCCAGTTGTTTTCCCTGGGGACTGTTTTATTTAACCAAACAGAACCTGCGTAAAACGTACGGCCTAATGTTATCAGAGATAACACGTTCGGGTAATGCAAAGATAGATGTTGTTCTGTTCCTAAACAGTTTACTAAGTCTTTTGATGTTTGCCGTTAAACGGGTACATCTGTTTATGAAACATCGTTTTTGTTTTACTTTTACATGCCATACCATTTATTAATTTAGGTACCTTTTTAACATAAACATTAAGTAAACATGAGTAACTATGGTGTTTATTGTACTCGTATCGCTTAATATTAAAATATCAGATTTCTTAACGTTTCTTTTTGGTTTTTTGTTTCGCTAGGCAATAACACTTATTGTTCCAAGTTTAATTCTGTTTGTTACAATTCTATCTACCTACTTTACTTCGTAGCAATCCCTCTTTATTACATTTGTAGAAATGTACTACAATGCTTTAATCTTTAGAATTGTTTTCGATATGTTGTTTCTGATTTTTTACGGTGTCAACATGGTGTTAACTCAACCGCACCTCTTATTTAAAATAGGTAAGTAGGGTATTAGGTAGGTATAATAGGTAAGAAGGGTATAATAATAAAAGGTAAAGGTGGTAAGGTAGGTATTAAGTCCCTGTCAGATTTTAATTTGGCGCCCAATTAGTGCTTGTTTTGGTAGGATGGGTTTCGTAATTGCACTTATATGAAAACTTGGAATTCTTTTTTTTTTTCAGTAGAAATGTTTTGTAATCGTACCTACTTATTTGAAAACTAAGTAAAAACTTATTTTTTTCGTAGATAATCTTGCTACATCATATCCAAGGGGCTGCTTTATTTCTAAAAACATGTTATTTATATTTCACGAATTATTATTCAAAAACCACATTTAAACGAATTCTCATACCTGGTCCCCCCAGGCATTAAAAATACAAACATGTTAGTACTAGGGACTGGATAGCGACCAGGCGTTACAAAAGACATAAAACGATCTGGATATGTATTGTATTCATTATGTTAGAATAGGACATCAAGGAGCGGAAAAGAGACAGGAAGAGATATAGCCTCCAAGGACAGATATCAGGATGTAAACGAAAGACAGAAGCCTCCACAGGGGAAACAACACTCAATTACTCGGGCAAAGGACCAAATCAATTGAGGAATGAAAGAATAACTGGAATTGACGGCAAGGACTAATTCAGGACAATTAACATGAAGGCTCTGTAATGTGTTGTTTGTGTTCGTATACGTACGGAGAGTAGGCGGTATCGATCGTGGAGCTCCACAGCGGCACATCTAAACTTACTTGATAGCTGATGGACCACAATTACGTGTTAGAGGCTTTAGGTTAGGCCGGTGCTTGACCCGCGAGGCAAACAAGCCGCGCGCATGCTCCCACCGCTGTAAACACTCCCGGGCCACCACGTGGGCAACCAGAACCACACAGCACAATAACCCACCATCGGCCGCCGCCGCAAGCACTCCCACCAAAAACACTCGAAGTAACATGAGCGCCATATAAACACGAGCATTTGAACTGCACTCGCGAATGTTTCACTAGCGGGCTGCGTGTGACGTGTGCCGCAGCCCGCTCCGTTCGGCGCACTGATGGTGATGGCCGCGCGGCCCCCTCGCCCCGCGCGTGCCTGAACCCCCCGCGCGGCTCCAACCTCCTCCATTCAACGCATTTTCTGTCATAATCAAATCGATATTCGCATTACACTTCCGGCTTCAAGCACGCGCTGCATCCGAAGTGTGTCAGGAGGCTTGCAAGTATTTGGTTATTTTTTTGCAGCGGTGAGGATGCGTCGGGTAATGGTTGTAAAATACGCGTACGCGTCTGTTGGGGCATATGTTGAGGAAGGTCGTCATCTCGGTGTGTGTGAGATTCGGCGCAGTTTTTACGTCGCGCTCGTCAGGGGCACACCGGGAGGTTGACCTTGGGGGCTTGCAAACAAACAACATAGTCGGTTCGTGAAGTGTTTTAAAATTGTAATGATCGATCCTGGGACAGGGATGTCAACTAGAAACTAAGATAACGTCTTCGTGAGAAGTCAAGTCAGTAAGCATTAAGTATTTTCGTAACATTGTTTTGATGTAAACAAATATTAAGGAGTTCCCTTCCCATACTGAATCAATCAATTGTAGAAACAACACTGTTTTCATAGGCATATTGATATTTACAATACAACAATAAAAACAGGAAAATTAGTTATTAGGAAATTAATTAAATTAACAACTAAAACATAGGCACATTCTAGCTTATAAAATGTATTTATTGTTTGTATGTAATAATATAATATGGTACCTAATAGTAGATACGACAAGGTTTAAATTTAAACTGTTTACACGTGTCTATCATTAAGCGCTCGAAATACAATGACGTAAACGACGTCACACGTTTTGCTTATTCATTAAACTACCTACTATTTTTCCGTATATGTTTACAAGTGATTACTGTCGTAATTGCCTATATTGTGAACTTAATTTTTTGGGAATAATTTTTAACAGTCCCGTGATAAATGAGCAATGTTTGCGAGCGAGAAAAAATTATCTCCAATAGTATTTCTGAGATTGTACGACTAAAGAAAATACGTTCAAAAATGGCATACCCAAAAATCGATATTATAACCCATAAGTAGAACGAGATATATGGAAATCCTTTAGCGACTTTTTACCGTATGGGGCACCATGTAAAAAGGTAATCAAACGAAAAAAGAAAGCTCATGATGATGGATCTTCGCACATAATAATTACGGCAGTAAAGTCCCTTAAACGCGGCAAAGCTTCTGGGGTCAACAATATTACAAAACTTGGCACTTGTATTCTTCTGGTTGCTACAACTTTTTAACAGTAGTCTGGACTCTGCTCGAATTCCGCGCCTCTAGAGAAAGTCTAAGGTGATTGGCCTGTTGAAGCCTGTTAAGGCAAGTAACGATCCCGAAAGCTATCGCCAGATCAGATATCTGCTGTGTCAAAAGTCAAAAGAAAACCACAGAATGATTTTACATCCCTTACATCATCATCATTACATTTTTTTACATTCATACGTTCAAGCTACAGGAAAAAACGCTGTTCTACATCGTGTACCCTAAGCTCATACCCGAAAAGCGGAACAAGCTGGATTCCGACCTGGTAAATCTTGTTGCAATCAAACACTCATCCTCATACAACACCTTGAGGAAGGGTTTAAGCAGGGTCATGTGACAGGCGCAGTTGTTGATTTGTCGGCGGCGTATGACACGGTAAATATAAAACAGCTTCTACGGAAGGTAACCGAACTAACTGGAGACCTTGCACTTACAAAGTTTCTAAGAGAACTACTGTGTACAGGGCTCCCAAGTTCACATCTCCACAGAAAAGCCGATGGAGATCTCAAAAAGAAAGCCTTCCGCAGGGTAGAGTATTAGCCCCACTGCTATTGAATATCTGTACAAACGATCGCAGCCAAGCCGCAATACGCGCTTTATTTACGCAGACGATCTTGCACTAACGTCCCAAGCACTTTCTCTCATCGAGTTCGAAAGGAATTTAAGGCACTTAAAACCCTTAGCTGCTATTACAAACATACCTTCTCATACTATCTCGCACACTCTGGCTGCTTGTAAGCATAGTGCAGCGCGCACGTGGTTTTAGAAAAAGTTACACTACATTTTATCATACAGCACAAATATGTGCGAACGAATGTAGTACTTTAGGTACTAAGAAATAATAATTGTAAGAAAGTTAAGAGATCCTTGCCAGCACCAATTATAATACAAATATCTTACAGCACACGTAGGCCTTACTTTGGAGAGCACTTACATAAAACAACCTTAATACCACCCATAACAATCTCCTGCGCAGACTGGCCAATGGACAGTGAAAAATTTCATGAAATGCGACCACTTCATGAAATTCTCAAGAATTTCATGATGTGGTCAATTCTACGACATGGCCACGACATTATATACAGGTATACACACTTGCTCAAACCGTCTCGCCGCAAGACTTGACGCCTTCCAGCCTCCGGAACAAGCTGGGTTTCGAAAAGGTTTCAGTACTGTAGACCACATCCACACAGTGAGACAGGTTATACAGAAGTCGCAAGAGTATAATCAGCCGCTGTGTCTAGCATTTGTGAACTACGAGTAAGCCTTCGAAACCTGGGCTGTTCTGGAATCCTTGCAGTGATGCCAATTCGATTGGCGATATGTGGAGGTACTGAGAAGCCTGTACAGTACGGCGTCGACGTCCGTCCAAGTACAGAATCATAAGACAAAACCCATCCAGTTGCTCAGAGGAGTGAGACAGGGGACGTCATCTCTCCGAAACTGTTCTCCAACGCACTGGAGTCTGTCTTCGAAACCCTAGACTGGAACGGATTGGGCATCAACATTAATGGCGAATATCACAGTCACCTCCGCTTTGCCGACGACATAGTTATAATGGCTGAATCGTTGCAGGATCTGCAAAAAATGCTGCACAGACTTATCGCTGCCTCATTGTCAGTCGGTCTCCGGATGAACTTGGACAAGACTAAGGTCATGTTCAACGAACTAATCATTCCGGAACCGATCTCGATCAATGGCGAAGTGCTCGAAGTTGTCCAAGAATATGTCTACCTCGGGCAGACTTTGCAGTTGGGTAGAGACAACTTCGAGCGTGAAATCGCAAGAACAGTACAGTTGGGCTGGGCAGCATTTGGGAAAATGCGTCATAACTTCTCGTCGCCACTACCGCAATGCCTGAAAAGCAGGGTGTATTATAACCAGTGTGTCCTACCCGTTTTGACATATGGAGCCGAGACGTGGAACATGACGGTGAAGCTGGCCCACCGGCTACATGTCACTCAGCGAGCTATGGCTTTCCATTTATGCTTGGTATTTCGCTACGGGATAAAATCCGAAACGAAATCATCCGGCAGAGGACCGAGGTGGTTGATATCGTCCAGAAGTGTAGCAAGCTAAGTGGCAGTGGGCTGGCCACGTCTGTCGCAGAACCGATGAGCGTTGGAGCAGACGGGTTCTCGAATGGAGACCACGTCTCGGGAAACGTAGTGTGGGACGCCCCCCTGACAGGTGGACTGATGATCTGAGGAAGGTCGCTGGTTGTGGCTGGATGAGGAAAGCGGGTGATCGTGCGCTTTGGCGTGCCCTTGGGGAGGCCTACGTCCAGCAGTGGACTGCAATAGGCTGATTGATTGATTGATTGATTGATTGATACACACTTGCTAGCTAACATGCATTATACATACTTACATAAAGTCACGGCTTCTTCTGGAAGGGTAGGCAGAGACCACGACCTTCCACTTGCTACGTACGACGACCTAGACATACTCCTTTCGCTTCTTGTTCTTCTTATTTTAATACCGCAAAACCTCTCAGCTCCGCCCATAACACTGAACAACTTTAATTACACAACTTCTAAAATTCGCGAAAAATCAAAGTTGCAAATTGTTATTCTTGTAGCATTTTTTTTGCGGGAATAAAGTTTTTGCGACGTTAAAATTGTGTGGTGAGATGTGTTATAAAATATTAAAAAAAAAAACAATATTTTTTAGTTTAATAACTTTATTGACTAAACAACCAACATAAAGAAGTCTAGAAAATTAAATCTAGGAAAGAAATGCACGATACGATACACTATTTTGTTTTAACTTTAAGGAAATGTTTGGATTTAAATAATTACTCCGATTCCAGCACATTATACTCTTAGCCTTCATTTAAATACATGTATTCTTTTCGTTTTTCCGTTTAATAAAAAGGATAGGCGATGAAAAAATGTTTTTATTGAATGATTGAATTAAAGACGTTCCTGTCAATTTTAAAAATTATTGCTCGCATCTTTGACTTCTGCCTAAAATTGTACAAACGACGACACGCACGTTTGTAGCTACACATACATTAGGACAATTGAAAATAAATCGTCTCTGAAGACTAAATTCAATGTTCGGTAGCTCTAAAAAGTAAGATAGTGTTGACACCCGCAGCGAAACTAAATTTAAATTTTATAGTTTTGTAATTTTCTGACCCACGACCATGAAAAAGGACGGGAGATTATCGGCTCTTTGGAACGTCAAATTTTATGTCACAAACGTCAATTTTAAGCAGGATCCTAAAACAAGCCGTTATTACATTGCACACGTAAAAACTTGACATTTGTGCTATAAAATTTGGCGCTCACAATGGTTGACAATCTCCTGTCCTTTTTCATCGTCGTGGGTCAGAAAGTGACAAGACTAAAATAAAATTTAAATTTAGTTTCGCTGCGGGAATCGACCACAATTTCTCATCTCTTTATAACTTTAAAGGCGAAAAGGACGCATAGGCTAAGAGCGTACTGCTGGAATCAGCGCCAACGTTAATGGGTAGCGGATACCTTGCCGTTTGTAAAAACTCCGGCAACACTAAATCAATGTTGCCAGCAAAATAATCTAGGATTTTATCAGGGTTTTGGAAAAGTATAAATATATTAATATACATTTCCAAAACCCTAACCAAATCCGTAATCGGCTAAGTTTATATTATTCATAATTTTTAAATCCGTTAGAGTTGTATTTTGAAATAGTGCCAAAAATATGATTTTCGTATGTTTTTTTGAACACAACAATTCATATCATAATAAATAATTATGATGTCCAGTGTTTTTTTGTGGCATGCATAATTCCAAATGTATATTAACCTACGTCAATTGAAACTTCTCGGGACGTTTGGATAGCATACAGTATGACATATTGTTATCGGTTAAGTTGGTACTACAACCTTAGAGTGTACTATGTCTGTTCTTTTTAACGGTGCAGTAATACGAAAAATAAGATCCAATTAGTCAATTGTTCTTAGAGCAAAGACAAGCTGAGAAATAAAAAATACAAGCTAATAAACAATATTTTTTACATTATTATTTATTTAAAACGGAAACACTCACGTAAAAATAACGTAAACGTAACATAACGTTAGAAGACAAAGTTTCCATTTTTACGTGAGTGTTTCCGTTTTAAATAAATAATAATGTATAAAAATCACGTAGCGTTCAATAATAAAATAATATTTTTTTTATAATCCCAATTTTCATTCGTATTATTTAATCATAATATATAACACAAAAAATATATAAAAAAACACTTTTTTAACAATGTAAAAACTATAGACTGTATGCGTAAACGTCTGCGCCTCTCTGACTAACTTCATTCAACCGCTTTAAAGATTTACTTTTACTGTATGGTATCCAAATGGACAAAGAAGTTTATATTTATATTTAACTATTTCATTATATCTAACACGTTTCACTTTATAATTTACGTGTTCGTATTTCCACATGCTTATTTATATTTGGTTAAGTCTAACTAATTAAAAATTGAAAAATAAGTAGGTACTAACATAATTCATTACTTAGAAACCATTATACCTTTCGCGAATCTTCCTCAACTGAATCTGAAACAAAAATAAATTCTAACTTAGTCTTGCACAATATTATATTGTTTCAATATATTTAAATAAGAATAAGAATAAGAATACATTTATTTACAGCACACAGTAAACAACAATTAAACAAAAAACAAGACAGGTACATAACATAATAATAGACAGACACAATCAATGCAATAAAGCGTCCGATTTCTTCAAAGAAAGAATTAAATCGCAGGATGTGCAAAGCGTACACTGCAAGTGGTCTCATTTTAACAGTGTGCTGTAAAAAGGCTACAGCTCAGCATAAGTTGAAGTGTAGTTCCAGCAAATAGGAACCACAACTCAACGCTGTTTTTCAGCTGCTGCCTCCGGAAGATGATGCGCCGTCCATACAAATAAATACATAAAATAAGATTGAAATAATTATAAAAAATAAATAATGTAATAAAATTATATAGAAATAAAATTTAACAACTGGCAATACAGGTTGCACGCAGATTGGCCAAGTGTCCGCAACGATAGTTGGCGCACAGCACAGCCAATTCGTAGAAACGATATTATATCTTTTTTAGTGCTGAACGTACACGTATCAATTGCAGTCACTAATAATTGGCTCAATCTTAGTGGTTTTTTAAAAATCGTTTATAACTATCGAACTTAAAGATTACGTGTCTTCTGTACTAATTGTCATTGACGTGTTTTCGACAATAGTAACGTGTTTGCAAGCCGAGTCGACGCTGAAAGTTCTAAAATCATTCCGGGGTCAACTCAGCCCATAACCACTCAGCCCGCGGGCTCAGTAACACATTTTGATGATGAATTGGTATGATGTTTTAGTATTGAGAAACATATTTGCGTTTTACGTCGGGACATTTTTGAGTAACAACGTATTTGTTATGTTAGCCTTGTAAACCGACCAATGTGTTTACCTTGAAGGGCCATATTTATTTTTTTGGGTCACAACAAAGCTTAAATGTGTTCACATTTAATTATAGCTAAATGTTAAAGAACTGCATTTTAACTTAAAGACGACGTGAAAACATAAGTAACAACGTGTTCAAGATAAAATTCGACATATTTGTTAATAATGCTAGCGTTGAGTGACGTGTTTATTAAAAAGCGACATCTGTGGTTTAATAACGTTAACTGACAACATTTTTACGTAAAGCAACAATATATCTAATTTGAGAAATAACATCTGTGATTTTGCGTTAAACAACAATGGATGTGGATTACGTTAAGAAGCGACATCAGTACATGAGTAACATAACAATTTTATGATGTAGTAGCGTCGAGTGGCGTGTTTTCTGTGCGGTTTGTTTTTTTATAAGAGGTGAAGTAGCGTCGAGTGACGTGTTTTCTGTGCGGTTTGTTTTCTTATACGAGGTGTAGTAGCGTCTGCTGTATGGTATGTTTATTTATGTGGTGTGGTAGAGCGAAAAGTGGCGTGTTTTCTGTGTGCTTTGTTTTTTTATAAGAGGTGAAGTAGCGTCGAGTGACGTGTTTTCTGTGCGGTTTGTTTTTTTATAAGAGGTGAAGTAGCGTCGAGTGACGTGTTTTCTGTGCGGTTTGTTTTTTTATAAGAGGTGAAGTAGCGTCGAGTGACGTGTTTTCTGTGCGGTTTGTTTTTTTATAAGAGGTGAAGTAGCGTCGAGTGACGTGTTTTCTGTGCGGTTTGTTTTTTTATAAGAGGTGAAGTAGCGTCGAGTGACGTGTTTTCTGTGCGGTTTGTTTTTTTTATAAGAGGTGAAGTAGCGTCGAGTGACGTGTTTTCTGTGTGCTTTGTTTTCTTATATGAGATTCAGTAGCGTCGAATGACGTGTTTTCTCAGTTGTTTCTTTTTCTTTACTCTATGTAGTGTAGTAACGTCGAGTGGCGTGTTTTATGTGTGATTAGTGTGAGAAGTCTCTGCGGCGGCGCGGGGAGCGGGATCGACCTCAGTATAACGTGTTACTTTGTGGTATAGTAGCACTGAGTGGCGTGTTTTGTTTATAATGTGGTGTGGTAATGTTAAAGTTACAATACATATAAACTTCATTGAAATAATGCTATTTATTTTTATTAAATTTGTAAAAACAAATTTGAAGACAAAAATAATACAGAACAAGACAATTGAAACAATAAAGGTCAACCAGGCGACCTTATTTCCAGGGTAGTAATCTCTTCCAGGTAATCTTAGGATGCAGGAAAACAATATTTTTAGTTGTGTGGTAAGACTTACTTAGGATCCGTCCCGGCGGCGGCGCGGGCGGTCGCGGCGCGGGGAGCGGGGGGTGCGGGAGCGGCGGCGGCGCCCGCGCTCCGACGACGAATGACGCCTGAAGGAATTACCAACGAATTAGATGGAAATTAAGATTTTCTTCATCGTGTGGATAGTAAGGTCGACAACCGACCTCACAATCCCTATAATCTGTGTTATAGAGCCACCAAAGGTCATGGTTCGTGTAACGATTAGATAGTAGCCGGGACCAACGGCTTAACGTGCTTTCCGATACACGGAATCGTTTTTATTTTCGGACAATCAAGTGATTCAGCCTGCAATGTCCTAAACAAACTGGGGAAAAGTCCCACAAGAGATTTTTGCTTCATAGTTTCCCCACCGGGATTCGAACCCGGAACGGAACCTCCATAATGAGCATCAAATTCTCGGCCACTCGGCCGCAGAGGCTGTGAAATTAGGTATGCCATCAAAAACATGTAAAACAAACTTGTAAAAAAATCAAGTCTCGCAACTCAATTCTGCTACCGTAAAAAGTTGTGAGATCCATTTTAGTTTTTCCTTGATTTATACATTAAACACTAGTTGTATTCTAAATTTGAAGCTTCTATGTCTGCTAGAAGTGCCTTGAAGTTCTGATGATCGGTCAGTCAGTGAGTGAGTGACAAAATAAAGAAACTTTGACTAGTTAATTCTTAAACTACTGGTTCAAATTAAATGAAATTTGAAATATACCGTGTTTATACAATGCCTGCTTAGTTGATGAAAATTCAGGCTTCTAGTTTTATCCACAACGAAGATGGCCTGAACTGCTTCGAGAAAAGGATGGTACGGCCGTGCCGCTTTTTTGCTCGACGATACTTTTGCTCAAAGCGAAACTGCGGTATATTAACGTATTTGTAAAGCCCCGCGCGTTTTGGGCGACATTCAGAGACGAAAACCAAGCTAAGGTCGTTCTTAGAAATGTCAAATGGCGTACTTTTGTTCTTAGCCGAGTCCAAGTCGGTGACAAGAGCGTCGGTGGTCTAGTGCGGCCGACCAATGTTTTCGAATTTCGAATTCGTATGGACGTTATTCGACGCTCTTACGGTGAAGGAAAATATCGTGATGAAACCTGCACACTTCTGCGAAGAAATTCAAAAGTTGTGTGTGAAGTCGACCAACCCGTACTGGGCCAGCGTGGTCGACTAAGGCCTAATCGCTCTAATTCAAAGTACGCACGAGCCCTTCGGTGGGGACGTATATGGGCTGTTGATGAGTCCAAGTCGCCAAGATGGTGGCAAGGAAACAAATGTAAGAACCTTGTCGTTCGATGGGGATAAGTACGTGTGCGTCAAACCCATGGACTCTCGATTTTTTCGATTATGTGAATATAAAATAACCTTTTTTACTTGTTCCCAATCCTATCTGGGACACCACTTACCTGGGGCTGTCGCTTCTCTTCCTCGGGGCGGAGCGCCGGCGCCGCGACGCGTCCGAGCCCGGGGAATGAGACGCTGAGCGCTTCTTCCGCGCCTCTATAGTTCAACAAAGATATAGTTACCGTCGACACAACAACAAGAATTATTTTGTTATTCATAAGGAGGAATTTAAAACAATCAGATTCTATGTTTAATCTTTTCGAGCTTAGTTTTAATGATTTTCAAATTTTTAAACGGCTATTATACGAACCATTTCGTATCACTTTTACCTCCCCTGTAACGAGCCCTTGATGATGATGATGATGATGAAGGTGCTTAGTAATTGACTATATTACTGACACCAAAAACATATTGTCATGTAACAATTTCAGTGAAAACTTAATTGGCTAATGTAATGTTTCAAATGTTATTGTCTAATTTGACATAAAAGCAGTATGTTTTCTATAAATAAATAAAATAAGAATAAAAAAATAAAAATAAAATACTTTAAATTACGCTCCAATCCCTAAATGGGTGAGCAGAGCTTTAGATCGCTCCCAAATAGCACAAACTTTACCACGTTTGTCAATACTTTTGGGTTAGCATTCGGCATATGCGCAGGCGCAGCCAAACGAAAGTACGTCGTTCTTTACGTTTCTGAATGCACTTAGCGACAGGATGGACAGGCAAAACTCTAAACCCAAATCATTTAGTTGTATTGACACCCACGAGAAGACACGAGCTAGAACAATCCCGGAAACTACTCCGGCTCTTCCCTTAGTCGCCTTCTACGACACGCATGGGAAGATAAATTGGTGCTTTTGGAATGCCGGGAGTGAGAAACCTAATTTTTTGCTTTTAGAATGCAATATATAAAAAATACCCAACATAAGAAGTGTAGATTGACAGATATAACTTTAAAAAACAGAGATTTACAAAGGTTGAAGTAAAAAAATATATGTGTACCCCCCTTAATTAGGCCCTAACTCAGCAGATGCTGCGAAGTAGCTCGCCACACTTCTCAGCGCTGTTATTCTGTTAGCACCTATTTAGTTGGAGAGCGCGGTCGTTGGAATAATCACCAGATTGGTTTGGAACACGTTACCTGCCGCCTGCTTGCTCTCGCGGTCCTTCTGCCGCGACTTGATGAGGCGAACGATCTCCATCAACTCTTTGCGCGCTTCGTTCCTCTCCTCTTCCTAAACAATAGTTATTACCTCAATAAGTTAGAAATTGTACATTGAATCAAGCGAAGAGCTCTATGATTCATTCACAAAGCGAATGATTTCATTCTCAAATAAGAGAAAAAGACACACTGAGAGTAGTGACATTCAAAGTTTGGTGAAGTGGAATTTTTAACTGAATTATTGTATATTTATTTCTGTTATTTTATTGCAGAGCAATGTTTCAAGCTCATAATCACGTTGTCACCGATAGAGTGTGAACAAAAGGAACAAACTACCTGAACTCTCTCGGCACCAACCGTAAAGACAATGACATTCAACAGATGAATTACAGTTTGTCTAATAAGTCGTGAAATTAATAGGGGCGCCACCTCCTTTGCGGTGTTGCCATTTTATATGATGCTATCCTGCTCTGACTTATGGATATTTCTGAAAGGTAAGATTAGTTTCAATTCAAGACTTTTTAGACAAACGGTACACTTAATTGAAAATAATTATTTTCACCTCTCCACCTCGAAAACTTGGCTTTTAATGCCCGAAAACAGGGCCTAAAATAGCTTATTCATTTTTAGGCATGCAAACCATTTTCATGTCTAGAGGGGAAAATTTCGTATATCCGCACGTAAAATAATTGACGTGTGCCATTTTTTTTTTTACTTGAAATAAAAATTTTAGGTGAAAATTATAAATTGTTATTACTGGTTGCGGAAATAATAATGCTGCTACATACAGTAATCTGCAGTGAAATATGCCCCCATGGCGTGTGGATGGGCAGGCGTGTTTCTCAGACGCTACTGTACATTCGTCAAAGAGGACCAGAGAGGGATGTTACCTTTTTGTCTTCTTCGGGCGACTTGGCGCGACTCTTCTCAGACGCTACTGTACATTCGTCAAAGAGGACCAGAGAGGGATGTTACCTTTTTGTCTTCTTCGGGCGACTTGGCGCGACTCTTCTCAGACGCTACTGTACATTCGTCAAAGAGGACCAGAGAGGGATGTTACCTTTTTCTTGTACTCTTCGGGCGACTTGGCGCGATTCTTCTCAGACGCTACTGTACATTCGTCAAAGAGGACCAGAGAGGGATGTTACCTTTTTGTCTTCTTCGGGCGACTTGGCGCGACTCTTCTCAGACGCTACTGTACATTCGTCAAAGAGGACCAGAGAGGGATGTTACCTTTTTGTCTTCTTCGGGCGACTTGGCGCGACTCTTCTCAGACGCTACTGTACATTCGTCAAAGAGGACCAGAGAGGGATGTTACCTTTTTGTCTTCTTCGGGCGACTTGGCGCGACTCTTCTCAGACGCTACTGTACATTCGTCAAAGAGGACCAGAGAGGGATGTTACCTTTTTGTCTTCTTCGGGCGACTTGGCGCGACTCTTCTCAGACGCTACTGTACATTCGTCAAAGAGGACCAGAGAGGGATGTTACCTTTTTGTCTTCTTCGGGCGACTTGGCGCGACTCTTCTCAGACGCTACTGTACATTCGTCAAAGAGGACCAGAGAGGGATGTTACCTTTTTGTCTTCTTCGGGCGACTTGGCGCGACTCTTCTCAGACGCTACTGTACATTCGTCAAAGAGGACCAGAGAGGGATGTTACCTTTTTGTATTCTTCGGGCGACTTGGCGCGACTCTTCTCAGACGCTACTGTACATTCGTCAAAGAGGAGCAGAGAGGGATGTTACCTTTTTGTCTTCTTCGGGCGACTTGGCGCGACTCTTCTCAGACGCTACTGTACATTCGTCAAAGAGGACCAGAGAGGGATGTTACCTTTTTGTCTTCTTCGGGCGACTTGGCGCGACTCTTCTCAGACGCTACTGTACATTCGTCAAAGAGGACCAGAGAGGGATGTTACCTTTTTGTCTTCTTCGGGCGACTTGGCGCGACTCTTCTCAGACGCTACTGTACATTCGTCAAAGAGGACCAGAGAGGGATGTTACCTTTTTGTCTTCTTCGGGCGACTTGGCGCGACTCTTCTCAGACGCTACTGTACATTCGTCAAAGAGGACCAGAGAGGGATGTTACCTTTTTGTCTTCTTCGGGCGACTTGGCGCGACTCTTCTCAGACGCTACTGTACATTCGTCAAAGAGGACCAGAGAGGGATGTTACCTTTTTGTCTTCTTCGGGCGACTTGGCGCGACTCTTCTCAGACGCTACTGTACATTCGTCAAAGAGGACCAGAGAGGGATGTTACCTTTTTGTCTTCTTCGGGCGACTTGGCGCGACTCTTCTCAGACGCTACTGTACATTCGTCAAAGAGGACCAGAGAGGGATGTTACCTTTTTGTCTTCTTCGGGCGACTTGGCGCGACTCTTCTCAGACGCTACTGTACATTCGTCAAAGAGGACCAGAGAGGGATGTTACCTTTTTGTATTCTTCGGGCGACTTGGCGCGACTCTTCTCAGACGCTACTGTACATTCGTCAAAGAGGACCAGAGAGGGATGTTACCTTTTTGTCTTCTTCGGGCGACTTGGCGCGACTCTTCTCAGACGCTACTGTACATTCGTCAAAGAGGACCAGAGAGGGATGTTACCTTTTTGTCTTCTTCGGGCGACTTGGCGCGACTCTTCTCAGACGCTACTGTACATTCGTCAAAGAGGACCAGAGAGGGATGTTACCTTTTTGTCTTCTTCGGGCGACTTGGCGCGACTCTTGACGCTACTGTACATTCGTCAAAGAGGACCAGAGAGGGATGTTACCTTTTTGTCTTCTTCGGGCGACTTGGCGCGACTCTTCTCAGACGCTACTGTACATTCGTCAAAGAGGACCAGAGAGGGATGTTACCTTTTTGTCTTCTTCGGGCGACTTGGCGCGACTCTTCTCAGACGCTACTGTACATTCGTCAAAGAGGACCAGAGAGGGATGTTACCTTTTTGTCTTCTTCGGGCGACTTGGCGCGACTCTTCTCAGACGCTACTGTACATTCGTCAAAGAGGACCAGAGAGGGATGTTACCTTTTTGTCTTCTTCGGGCGACTTGGCGCGACTCTTCTCAGACGCTACTGTACATTCGTCAAAGAGGACCAGAGAGGGGTGTTACCTTTTTGTCTTCTTCGGGCGACTTGGCGCGACTCTTCTCAGACGCTACTGTACATTCGTCAAAGAGGACCAGAGAGGGATGTTACCTTTTTGTCTTCTTCGGGCGACTTGGCGCGACTCTTCTCAGACGCTACTGTACATTCGTCAAAGAGGACCAGAGAGGGATGTTACCTTTTTCTTGTCTTCTTCGGGCGACTTGGCGCGACTCTTCTCAGACGCTACTGTACATTCGTCAAAGAGGACCAGAGAGGGATGTTACCTTTTTGTCTTCTTCGGGCGACTTGGCGCGACTCTTCTCAGACGCTACTGTACATTCGTCAAAGAGGACCAGAGAGGGATGTTACCTTTTTCTTGTCTTCTTCGGGCGACTTGGCGCGACTCTTCTCAGACGCTACTGTACATTCGTCAAAGAGGACCAGAGAGGGATGTTACCTTTTTGTCTTCTTCGGGCGACTTGGCACGACTCTTCTCAGACGCTACTGTACATTCGTCAAAGAGGACTAGAGAGGGATGTTACCTTTTTGTCTTCTTCGGGCGACTTGGCGCGACTCTTCTCAGACGCTACTGTACATTCGTCAAAGAGGACCAGAGAGGGATGTTACCTTTTTGTCTTCTTCGGGCGACTTGGCGCGACTCTTCTCAGACGCTACTGTACATTCGTCAAAGAGGACCAGAGAGGGATGTTACCTTTTTGTCTTCTTCGGGCGACTTGGCGCGACTCTTCTCAGACGCTACTGTACATTCGTCAAAGAGGACCAGAGAGGGATGTTACCTTTTTCTTGTACTCTTCGGGCGACTTGGCGCGACTCTTCTCAGACGCTACTGTACATTCGTCAAAGAGGACCAGAGAGGGATGTTACCTTTTTGTCTTCTTCGGGCGACTTGGCGCGACTCTTCTCAGACGCTACTGTACATTCGTCAAAGAGGACCAGAGAGGGATGTTACCTTTTTCTTGTCTTCTTCGGGCGACTTGGCGCGACTCTTCTCAGACGCTACTGTACATTCGTCAAAGAGGACCAGAGAGGGATGTTACCTTTTTGTCTTCTTCGGGCGACTTGGCGCGACTCTTCTCAGACGCTACTGTACATTCGTCAAAGAGGACCAGAGAGGGATGTTACCTTTTTCTTGTCTTCTTCGGGCGACTTGGCGCGACTCTTCTCAGACGCTACTGTACATTCGTCAAAGAGGACCAGAGAGGGATGTTACCTTTTTCTTGTCTTCTTCGGGCGACTTGGCGCGACTCTTCTCAGACGCTACTGTACATTCGTCAAAGAGGACCTGAGAGGGATGTTACCTTTTTCTTGTCTTCTTCGGGCGACTTGGCGCGACTCTTCTCCCTTGACGCCGAGCGATGGCGGTACCGGGGCTTCGGAGAACGTGACCTGCACATAGAATTCATGCATCAAAACGCCATTCTTCTCAATGTGCTCGTAAACTGTACTTTATATACGTGTAAATAGTTATTGGAAGCAGTGGCGTGCACTCCATAGAGGCAGAAATGCACTGCCTACCCTGTAATTTTCAGATAAATACCTTTACAATTATACACATTAATTGACTACACTACACTATCATACTAACTACCATAACACGCATATTAATTTTACACATCCTGATCTTTAAAAAAATCCACTAGTCTTTTGTTTACGTTCGCCAAAAGCACTGCCTATTCCAACTGACGTTTACTTACATGTGAGAGAAAATATATGATTGTGTGCTATAAAGACCCTATGTGCGAACACAAAACTTGTCTGTGTGATACAAATGCGTTAGTGTGCGCGATTTCGCTCCATACAAATCCGAAAGGCCCAGCTTTTCCGTCCCGACCAACCTGGTTTTGTACAAGGCGAATCGTCGAAGGAATTTACATCGGTGGCGTAAATAAATCTTAGTACAAGTCATTCGCTTATAACGCACCGATGTAAAGCATTTCCGAGTTGCAAATTCGCGCGCACGCGTTTTGCTAGGCGCATGTCAGCCAGTGCGCAGGCGCGAAGATGGCGACAGAAATACGACGACCAATCACTACTTTCAGCCACCTCAGCGTCGCTAGACGCATTATGAATAAAGCGCGCAATTTCTGAATTGGGTAAAACTAGAGATGGGCAAACCACCGGGTTTAAACCTACCGCTGGGTTTTTACCCGATAAACACCCATTTATTCCCACCCACTGGGTGAAAATTCGGGTGTTTATTATTTTTATAATAAAATTTATATAGGTATCCATATATCATTAGATTTTGCGTATGTACATTATATGTGACATTTTTTCACTTATTTGCCAGTAAATGCAGGGGCTTAGAACATCTATTTTAGCAAGATACCAACAAAGCAATAGATAAAACGGCGTAAAGCACAAAATCTTCAGAAAATATTGTTTTTAAGGGCAAATTCTCGGTATTTGAACAAGAAACATAAAAAAAAAGATGGCGATAAAATTATTGTTCGTAAGTCATGAACCATGGTTTAGGGTACTATGTTTAGAAACGAGAGAAACAACAGTACGAATTATGTTTAAAATATCAATATCCGAGATGGCAGCAAACTTTTTCGTTTATTGGGTCAACTTCGATTAAACTATACACAGTGTTATAACATGTCCTAGGCCAATCGTAATATCAGGCAGCTTCCATCATTTAGTATACTGTCACCGTGACTTTTGTCGCCCGTGCTCGCTAGCTCCTACCTTTGTTCTTGCCACGTTCGCATGCAGTGTAGGTATGAGTGAGTGTAGTGCTAGCTAACTGTAATTACAACTTCTTTTGATCATCCCGTTAGAACTTGAGCATTCTTCTTCTTAGCGAGTCGAATTTTATAAAGTTGTAGCCCAGAATGTGGCCACTTGGACGGCGGATTGTGTGGCGTCCATCAAATCTTGCTGCGTGCAGGTGGCAGGGCACGCAGGACATGATGTCAGGTGGGCCATCGTCTGTACTTCTCCGCACACACAGTTTATGTCAGTATTATCGGAAAATACCTACCCAGACCCCCACTACCAAATACCTACCCAGACCCACCTAGACATGTTATCTTTACTCCGGCCGATCTGAGTCCGAAGTCTATTTAAAGACTTCCAGATCGGCCACGACAACTGATGTCCGGGTGGGAGATTCTCAGATGGCGTGACAAAGGGGCTAGGAAGGCAGACTCCGCGGCGCCAGAGGTTGCATTTTGCTTGTGGCGGGTCGTTGGTCAGTGGTTTGACGCACTTTATAAAACTTTTTCGGCTTTTCAGCCGTTGTGGCACTGGTTTATAGCCACTCAGTGGGTGCCGAGTGTCGTCGTCCATTTTACGCCTATCAAGGGAGCTTGCAACTGCTCTGTGGACATCTGGAGGCGCTATGCCAGCTAATGGAAACAGCAACTTAACCGGCGTCGATTTCAGGCAACCAGTAATGATCCGGCAAGTTTCGTTTAAGGCTGTGTCCACTAGCTTGGCATGAGCAGAGCGGTCCCATACTGGGCATGCAAATTCGCCAGCTGAAAAGGCAAGCGCCAAACCAGTAGTCCGCAGAACTTGTGGTGTGGTTCCCCATTTAGTGGTGGTAAGGCGCCGCACTAGATTGTTTTGAGCATGCACCTTCCTTTTCACACTCTCACAGTTCTTTCGGAAGGTAAGAGACCTATCCAACAGCACGCCGAGGTATTTGGGGGAGTTACTGTGGGAAATAGGCACCCCACGCCACGTGATTTTGAGCTTTCGACCCGCCTGTGCATTGCGAAGGTGAAATACGCATGACTCAGTTTTAGACGGATTGGGCTTAAGGGAATTCTCTGCGTAGTAGCAACTCAGGTTCTTGAGAGCTACCGTCAGATTGGCCTCAACCTCTTCGAAACTGGTCGCTTGAGAAGTGAGAGCAAGATCATCAGCATACACAAAGCGGGGGGTATTTGGACTGGACGGCTGGTCGTTGGTATATCAATTTCGGGTCAATAAAGCTAGTGAGGCGTACCAGCAGCAACCGCTCAAATAATTTATAAGTATGGCACAGGAGAGAAATGGGCCGAAAATTTTTGGGGTCATCTGCTGGTTTTCCTGGCTTTGGTATAGCGGTGACCTTCGATTTTCTCCAGAGTCTTGGTATTAGGGCAGATTCCAGACACTTGTTGAACATTTGTAGCAGCCATGATACTGCGACGGGGCCAAGGTGTTTAATTTGCTCCACAGAGATGTTGTCAACTCCGGAGGCTTTCCCGCACTTAAGGGATTTAATGGCGGTGATGTTGTCACCATGCCCTTGTTTTCCATGCCCTTTTACTATTATGCGTCATGTTGATGTTGGTTACAGTATCAATCCACCTGTCCCGCCGACTTTCATCAATCCGCGACGGTAACTCTTCCCCGACTCGTGTAGTCTCCTCGGAAAAGGGATCACCGCAGTACAAAGTCTCGTATCGCATCAACAGTTCCCCCGACTCCTTCGATAATCCTGGGATGTAGGAGGTACGGCATCCTCTGGGGATACAGTGACGAGACACCTCAGAGACTATGTCAGCAAACCGATCATATTCTCGAGGGGATGGTGGTACATTCAAGAGGGCGTCGTCGACTGACTTTGCGTACTGCTCCCAATTTGCCTTGGAGTAATTAAATCGGCGTTTAAGGGAGACCTGTAGAGGACGGACGACTGGGCTAATCTCGCACATAATGGGCCTATGTTGAGTGCAAGGAATAGGTGGGCATACGGTCTTAACGCACTGAGAACTTATGTCTGAACTGGTGAAGATTAGATCTGGGTTGTATCTCCTCTTCCATCGGCCACTATTAAAGGAAGCCGGTTTTTTTGGGTCATGAACAAGAGTCAAATTGTTAGATTCAGCCCATGTCTCGACCGCTTGACCACAGTCGTCAAGTTCATTGTAGCCCCAGAGTGGATTATGACTGTTAAAATCACCGATTACAATTTTCACCCGTTGCTGATCGTCAAAGTTTGAGGGAGGGGAGAACCGGAAAGGCGTCCCGGGGGGCTTATAAACAGAGGTAACAGAGCAGTGGTCGAGGTCCAAGGTAATCACCTCGATGCCATTCTGGGTCGAACATTCAGAGGATTTTACTCTTACTCCGGGAGTAAGAAACACTGCGTTACCGTGTTTCGGGTGTTAAGTCTCAGAGATAAGAGTGAGTCCAGCTACGTGTGGTCGGCATTGTGTTTCATCTCGATGGGTTTCTTGTACACACAGTACATCGCAGTGTGTCTTGCGACAGAGTTCAGATAAGAGTTCTGATTTGTCTTTCGAGAAACCCTCGATGTTAATCGAGACTACATACAGTGCCGGCTTTAACACTGGACTGTATGGTTGATTTTGATTTGCCATCGTGGGGAAAGGATTCGCCAGTCAGCTAGAAATAGAATTCGCTAGACTGTTGCCCAGGGTGCGCCAGACGTACTACCGAGTAGCGGTAGCGGTACGTCGCTCGGGGAGGCTCCTTTCATGCACCTTGAGCATTAAAAGATGGCGACATTTTACAGATTTCTACTTTTTTATTTTAAAAATGTTTATTCGGTTGAACTTATTTGAGTCGATGTGAGTCAAGCGGCTGGAGCGCTGATATACATCAATATCTTTTACGCATGTAGGTTTTCTTAAACTTAGTAAAATGCTTTACGCTAGAATATATTTGTATATTACATATAGTACAAACAAATTCAAAACAAAGTTTCATAGAAATTGTCTCATAAACAAAACAATTGGCTGCTACCTTGGGCTTTCCACATTATTGAAGTTGCGCATATTGCATATAAACAGGGTATTTTCATCAAGATATACAATAAAGTTTTGTAGCGCGGCCGAATATAATAGACCAAACTCCCTACTCACCACGAACGAGCGAGACAGGTGAAAGGCTCACGCGCCGGCCTATTACCCGACCAAAACGTTACCGCGAATAACGCCCGGTGATAGGGTGACATTTTGATTGTCTTTGACATATTGTATGATAAAAAAATATAGACTGTGAGACGCCATCTTGTCTTGTTTTCATTTATCGCTCCTCTAAAACTTAATTAAACTGAGCTATCTGGCTAAAGTTTTTATTTTTATTTTATCATCCATTATTATAATAAACACCCACAAAAATGGGTTGTTATGGGTAAAAACCGGGTTAAAACCCAAATCACCGGGTTTTTACCTGGTCAGGTGGTTTGGGTTTTAACCCACCGCCCATCTCTAGGTAAAACCAATATTTTAATCACTTTTTTATTGCGGAATTTGGAATCGCATTGTTTACCTTTGTTGTTGTGACGCGCAGTGATTTTTGAAGTTTTTGTTAAGATTTTTTGAGAAATTTGTGTTTTTGGGTTAGTAAATTACTTTAATAACAATGAATAATAGCTGTGAACTTTGTGCCGACGGGCCGTGTTTGTCTAAATTGAAAAAAAATTTAAAATAATTTGAAACGTGTAACTTTGAAGCTAAGACTAATATTGTCAATAGAGGAAGGTGTGTACCCGAGTTGCAATTAACTCAAAGGAAGGGTAATGCAACACGTCATTTTGCTATGTCGATTTTTAAAGGCCATTTCGTGTATCTCTAGTGTGACTTGTTCTAAATATTCAATCACCTGGTTAGATACTTGAGGTGGCCAAACTTACATGACATCACTCATTGCATGGAAACACCACACCACCGGTCGCCGGTCAACACGATACAGTAAACTAATTCATTAAACTTTTTGGTAAGTGCTTTTTTATCCTTTTTATACCTGCCTGCCTACCCTGACCCTAATCGCATTGGAAGCAAGGAGTGTGTACGTTGAACTATTAATAAGCAAAGGAAACTGAGAAATGTGTTTTAAAATTGATTTAAATTATTGTAAACAAATTGTTTGTTGTCTCTTTGTATTTAAAGTCCTTGACATTTGGATTTTTGTGTATTTGTCTGCACGTTTGTAAAATAAGCAAATACCTATACACTCCTGCGTGAATTGTATCATCACTGTTGGTCTCACAATACGCAATTAAAATGAAATGAATTAATCTTTAAGTCAGTCTTCAAGTTTAAATGCATTTCTTTTGTAAATATAGACCCTAAAATATACGTGAATGTTACCTAGATCGCGACCGCGAGTGCCGCTTCCTCTTATCCCGGTGATCCTCCCTACTCTTGCTCCTCTCGTCTCTCCTCCTGTCGCTCCTATCATCTCTTCGTTTCTCGCTCCTGTCCCTGTCTTTGGACCTCTCTGGAGTATCGCGTCTGTCCCTCGACCTGCCTTTGTCATCTCCATCTTTAGACCTATCCCGCCTATCCTTAGATTTGTCGTCGCGTCTATCTTTGGATCGGTCAACGTTTCTGTCTCTGGACCGAGAGCGTCTGTCTCGAGATTTGTCATGTCTTTCGTCAGGCCTGTCATCTTTCTTGTCAAACTTCTCCCTGTCATATTTTAGATATTTATCGTCTTTCCTATGTTCAGATGGTTTTCTTGGTTCCTCATGTTCGGAATGCTTGCGGTCGCGTCCATCTCTTTCGCTCTTGTGCCGCTCGCGTTTCTCTTCTCTTTCCCTCGGCTCTTTGTCCTTCTCTCTTTGCCTATCTTCCTCTCTGTCCCGGCGTTCGGGACGCGGCTCATCTTTTTTATCAGTAACGGATTGCCTGAAAAAAAAAACAGTTTTTAAGACTATATTGATTAGTACTGATTAAAGTATGTTCCCCAGCTTCAGATATTGGTGTAGTTAAGGATACTGTAAGCAAGTACATGCATGTTGCAGGTTTTTTGAGCAGGATTGAGCGGGTCCTGGCGAAGAGAAGCTCTTGTATTCACAGACACTAGTTGTCAAAGATTCAAGTATTCAAATGCTATCTCTGTTCGAAACTGGTGGCTTCAGCGTTTGTGAATATATAGAGGAGGAAGGGCATACAGAGGATGACATACACTAACTAGACGAAAATGATAGGGAGGAACATTTGCCTGACTTGACCACCGAAGTAAACGAGTAAATAAGAAGTGAGTGGTGAGTGGTGTGTGTGTGTGTGTGTGTGTGGGATGAGTGTTGTGTTGTGCTGTGTTTAATATCAAATAAAAGTTGTTTATAGCTATGTATAATTAATTCGCCAAAAATCTTAATGTAAATTAAAACCGCAGTGACGAGTTTCTCATTTTATATTTTATTTTTGATTAATCAATTTTCTAGATTGTGCAAAATAAGTTTGTTTATTTACAGGCAAATGTTCTACATCGTTTATCGATCAACCCCAACACCACCAATACTCGACAACTGCAAATAAACAATGGTATCTCTTCAGGCCATATAAAGCTAATCACATTTATCAAACAGGCAGGTAGGTATGTGATGTAGGCATACAATATATGGAAACATTTCACAACATTGAACCGTGGACGTCTTCACGCTATATTTTAGTGCACTTATTGTAGTGACTAGTGTTGCCAGATGAGCGGGATGTCCTATTTTCAGCTTTCTGGACTCAACTCACATGATGAAGAAGAAGTTTCATTGAAAGGAAATCATACAACATTACATATTGTTCTCCAAAAATAATTAAACATTTACAAGCCAATAACAAGATTTCACACTTATATAATTTAGAACTTAATAATAGCTGAAAAAACAATAAAAGGATGATGATGAATGAGGAAATCAATAAAATGAATTTTTGAAGAATACGAATCACACTTCACACTAATACGAGTATTATAAATGTGAAAATATATTTGGATGTTTGTTCCGCCTTCACGTTTAAAGTACTCAACGGATTTGGATGAAATTTGGAATGGAGATAGTGTGTAACCTAAGTTAACACATAGGATACTTGTTACGGGAAAAAGTCCTATTCCCACGGGAAAATCTCACATAACCCGAGCGTAGCCGCGGGCGGACCGGTAGTAAAAGATAAATCAAACAATTTGTTCATTTGGACGGTATGAATGAGTTGTAAGTAAGAGCAGTATATCCTAAAAGTTTGCCTGAGCTCATAAACATTATGAGATTTTAGATAACAATTTTTTAATAAAAAAACGTGCCAATTTTTCTCATACATGTTTTGATATTTGTAAAAAATATCTGGCAACACTAGCAGTGAAAACACTGATCTATATCTACTACATCCAAATATTTAAAAAATGTGAAGACATGATCCCCAACTAGGCAGAGCCTGTACTATGGGAATCAGACAGCTGATATACATACATGAATACACATTTATATAGTAAATAAACAACAGTCAATCTATCTTATATTGGCAATTATTGCTAACAGACTCACCACCTAACTTGCTTAGGCTGTTTGTGATGTTTTTTTACAATACTTTTCGTTGTTTGAATCGTGTCAATGCCTTTCGCGGGCCTGTCTTCGTACCTGGAAGTAAGTAGCATCATACCAAGTACTTTCCGACTTATCAGAAATTACATACTTTATCATGTGTGCGAAGAGTCTGTGTTTTCGG